>CALNHX010000864.1:112892-277125 GCA_940337035.1 Agriotes lineatus
GATTATATATATATAATATAGTGTCACTCATATGCTACATGTGTTCCAACGAGCGCAACTGGTGTTTTGCAACTTCGTTTAGTAAGGATTTAACATTTAATTCTTCATGCACTGTGTCATTTCGTATTCCGTCCATCCTTGCCTTTCTTAGAATGCTACGTAGGAATCTCATCTTCGCACATTCAGTACGCGACTTTTGTATTTGTGTAAGCGTTCAAGACTCGCATCCGTAAGTCAAAGTTGTAGAAAATAATGACACATACAGGGTTCGGCAACAATGGGGGGTGGAAGATATTTTTAAAACTATGAGAGTTACATAGATATTGTGTGTATGAAAATTGTAGTTATGAATGAGGTGCACATTATTGAAATAGTTTTGATCATTCAATTATTTCTCGAAATTGTGAAGTGCCTGTTGACAAAAATTG
Organism: Agriotes lineatus; assembly: GCA_940337035.1. Taxonomy (NCBI): domain Eukaryota; kingdom Metazoa; phylum Arthropoda; class Insecta; order Coleoptera; family Elateridae; genus Agriotes; species Agriotes lineatus. The sequence continues at coordinate 113,321 of CALNHX010000864.1, forward strand.
TTAATGACTCCTTTTAAGACGCAAAATTCTTAGTAATTAGCGTAAGAAGTCACTCCTTTGATCATTTTTTGTAAGCCCCTATGAACCCATGAAATAAATACAAAATTGTTGTTTGTGATTAGAAAATTCATAATTTTCATTAAATTTGTTATTTATTAACCCTGACATACAAAATTTTATTTATTGAGTGTCATGCTAAACCATCATAGGGTAACGTAAGTAAGTTGTGCTTGTGATATCTTGATTAACAAAGCATCGCCGAACATTTTTTTCTGGGCATTTACAGTTAGATATATTTTATATATAGCAGCAAGCTCTCCAGTATTTATTTTTGTGCAGTCACTGTCAGTAGATAAGAATTTTGTTAATCATTGGGTAATAAATAAAAAGTTAAGAGGAATATTTACGGCAATATATATTTTCGTATTATTGGCGTACTGATGAGATAAAGGGAACTCCAACTGTTTAGAAATTTGATGTATAAATATATACAGTAGAGAGAAGCTGCGTGGCGCAGATGGGTTAGCGCCAGGCTTGCATTAAGCAAGTCCTCGGTTCGAATCCCGCTGGGGTCGGAATTTTTCCGTATCCTTGGTGATTAGAATCGGGCTCAGTGAGACCATTCACAGTTGGGCACCAAATTAACTGTGCTCTACTCAGAACCACAGACCTAAGAGATAGAGTAACAAGGTCAAAATAACACATACACACACACTTCATACAATGGTTGCTGCGCAAGCACCAAAGGCGCGATCCAACTCTGTATCCCGAATCCGGGGCAAGTTGATCATTGTACCGCCAGATGCCAGCGCATATAGCACCAGCCTCGACACCGCAAGGTAAATGAGGTCACTGATAATACATACATACATATATACAGTAACGCTCTCAATATGAAGGACTGTCGAGCTCAACCTCAGAACACCAGAAGTTGATTGGTCACTTTTAACAACTTGCTTTCTGATACTTTAGTCATTTTTAAATAGATTGAGGAGGTAGTGCGAAATCCAATATACTTAAGAATAGCAACTAGTGTTTTATGATTAACACTTTAATCGCCACGTGAAGCTAACGTGCATCTCTATCTTTTTATTTACAGCGCCGTGTGATGCTAACTTGCATCTCACATTGAAAAGTTTTCGTGGCCGTGTGATTCACGGTAGCTTCTCATTGTGCGTAACTTTACATGCTTGCCTAATGCACGTGGCCTCCTATACCCAACAACACATTTACCCCTTGGATAGCGTATTTGGTTGCCTATTTATAGGCGTTTCAATATTAGATATGTTTTATTGTTTCTTCTACGTAGTGGCCCTTGAGACCCATTTCTGAATTTGTATTGCGGCGATTAACGTGTTAAGGGTGTCAAATGCCTTACTATAATCAATTAACACAAGAATAGTTAGTTTACTGATATAAGTTTCTGAAATAATATCAGTTATGTTCAGAAGAGCCGAACTACAACTATGTATATCCCGATCTCAATCCAGACTGCGTATTAGGAAGTACATGAAACTGTATTATTAAGTATAGTCTGTTCAGTAAACATAAAAACACAAAGTGGCCTTTGATATCCAAAATTTCATGAGTGTACTTCCAAAATTCACCTTTGTTTAGGAATGTACTTACTAAAAGTTACTAAAACAAATAGGTTAAGGGTGTGACATTTACTACCCATCTGCCATAAATGTTGTAATTAACTACTTTTAAGGATATTATACAAATACTGTGTTGGATACCATTGACGTAGCGTTTACTAATGGGTATTTGTACCTATTACATTTTATGAAACTTCAGGTTAGAATTTCTAAAAAAATATCTACTTTGACACTGACAATGAAAAATATTAAATGTCATTTTTAAATTCAAATCTGTTAGTATGCAGGCGTGCAAACCTTTGCAAAACAAAATAGAGAACCCCTAGTAGAAAAATTATATACACATGCCAACTTCAAAACAATTTAAATGTTTTTGTGTTTACTGAATGCCCTATATTATTAATCATTATTATTTTTTGGCACAGGCGTTATTATAGCTAACTTACAATTTTCTGGAAATACCCCTTCTTTTAAATATTTTTTTTTTATATGGCATTATGTAGTTTAAGGGGTGAGGTAAACATAAGCGCACCATACTTACATTTAGACCGTCACCATCAACAGCGTGTGTTTTTATCTTATTAATGAAGCTAAGAGCTTCTTTTTCATTTACTTGTTTAAATTGAAACGAAATATTTTCATTCAGTAATCGATTGTTAGTGTAATAATTGACAGTTGGTAACGAATTGATATTTCTGGTTTAGCTTCAGTATGAATATCATATTTTGAAAGTTTTTACTTATGTTTTAGTATCTGCATTTTAAAACTCATATTCAGAAAAATGCTTTTTTTCACTTCTTATTCGCAGTGTTGCATTATTTCGCAGTTGTTTATAATAATCTCAGTGCGATGGTGTCTTACTTACAGTGGATATAATTCTTGTCAGCTCACTAATTAGTTGGATAAAGCCATAACTTTCTACCATCGAAAAATGCTTGTGGTAACTGCCCTATCGACTATTGTAATATTATTAATTTTGTGTGAAATGAATGACTGATATGGGTCGGGTCTCTACATCTTAGCAAATATTATCTTGATTTGTATAAATTATAAGAAATACATTTGCTATCAACTTAATTATCGTGGTATCGTTTTTATAATTTAAAATTATAAACTCTTTGAACAATACTTATTTAACCGCTGGGACTACTACAATAATGGATATTTTTTAACTAATGGGAACTAAATTCAAATATATCGATCCAACCTCACAATTTCGCAAAACAAGTTCGTTATTCCTGGACAATTATCAGATAACAACAGCAGTAAGTAAATACACGTCACAAACAAAAAACACTCGGATAACGTGTCTGCCGGAAGTGCACAAAAAACCGACGCCACTTGCAAATCACTAAATTCAATCTTTTAGGGTAAACTTTCCTGGCCTTTTTGTTGCTTTTGCTGTGGGAACTAGGGCTTAACTCTTGCCCCCAGTAAGTCCCACGATGCCTGGGCCTCACTTTTTCCGTTGGCCTGTAGATACAAGTCTCTGATGCTTTACAGCACGACCCCTGTAGCTCGACTGCTCCGAAACCGCCTTCAATTCAGTCGTTGCCTCACATCTAGGGCTCCAACTGCTTCTCACGCAGGTTGCTGCCTACCTCTAGCTCACAGGGCTCCAATTACACTCGTATTCAATCTCCGAAAACCAGCTAACACTCGATGCACAAATTAAACACTTTTTATTAACCTCTACAGAGGTGCTACGAATTAATGCAACCTATTACAGCATAACCAAAGGATATAGAATTAATTTAAAACTCACTGAATTGGGAAAAGGGTATTTATTCACTTATTAATAAGCCAAAATTAACACCACTTCACAGCTTGCCTTTCTTTCCCCAATTTTTTGTCTTCAATCTTACATTGTTTTACATTATTTCCAAGCCTGCTCTGATTACATTTTGTTGTTCAAATCAAGGCTAACACTACTTTTAATACCGTTTTACAAATTATTATCAAGGCCAATGCTATTTTATACTATTTACAAAACTTAATCTAGCACATTTGTGGAACATTTTATAAAATAATATTTGATATGCGTGAAATGTTATTAATTGCTATTATAATCATAAAGGTTTAAAATGTGTTCAAAGTATAATTTATGATTTGGTTGTAAAAGATCTCTAGTGTGTCTGACAGCATGAGGAACATATGAAAACGCCAGAGGTAAATTTGGCTAAAGATCAACGAGGGACATGCAGGCTCTGCGATGCATTTGTTGGATACGTCTCTTTGCACACAAAATGTGTTTATTTGTTTTGCTCAAGTTATTTATCAACCTAGATTACTCATTCGTGGCTATATCACATTTCACAGTTCGGTTTTGCTTACAGTGCACATAAATGCATGATACTTACTAGAATGCGATAAATAAATGTGGCTAACAAATAAGATGTTTTATTAACATATTTTGTCGTCCACAAGTGTTCATATTCCGAAAAATTTACATTATTAATTGCTTATAGTTTTTCGAAGTTTTAAGTATACTATAGTAATGACATATTCAAACATTTTTATAGACAAACCTCTCGCATGCACTACTTAGAATATCTGATCTTGGTTTTTGTGCGATCTTCTTTGGTAACCAGTTGCATATATTGTAATGGTATGTTGCTTATTCTGGTTGCATTGCTAACGTGTGAAAACTAAGGAAAGATTCAAATAGGCCCAGAATTGGTATTGTATTTATTGCAACGATATAAGTCACTAGTAAACATTGATAATTACATAAGACATGATTAGCAACAACTGTAATTTAATTAACAGAGGTTAGTAATTGAATAAAAAAGTATTGTCAGGGTTGCGTTCAGCTTGTATTCGATATTTGTGCTCAGTATGGCAGATGTAGCTAATTTGTGATGACTGACAGATTAATTGTGTAATGTCAAGACACGATAATGAATTCGCTAATTACAAAAGTGTTTCGAAGCGTTACAGAAGTTTTATGCAGCGTTCTGTATTCATATGATGCCAACAATCGATAACGCAGCTAAGGGGTTATTAAGCAGTGTAAGAAGGTGCAATGATGCAAAGAGTATTTGAAAAGCTGCCTGAGTATTAAAGAAAACTGGAAGAAAGTGTTAATAGCTTGTGAATCAGTGTTTATTTAATTAAAAATGAAAAAATACAACCAAAGTACGATTAGAGTGTTCCTGAATGACATTTAAGAAAACATTTAGAAGTTAAGGATGAAAAATTGTAAAAACTTACTGAAAACAATTGTATAATATGTTGCTATGGTGACCTAGGGTGTCAATTGTGGCTGTTTATTGGGGAAGTCAAGCCGAAAGTTTGTGTGTAGTTTTGGCTCCCCGTTGTTTATGAATTTTGTTGATAAAAGTATATTATTTGTGCCAGTTGTTGAGTTTTATTTATTCGCCATTGTGCCGAGGGCAGTTGTGGTTAATTTAGTAGTGTTCCATAGTGCAGTAGATAGTCTTTGAAGCTAAGATTTGGCAGGTTTTGGAGCTGCGGGAAGCAGAAAGCAGAGTGCAGCGTCTAGAGGAGCCCTTGTTTGTGGTTTATAACAAGCCAACAGCAGCTAAAATATCGTCAGGAGGAAGGTATAAGCTTGGCGTCCCTTTCAACCGTGGGCTGGTGCGAGGTCAACTTTCGAGCCCGATTCAACAAGGCTGGGAGCTAAGAGAGGCGGACAGCAAGGTGCAGGACCTGGGGAAGGCTTTGTTCATTGTCCAGAGACAGGCAGCAGCCGCTGATACCGTTCCAGGTAGAAATTACGAGCTTGGCTTCATCTTTTTGCGGAAACCGGAAGTGGATTTGGCAAGCAATCAAGAAACAAAAGCAGGTTGGCGTTCCTTTTCACTTGAAAAAACCAAATTCCAGGTTAGCCAAACAACTTGATTATTTGCATTGGATTGTTATTATTTACCTGAGGTGAACTGATTAATTGTTGGTCTATTTGTGTTCAAAATACGCTGGATTTTTGTGATTCGAACAGTTTTGTTTACAGTTGAATATTTGAGGTTATCTGTCATTTGTTAAAATCGAGAATTTGCTATACAATGATAAAATTTATACTGTGTAACAACCTAGTCTAAGGATACTTGGTAACAACCTAACCCTGAGGATACTTGAGTCTTAATAGCTAGCCAGGGCAAAAGTTTAATAAGTTGCAAATAAATGAAATATAGAAGGCAACATACCTTTATAATTGCAGTAAAGCTTAATTAAACAATTATACATTTTCAATAAGCCCAAGTGGAGGCAAATCAAAATTGTGCTGTGGGTCGCTTTTTAAGTATTTAATTACATAATATTACAATATGTGTAGTTTTACCTTGCATAAATGCAAGCTACAGCATTTAGCAATTTTTCCTAGAGTTACTAAACATAACATAAATCTAAATATAAAATTGTACAAAAACATTTGCGGTAATTTTGATTTGTTGTCATTCCAGGTCTGTTTGTAACCAAAATTTCGCTTTTACGGCACAAAATATGAAAAGATAAAGCTGTTAACATTTACAGTAGCATTTAAAAAATCTGTTCACTGCTACTGTTATATTGATTAATATATTCATAATAAGTTAATGACAATCTGCTTTTGTTGTAGGTGTAAAGATGTCGAATTTCTGTTGGCTCACATCATTAAAAGGAAGTCTGACGTTTAAACAAACAATAAACGTGTAACAAGAAACTATGAATAGTTATTCTTGTAGTTCTACAGGAACTGCATCGTGCACTTCACAGAACATGCAGAACAACGAAAATTGTAATAAGAGGCTATACATCAAAGAAGAAAATATCGAAAATATTAATTTAGTTTCGCATATAAGGACTCATACAGCGGAAAAACCTTACAGTTGCCCTGTTTGTCAATTCAAAGCAACACGAAAAAATAATTTTGTTTCACATATGAGGACTCATACAAAGGAAAAGCCTTACAGTTGCTCTGTTTGTCAGTTCAAAGCTGCACAAAAATCTAATTTAGTTTCACATATGAGGACTCATACAGGGGAAAAGCCTTATAGTTGTGCTATTTGTGGATACAAAACAACTACAAAAAGTAATTTAGTTAAACATGTGAGGACACATACAGGGGAAAAGCCTTATATTTGTGATATTTGTGGATATAAAGCAACTGAAAAAAGTCATTTAGTTAATCATGTGAGGACACATACAGGGGAAAAGCCTTATATCTGCTCTGTTTGTAAATTCAAAACAGCAGGAAAATATGCATTAATTAGGCATATGAGGATTCATTCAGGGGAAAGGTCTTATGTTTGTGCTATTTGTGGATATAAAGCAATTGAAAAAAGTAATTTAGTTAAACATGTGAGGACACATACAGGGGAAAAACCTTATATTTGTTCTGTTTGTGAATTCAAAGCGGTAGAGAAAATAGGTTTAGTTAGGCATATGAGGACTCATACAGGGGAAAAGCCTTACAGTTGCTCTGTTTGTCAGTACAAAGCTACACGAAACGATCGTTTAGTTTCACATATGAGGATTCATACAGGAGATAAATCTTATATTTGCAAGGTTTGTGAATTCAGAGCAACAGAAAGAACTTATTTAGTTGCACATATGCGGACTCATACAGGGGAAAAACCTTACAGTTGCTCTGTGTGTCAATTCAAAGCAACACGAAAAGAGAATTTAGTTAGGCATATGAGGACTCATACAGGGGAAAAGCCTTACAGTTGCTCTGTTTGTCAATATAAAGCAACACAGAGAGGAAGTTTAGTTTCACATATGAGGACTCATACAGGGGAAAAGCCTTATATTTGTGCTGTTTGTGGGTACAAGGCAACACAAAGGTGTCATTTAGTTACACATATGAGGAGAACTCATATAGGAGAAGAATCTTAATATCCCTCTGTTTGTGAATTCAAAGCTGCAGATAAAAATGAGGTAGGTAGACATATGAGGACTCATACTAGTACTCTGTTATCATAAAAACGTTCACCGTTGGCTAATCTCTCAAAATCAAAACCTAACGTGACTACTTGGATACAATTGCCGGCCGACCAGCTACAGTTATGGAGACGGAGTGTACATCTCTTTAAAATACTTCAAACGGGCGCCAACGGCATTTTTAACAAATAACAGGCATTAGAATGAGAATACGTAAACTCAAGTAGCACAATAAATCTGAAAGAGAAGCTCAACTCAAGTACAGGTTGCAGTAACAAATAAAGTCATCGTGCAAATATCACAGTATAATGTCAGCATAAATTCATAGTACATAAATATACATGTATTACAATAGCTCCAAAAATCAGAAGCATAAGCTATTACTAATAGCAAATTACACAAACTCAATACTCACAGTTCCACGTACAAATCTGCAACAATAAAATTGCACACATCAAAACCGGCTGAATAAGCAGGCGGCTCTAACAGCAGATGTTTCATGCTTGGATTTGTAGGAAACGCAAAGCGCGATTCCAGAGCGTTTGTTCTCAAATTCGTACGGCCGGAAGCTGGTGGCTCAATGGGAGTCGCACCGCGATGGCAAGGGCAGAAGTTAAACCAGAAGAATAGCTCCCATATGGGCTCCGAAGGTCCAACATACGCCGGCTCGAAATCGTATGAAGAGGTGGCCGTGGAAGCGGTAAATGAACAGCTGCCGCACTGCCTCAGATCGGCTTTTTAGCACAAAATGCTTGGCTCTCCAACACTAGTTAACTGGCACTAGTTGCTGTGAAGGGGAAAACAAAGGTCCAACGATAACATACCAGAAGTAAAAGGAATCTAGGGCGCTTAGAATATTCACCCTGGAAAATTTTCAGGCCATGTGTGATGCCACGTGGTCGCATACAAAATCCGCAGAATGCGTAGGAAATAATCTTCCTTAACGTGAGCTTAGGGGCATCAGAACCACTCAACCGTGTAGGCTTACATTTCACTTTTAAGTATAAGTAACAGTACTTGATATTAAATTAGTATTGGTCTTAACTCTTCGTACTAATAGGTATTGTTACTGTAAATTGTAAATACAGCGGTTAATGTAGCTAGCTAATAGTCGTAAGGTAGAAGTGTATGTTTTATTTGTACAATATGTTGCTGTGGTCGAATAGCTTTTATTTTATTTTATTTAAAATAAATATTGTTCTCAGGGTTTTATCTCTAAATCTTACCTTTTTGATCCACAGTTTGAGCAGGCTATTGTAATAACTTTTGTTATTAGACTCTTATCTCTGGGTTACTGTTAAATACAATTAGAACATAAACAATGAAAAGCTATAATGCAAAATATGAGACAATTGTGTTGATTAAAAAAATATCTGCCTTTATCATGTTTAGTATCTTTGTTTATAATATTTCACAAATACTTAATTTCATTCAAATCAATTTTAGACTAATTAGACTGTATGTTTACAATGGCAAATTATCTAATTTGTCCAATTGAACTCAATTTTATTATTTGTAAGTAGCAGATAAATATTTCTTATTACCGATTTCCTTTTATATTTGTTTTGTTTTTAATTACTACGAGCTCTTTTATCTTCTGTGTTTTCCAATCCGCTTGATCTCGGCAACAGCTATCCTTCTTGTGGTTGGCAGCAATTCCCTTTGTAGTGTAAGTTTATGCACTCACTTAGTTTTTGTCAATTTCGCACTTAATTCTCGTATGGCACTATTTATGTGTATGACAATATGTAACTGTACATACCAGTATACTATTAATTAAAATTGACTATTAAATACAGTTTTACCTTGGACTTGTGTCAATCTAATTTATAAATTTTTCACACCCCATTTGTTCTGTTTATTTTTAAAATACCTGTCAAAACCAATGGTTATCAAACAATCGATAATACAGATTTCTATTCTTAATCGTTATGACTTTTCTAGTTGTCATTAATCATAATTTTAGGTTAACAGTTTTCAATTGTGTACGTCTCCAAATACATGACGACATCAACCCTTTTATAAACTAAATATGTAAGAATTAAACTTTTGTGTTACATTTTATTATAATAAATATTTCATAGATATCTCACCTCGTATAATATAGTGTGCTCGAATATCCTGTAATGACCAGAAGCGCTGTAAAATAAAAGTTTAAAGTTGATTTACTAATAAAATCCAAAATAATTTTTCCGTCAATAGTGTTAAGGTCATATATTCACATGCAAAAAACATTTTCCATGTAGCTACTAAGTTTATTTTGTAAAAAGGGTCAACGTTAGAAACTTAATTTTAAATTCATTTAAAAATTGACTTTGTCTTCGAATTTCTAGTTGGTATTTGGAATTCAATTTTTCAAGCCTTGTGAAGGGTGAAGACGTGAAGGGCAGTGAAGTGTTGCAAAGTGTCATGTTAGAAAGTGTCTCAATCCTAAATTTATAACCAGATAACAATCGAATTAGAAAGTGCACAAGATGGTATGTCTAGAAAACTCCTGAAATATCTTAGGGCTTCTACAGAAATACTAAGGTAAACCGTTTATTAAGAAAAGCAAAGTAGAAAGGTCAGAAAATGTTAGATGAATTTCACTTTCGCCACGTATGTTCCGTTACACGTGTTGAAGCAATCGCTCTCTCATAAATTATTCAAATTGACAGGCGCACAAGTCTGCAGCTGAAGCTCATTCCGTTCCAAACGACCAGCTGTTGCCTCATAAATCAGTAAAAGCCAAGGTAAAAAGTCACTGTAACATTAAGATATGGGCTAGAGAACACGCACGTTGAGCAAATAATTTCGAGATGTCAATTAAAACTCTCGTTAGGCCATTAAAAAGATCGCAGAAATCACTTTAAGATTGATATATAAGCATAAAACTAACACGTGTTCATCAGTAAACCCCTTCTCGCACAAAATCAGTCAGTCTATCTCCCGAGTACCTCCTTAGCCAATCACATGGCCGAATTAACCCCATGCTTCATTTTTCAGCCAATAGTCAAACATCTAATTGTTTCCCCGCCACAACAGTTTCAGATCTTTTAAAAAGGGTCTTGGACGCTTTCCTGCAGACATATCCTTCAGTTGCCGCATCGAAGCAAGCCGCGTTAGCTTGGTGCCGAGTTTTTTGCGTGTTTTGACCACGACGGTTCTAATTTCCGGAGATATTTTCTCAGTCCGCTCTGCGGAATTTAATTTTCGGAACCGGATAGATTAGAGTCATTTAACCAGGGGTGCTTACCGGATTTTCGTATCGTTTATCGGCACTCCCCGGAATTTTCCTGCACAAGGTACCAGACATGAAGACCAAGTTCTCGCACTGCATCATCCATCGCTTGTATTCCGTGTTATCGTTTTTTCTCCCGGATTCTCCTGCACAAGCTGTTACGGCGGACCGCTTGCTGCAGTCCTTTCTATCAAGTTCCCGGATTCACTGCAGCGACTCGTCCAAGCGCGTTTCCTGAGGGACATCAAGCAACTCAAGCTGCAGCAAGGATCTTAGAAGGTACTGTGTAAAATTTATATTAATGTAGACGCCCATTATTTTCGGTATGTGAAATAGTGTGGCGGAAGCAAATTAAGTGACGCACGTTTAAAAGACCTCATATAGCGTTCAGATAACGACAAATAGTCATTATCATTTCACGAATTCATAATCCTGTAAATAGTTGAAGATTACCGGACGAGAATATTATTTAGCAGTTTGTAAAACAGCATGGCGTCATGTAGAACTTAGAATTCAAGTAATGAAAGCAGATGATTTCATTGTATATAATAATTTCGTGTTTGACGTTAATATATTGAATTTTAATTATTCTATGTGTTCTTGGATTTGACGGATGTTGCATGCGTTCTTTCCTGTATTTCAGTGTACAAGATTCTACCTGTAGCAAATCGCTTAAGGTAAGTTCCATCCGGAATAACGCAAGGAAGGACGTCGCTGCAGCAGTATCAACAACACACCTACAGGTGATTTTCTCTGTCTACTTTTAAGAAATTGCTCAGTATTAATATTCCAAAAGTGGTGGCGCCTAGGCATTTCACCCTCTTTTAAGTTAATAGGCCCAGAATTGGTATTGTATTTATTGCAACAATAAGTCACTAGTAAACATTGATAATTACGTAAGACGTGATTAGCAATAACTGTAATTTAATTAACAAACAAGTACACAGAGTTGTAGATGCTATTAACCAAGCTTTCGAGGAAAAAAAGTATTGTACAGCTATATTTCTCGATGACAGCCAGGCGTTTGACAAGGTATGGCATACAGGCCTACTTTTCAAGTTAAAGAAATGCCTCCCGTACGCTGTGTTTGTTATCTTAGAGTCTTACTTGTCAGAAAGATGCTTCCAAGTAAAATTTGGTCAATACTTGACCGCTCTTCATCCAATAAAATTGGGAGTACCCGAGGGTAGCGTCCTTTGTCTGCTATTATATCTGATCTATACAGCAGACATGCCTATAAATCAGCATTTTTTTACAGCAACTTTTGCTGATGACAAAGTCATTATGGTAGAGCACAATGATCCAGTAACAGCTGCAAATAGCCTACAACAGAGTCTACATGAAGTCGTGCAGTGGACAAAAAAATGGCGTGTAAAGTTAAATGAAGCAAAATCATTTCACATTACTTTTACAAAACGCAAGGGTATTACACCGCCAGTATACATTAATAATATACCGCTAACACAAGTGACGGAAATAAAATACCTTGGTATGCATTTGGATAGGGGCCTGACGTGGAGGACCTACATTTGGAAGAAGCGTAAACAACTCGGAGATAAGTTTAGAAAACACTATTGGCTACTTGGAAGAAGATCGAAACTATCCCTCTCAAACAAGCTTCTTGTCTACAATGCAGCGTTTAAATCTATATGATCATATGGTATCCAGCTGTGGGGAACAGCAGCAAACTCTAACATCCAAATAATGGAAAGGTTGCAATCCAAAGTTTTACGCGCAATGTGCGATGCTCCCTACTTTGTGCGTAATGTGGACATTCTGAGTGACTTAAAAGTGGATTCGGTCAAAGACGTGATTGTTAAATGCAGTGAAAAGTATCTAAGTAGGTAATATAGAATCTCATTCAAATCCATTGGTCCTAAACTTATTAGATAATAGTGCTCATATGCATAGATTAAATAGATATAAACCTTCGGACTTGCCATATAGATTTTAATGTAAAGTATACAATACTTACTTGTGTTATAAAGCAAACATGTAGTTTATAAGTTACTTCTGTGTTGTAAATCATTGGATTGCAACCTCATGTCATTGTTTTCATTTCATTTATTAGTCTCTAACATATGTTTTGCTTATTGTAAAAAAAATTACAGATTGCAAATAGAAATAAACATTAATAAAAGAAAAAAAATAGTTAACAGAGGTTAGTAATTGCATAAAACAGTATCTTCGGGGTTGCGTTCACCTTATTTTCAATATTTGTGCTCGCTATGGCAAATGTAGCTAATTTGTGATGACTGGCAGATTAATTGTGTAATGTCCAGACACGATAATGAATTTGCTTACGTACAAAGGTGTTTCGAAGCGTTACGGAAGTTTTATGCAGCGTTCTGTATACATATTACAATTTCAACAATCGATAACGCATCTAAAAGGTTAATAAGCAGTGCAAGAAGGCATAAGGATGCAAAAAGCATTTGAAACGCAACCTGAGAGTTAAAGAAAACTACAAGAAAGTGCTAATAGCTTGTGAATCAGTGTTTATTTAACTAAAAGTGAAAAAAGCAACCAAAGTGCGTTTAAAGTGTTCCTGAATGACATTTAAGAAAACATTTAGTAGTAAAGGATCAAAGATTGTAAAAACTTACTTAAAACATTTTGTATAAGTTGTTGCTATGGTAACCTAGATTGTCAATTGTTGCTGTTTACTGGGGAAGCTAAGCCGAAAGCTTGTGTGTAAGATTGGCTCCCCGTTTTGAATTGATTTCATTGATAAAACTATATAATCGGTGCCAGGTGTTGAGTTTTATTTATTCGCCAGTGTGTAGAGGCTAGTTGTGTTTAATTTGATAGTGTTCCTAAGTGCAGTCCCAGAGAAAATTGAACCTGTAGCTTCGCCCATTTGTGATTGTTGTCGAAACTAAGTTTTTGCATGTTTTGGAGCTGCGGGAAGCAGAAAGCAGTGTGTAGCGTCTAGAGGAGCCCTTTTTTGTGGTTTACAAGAAGGCAGCAGCAGCTAAAATATCGCCAGGAGGAAATTACGAGCTTGGCGTCACTTTCAACGATAATCCGGTGCGAGGTCAACTTTCGAGCCCAATTAAACAAGGCTGGGAGCTACGAGAGGCGGACAGGAAAAGCAGCACCTGGGGAAGGCTTTGTTCGTGGTCCAGAGACAGGCAGCAGCCGCTGAAACTGTTCCAGAACGAGCTTAGCGTTATCCGTTTGCAGAAACCGGAAGTCGATTTGGCGAGCAAGCAAGAAACAAATGCGAGTTGGCGCCGCTTTACACTTGAAAGTAACAAATTCCAGGTTAGCCAAAGAACTTGATTATTTGAATTGCATTGTTATTATTTACTTGATGTGAACTGATTAGTTGTTTGTCTATTTGTGGTCAAAATACGCTGGATTTCTGTGATTTGAACAGCTCTGCTTACATTCAATATTTGAAGTTATCTGTCATTCGTTTAGAATTGAACATTTGCTATACAATGGTAAAGTTTATACTCTGTAACAACCTAACCCTGCAGATATTAGAGTCTTAATAGCTAGCCGGCGCTAAAGACCAATCAGTTGCCAATAAATAAAATATGGAAGGCAACATACCTTCATTGCAATAAAAATATAATTATACAATCATAATTTTTAATTAGCTCTAGATGAGGCAATATTCAAATTAAAACTGTACTGTACTGTGGCTTTTTATTTATTTTATGTACAAATAATAATAGTACAGTATATGCAAAACCATCTTTGTTTTGTATTTAAATTACTTAATGGCTTAATATACTGCTCTTACAGCTAATTCAAGTTAATGTGCCTAATAGGGCTTTACGTAAAAATACTTTGTTTCATCTAAATCTTCATGCTAGTAATTATGATTAACATTTATCAATTAACAGAACTACTATCAACTCCTTTAAAAAACAATTAGGATCCCGGGAATTATAATGTAGTGTTGTTTGTATCTTTGTTTTGTAATATGCTACATATTTGTAAATTTTTCTATACATTTGTAAACTGCTGTTTTATTTATGATATTGGTTGTTGTTATTAATCCTATTTATATTGCGATGAACTGCCCGTTTGTTTGGTTAGGTACACAATTAATAAGTTAAAATAGCGAAAATCTCCATACAATTCTCAGGTTGATTTTATACTGTGCTATATTTCTGCCTGTCAGTAATTTAAGGCTAGTTAAAATGAAATGTATTAGCTGATGTTCCAAATAAAATGGTTGAATACCCATTTCTTACTATTTTATTAAACTGCAATATTATTTAAACTAGCTCTCGGCAAAACACAAAACTGCTTAACTCAGGTTGGGTTCGGAATTTCACTATATTCACAAATTAGTAGCTCATTTTAGATTATTCGTCCTTGAGTAGCTCATATACGCGGTTCTGGTAGATAAAATTCACAATCTGCCAGATGACACAAAAATTTCACCAGTGCAACAGCGATTACTTGAATATAAAAAAATATCGTGAAGGTAACAAGTAATTTGATTCAATTATCGCTTGGCAACAAAACCTCCACTTCATTGTTACAGGAATGAGGTAAATAGGACGCCAACCCTTCACTTGTTTCTGCTGCTTGGAAATCCGCCAATTTCACAAAATTTCATGACGCTATGCAATTTTTGGATTATTACGGCGTAGCTGGCTGACACTCGATTCCTACCTCGTAAAGATTTCAACTTTGCTCGGAGATGGACGCAGATGACGCTGCTGGAAACGCTGCCCTGGTTACAACTTTCACTCAGGATGCTCCTGCAGACCCCGCTGATGTGATGCAGTGCAGATCTCTGGCTTTCGATGCTTAATTGTGCCGGAATCGAAGTTTTAAAATTTCAGTTGTCGGCTGCCGATCTTCAGTCGCAGATGAGATTGGAAAATTTTTAATTTTATCGTGGCGGAAAATGCCACAAACACTTCCACTGGTGCACGGTGATGTGTACAATAAAATGCAGCACTTTTTATAACTGGTAAACATTTTTCATTTGCAAAAATATTCATTTTAAGAGAGCACAATTTCGCTCAAACGGTCTTAATTTATCATGTCAATTGTTCTTTTTATTTTTACAAAATGCATCGCGTTGCTATGTTACCGCGATAATTTTTGTTAATTAGAAATTAGTTTTGATAGCAAAATACACAAATGGAGTAATATTTGATTACATAACTCTTAAATTAACATTTTCTTAAATCTAAAAAATGTCCTTTGCTTATAACTATCATTGTTCCTTCCGTTACGCACACAAATGTTTTAAAATAACTGCTCTGCTTTTTCACTTTGTTTTATTAATGCACTGGAAATTGAGTTCAAATTTACACACGTTGCTCGCTTTCCTTCTTTTCCGTTGCCTAATTTCGGGATTGCTCTTTGTAATTTTCTATTATCACTTTATTCCGATTTCAGATTGCTTGCCATTCACTGACCTGTACTTTTATTAATAATTACTCTCATTTAGTCTGCACATAACAAACCTTTTGTGTCCATTAATTTTGTTTGGTCTGGCTTTAAATATGCACAAACCTATTTTATTTAATTATATTACTTTATTCAAACTCTCTGAAATACGCTTTGCTTGTGCATGCCTTTATCGCTTTAATTACTACTTCTTGCATCTCATTACCAATTCATTTAATATTTTTATTATTGTTTTAAATTGCAATTTTATAAAATATCTTAACTCTGTGCTTTATTGACTTGGTTAAATATTTTGCACTGCAAAACAGAGCCAAGTTGTAGGCTTAAAATTATCTCAATATATATATTTAACTGTGTAATGGGGGTTTCTCGTTTATTATAATATATTAAATTAAACTTAAGCAGAACAATGTAAATCAATGTATGTTATGCACGCACAATGGCAGATCTGACCAATTCATCGCTGTGAGAACAAGACATACATGGCCCTCGATGATCTTTACCCAAATTTACCATTGGCGTTTCCTTATATTTCTTATGCCGTCAGACTGTATGAATGTATGTACCTACTCTATATAAATATTTTCCATTATTTATTCTTTTAGAGATGTTTGATATATAGGGCCAATTTCATGATGTATTTTGTATTTTATAAGCATTTCAAATACCCTTGTATTTCAACAACTTTCCCGTGATTAGAGTTTTTTGGTTCCGGACTCGGACTGCTTAGTCCAATTAGGAATACCCGGACCTGATACCCGGTCTAAGACTCGGTGAGACCAGAGTCTAAAAGGGCACGAGAGATTTGGTTAAATGGGATAAAACATTTCTCAGGTAAAGTTGTACCAAGCCCCATAAATAAACTTTGGATGTTCAACGTACTTCAGGCGCTGTAGCAAAAAGTGAATATTTGACTTTTTGATTTTTTTAAATAACTTGTTTGTTTGTTTGTTTGTTAATGGACAAGGTCTAGGCATGCAGAGTACCAGGTACCTTGTAAGGGAAGATAGACGGTCGGCCTTACCTTTTGGCGAAAGTTATATTGGTTATTTTACCGGCTGGTAACTATCGGCCTAATTGGGCTAGCTCGCCGCGAGGGTCGCAGGGTTCCAGCTATGCTGAAAGAAAATACAAAAAAAAAAGAAAGGAGTGGGCGCCAGGTCCTAGACTCAGATCCAATTCCTTGTGCCGGACCTTACACAAGGTCGAAGATAAAAACCAGCAAGTCAAAAATAAGCAAATCAACAACCAATGAATAGATCACAGCTTTATTTTAAATATTGGTGGGTACTATAGTGCAAGGGTAACATATATATATATATATATATAAATCACGGCAGGCAGTAGGCAAAATTAGTTACAAGTAGCAAAGGCGATACTTGGCAATAAGTATGAACCTTTGTATATTTCTAGCAACAACAAAGAAAACACACAGTATGCGACATGCAACAATAAATATAAATACAAATATAAATATAAATATCGAGCAAACAGTAGCCCACGAGCAGCAATAACTATGACCTGTGAATGGGCTAACACATTAAAACATTGCTCGGTTAAAAACGGAGCGTAGCGAGTATTAAATTACAAAAAAAAAATTTATTAATCCCTGTGAGGCAGGATATAGCAGGGCCAGGTTATGCAAGCGCTCCGCTGATGCGAAACCCCGAGTATCAGCTCAGAAAGACTCTAAAGTAATTATTCCAAAATTTCTAATGTCAAAACTACCAGGGTTTATGCCCATATAGTGACAGAGCAGTTTTCTTAGTGGAAATACATCAGGTGCATAAATGAACGCTAAAGCAATCGCTTGAATAAACCTTCGGCAAACTTGTACCTACGTAGAGGCTCGCAAATAAATTACAATAACGCGGAAAAATCGCGAACGCCGCAAACAGAGTTCCGACAAAATAATTAACGGGTTCACGCGACTCCTAAGTAAGGCAATCGGCTACCGTAATCTGTTCTCTAGCCACTATACGCTAAATATGACGTCAGACCTCAGCGACCGACATGCAAATGGCGTCGACATAAACCCGAAGATATCGAGCAAACAGTAGGCGACATGCGGTAAGTACTGCCTTAAAACTGAAATACTAGCGCGGATGATCTAACATACAATTTGCAGGGGAGCTCAATGGGGCGCGGCGGCCGACAAACCCCCGCATCAGCGGAACCACCCAAACAGGATCCTCGCAGGCTCCACGGAGACGCCGTGGTTCGGGGCCAATTCAAAACCGAAGGCTCCTACAGGGTTGAGCCGCAGAGCTGTCTTTACCAATTCGGGTAAGCTCGATTAAAGATTCAATAAAGATCAGTAGCCTGCACAAAATGGGCGCTCGAAATTTGCAATAGCCCTATCATAATAACGCATTAAAATTATACAAAAGCATGCACTAACATCTAACTCGACGAAGCATTGCTATGCCAAAAATATCATACATGCCCTATCTGTTAACGAGACGAGATTCTAATAACTAACTATAAAATACACCAGGCGCAAATAGCTATATCAGTTTCTTGCCTGTAATAAAAACATGTCGGCTCCTGACCTTTGGCTTGCGGGGGCCGAAGACGGCAGAAGCAATGAGGGTTCCGGCAGACACAGCGGGAGGCCCAGCGGACCGAGGAAGCGGTGATTGTGTCGCAGGTGAGTGCAATGCTACACCCTCTAGCGTAGCTCCCAGGGAATTGCAGAGCTCCTTGACAACTCGATAATTTCAGGAGCCCAAATCGACGGTTTGGATGCCCGCAGGGTGCAGCTGAACAAGGAATGCTAAGCCTCTTCAGGGAGGAGTTCAACCTCTCGCAGGAAGCGTCCGAACTCTCCCAAGATCGTAGCCGACAGGAAATGGCATCCCACAATAAATGGCATCCGACAGTAAATCCAATCCCACAGTAAATGGCTATAACGCACAACGCCCAAATAAGTCCCAAATAAGAAGAAACTGGCCTTATCTTACCTCACGCTGGAATTGAGCCAGAAGAAAGGGCAGAAACAATGCTGGCCTCAAACGAATCCGCAGTTGCGAAGGACGTAAGTATAACCAAATCAAATACGAACGTCTTAAGGGCACATGTGCTTTTTCAGATCCTCCGAAAAATCAAAACGGAGCTGAGCTATACTAATTAGCTCACAAATTTAAGCACACGGCCGAGGCACTAGCAGCCTGCACCAAGTTTAAAATGGGAAAGACCTCAAAAATCCACCAGCGACCAGTTATCAAAACTTTCCAAAATTTTTGGGCCAGAAGATGCGAAAAAAAACAGCCTGAAAAATTTGACTGCAAGAAGTGATATCCTTTATCTAGCAACAAATAGAATAGTGCAGAATAATTTGTAACAGAGGTTGCCTAAGCGCCATATACAAATATCTGTAGGAATATGACCAAAATAAATTTAATTAGTAGAATATGGGTAATTATTCGAAGAGTTGCTTACCAAACTGCTTGATAATTATAGGAAAATAATTAAAAATAAGATACAGCTAATTATACCTAGTTTAAAGCATGCAAAAATTGGCAAAAGCCAACCATAAATATTCAAGTTCAGAATTCAGCTAGCAAAAGTTCAATACTACGGGGGACGCTCCAAAAATATCGTAACAACCTTAGACACCGACTGCTTTGGTCATATGGTCAAAGTCCTACTTAGAATTTTGCCGAGACTAAGGAGTGTCAGGTCATTTTGTATTTTAATTAGCCACCTAGGCTTTAGGGCGGCGTGCCCGTATGTTAAACCCTTTTAGTTACTTATTTGGCTTCATCGCCTAATTCCATAATAATGATTTTGCACATATTTGGCCTCAAGCGCAGTATTTCTCGTCATCCGGGGCACCCCTTTGTTGATACTTTGACAATCGGGTGTTAACGCTCGCAGGATTTCCGAACCTTCTAGAGTTTACGCTGTTGGTGTGACTGCGAGGCCTCGCGCTGTCTTTGTCACCGGCACTTATTTGTTTTATTGGGCGCCTCGCCATTGGCTGTCTTTGTCACCGGCACTTATTTGTTTTATTGGGCGCCTCGCCATTGGCTGTCGGGAGTCACGTGGTAACGCCGTTTTGGCTCACGCCACGGCGGGGGTCGTAACGCTGCTTGCTTGGGGAGTTCAACTCAGGCCGCTGAAGAGAATAGTTAGTTATTGTATTACCGTGGGAGGCGTTCTCTTGCGTCTCGGCGCTTGAGGGCGCCTGCCGTTGGTTGGTTGTGTCGTTGCCGCGAAGGCTAGTTGTGTTTTCCCTGGGTCTTCTGATGTTTGCAAGCAGAGTGGAGTTCTACTCAGGCGATTGAACAAGGGAGGTGTGTGTGTCGCTAGCGGCGATCTTATTACGCCAAGGCGTAGGTGTGGTGGAATTCCATGCCCGGTTCTACGTCGCCACGTAAGGGAGTATTCCCTTTAGCTCGTTGTGCGAGGATTCCGTTGAGGTAGGACATCACTTGGGCTAGTTTGGCCGTCGTAGCGGCGTTTGTTGAAGCGCCAGCCTTTGTCGCCATTTTGGGCGCATCCAGACCATTCACACGTCGGCCGTTTTAGCGGCGAATGAATTGCCACAGGCAACCTGTTTCCCGCAAGCTGGACCGCATGCTGATCTCTTGGATCGTCACCAATAAAATTAAGGTATTTGTAACTATTGAATTATACTAACTTCTCGTGCGCGAGCTGTGCGCTTAATCATGTGAATAACTGTGAAATCTTGTGCACCGTTAACAACGTACCCTTCGCATCTTAAATTGTTGTCGCGAAGTGGCGTCGCTCGCTCATTTTTGATCTAATCACTTCCCTCACTTGGGCTTTGCTGTGTTTGCCCAAATTATCATGTGAGCATTTTTATGAACAAACGTTCCCTTTGTGGGACTCATATGTCAAACTGCTTTTGATTTTGTACAGTTATGGGTGTTGTTTAGTAACCGTAGTGCGCCCATCAGCTGATGTCTATTTATAAGAATTAACGCAATGTTTGCGGCACGCTTTGCTGCCCCAATGTAAGACTGGACCAATAGACGCTTATCTAATTAAGAGACGCTTTATTCTTGGTCGCTTTGTGCATGTTCTGTTTCAGTGTGCGGCCATCATTGAGGAGATGAATGTACGGTGGAGCCAGTGAGATCAGAGCGTGCAGGTGGGCTTGGTGGTGACATTGCCGCGGCTGAAAGAGCCCCCTTCATGATCTAAGTATTTTTGCCATCACGAAATCGTTGTGTGAGTTTATAATTCACGAGTACCCCTATCGACGGAGTGTCTTGAACACTTCGCCCCCGTCTAACCGCCCAGGCCCGGTTATTCGGGTTAAGACAGGCTTGGTGGCGCCCTCATAATTTTGACGTACGCTATATATATATGCCTCAACACGCTTGCCCAGAACGTATCGTGTGACTCACGCCCGACTCCCTGAGCGTTCCAGCCGTGGCTTTTAGCCTGTTTTTAGCAAATCTCAGGGCAAGTGTGCCAGTTTTCCAGGACTGATTCCGGGGTGCGATGCACACCTTGGGTGGGTGTCGTAAAGTTGTTTTAATACCGTAACAGGAGTTCCAACCCTAGCAAGGGATCTTTTACATGCTACACATCGTAGTAACATGGGACCCACGGCTTTACATCACTTCCGAATGATGGCATTCTGTAGAAGCTTTCTTCTGCATTTTTTTTATTTTTGAAAACCTCACCGGGACCGGAAATCGAACTCGCGACCCTTAGATCAGTAGTAAGGATGCTTACCACTGAGCTACCGACCCCGGCATTAAATAACTTTTAAGAGGAAGTCGAATTAATTTTCACTCTTTTAATACGAAATTCGAGGTTAGCAGGTTAGGTTTTGCGTCATTTTTGACACAAACTGACGCAAAACCTAATCTGCTAACCTCGAATTTAACATAGACTTACAGTGCCACCAACACAAACAAATATTTCAAAGTCAAGCTTGATTTCATTTTTCGTTTGCTCACATGTTAGTTGATTCACCCCTAGTTGCAAATTGCGTGCTGCTAGATAAATATTTCGATCTTGTGTGATAATGGCGGTGTCATCCGCGTACATGGCAAGGTTTGCAGTTGGTATTGTTGGAATATCGGAAATATATTAAAGAGTATTGGACCTAGTATCGAGCCTTGTGGGACACCGGTCTGGACTTATCGGGATGTAGAGACCTATGATCCTACTTTCACTTGAAACGTTCTGTGTGTTAGAAACGACTTGATGGTTTCCATGAGATATGAAGGAATGCTCTTTTTTAACATTTTGTATAACATTCCATTAATTCAGATTCGGTCGAAGGCTTTTCCACAAATATGATTAGTGTGTGCGATTTGTTTTCAAAGCCTTCCTCTATTATCTCATTGAGTCTTAGTATTTGATGACTTGTAGAGTGGCGACTTTTAAACCCGAACTGTATTTGTGGTATAGCGTTGTTATCTTCTAGGAAACTCATGAGTCGATGCTGAATTATTAGCTCCAGGAGTTTGTACAGTGTGAACAATAGACTTATTGGTCTATAGCCTGCTGGATCGCTGTGTTTCTTTCGGGGCTTGGGTAAC
Source organism: Agriotes lineatus (assembly GCA_940337035.1). Classification (NCBI taxonomy): domain Eukaryota; kingdom Metazoa; phylum Arthropoda; class Insecta; order Coleoptera; family Elateridae; genus Agriotes; species Agriotes lineatus. The sequence goes on from CALNHX010000864.1 coordinate 135,934, forward strand.
ATGAGAATAAGTGCTTGTCTCCATACTTCTGGATAATATCCTGTTCTTAGACATGCATTAAAGATCGCTGTCAGATAGGCTATGAATTTTTCTGGAAGATTTTTAAGAAGTATGGTCGGTATAACATCCCTTCCAGGGGCTTTGTTATTTATCAGCTTTTTAACATACTGCTTCACTTCTGCAGGTGAGGCTGGCTCAATGAGTATTGTATTACCGGTGGAATTATTATTAACTTCTGTAAAAATCTGTCGGACGTGTTCTGCGTTGCTTTCCTCATATTTTGTAGTGAAGACTTGCTCAAGATGTTTGGCGAAATTTTCGCTTTTTTCCTTGTCCTCTGGGTATACTCGATCATTTACACGAAGAGTGGGGATTATGAGAGGTTGTTTGAGGATTTTTTTGGTGGCTCTCCACATGTTGGGATCTCCGTGATTTAGGCTTCCTATGTAGTGATTGTAAGATTTGTATCTGTGACCATCTAATTTTTCCCTGACTAGTCTTATTAGTTGGTTTAGTCTTACTTTGATTTCTGGGTCACGTGTTCTTTGCCATGTTCTTGTTATCCTATTTTTTTCCTTAATGGGGTTAAATATATTTGGCGGAGGGTTCAGATAGTTGGTGTATCTCTTTGGCTTGTTCGCTTCAGTGGAATTACGTACGGCTTGATTAATTGCGTTTTTAAATGTTTCTACAGCAATGTTGATGTCGTTTTGTGAGGCCAGATTGGTAGGGCAGGATAGCTGGTCGTTCATTGTTATTTTAAACAAGTTCCAGTGTATTGGGCCGTTTATTAGTTGAGCAGTTTTGGGATAAAATTGGGGACGATCAGAATCGAGCTCTATTAGGACAGCCTGTTGAATAGGTATGGTTAAGTTTTTATGTACTATTATGTCTAATATATCAGGCATGTGATCTGCCCTATATGGGAAGTAGGTGTAGTCCGCGGCTGCTGAAATGTCAGTTGAGACGCGAAGTTGTTAAGTTTAACACTGTTTGGATTAGTTTTTCTGCAACCCCAGTTGTTATGCTTGCTGTTTAGATCTCCTAACAGCATTGTGGGCTTCTCTCTGTTGAATATTCTTTGAAGTTCCTCGCATTTGAGTTGCTTGTTAGGTGATTTGTATCCACAAATCAATATTAATGAGCTGTTATTTGCTAAGGTGAGTTTTATAGCCATGGCTTCTATGTAATTCATATTATGTAGGTTACGTTTGCAATTATGGCTGCTTCCCCCCATGCTATTGTTGCTTCCTTGTCTTTCCTAAAAATTCGGTAGCCAGGTATGGTGAATTTTTCATTGTCTACTAAATGCGTTTCGGTAACGCATGCAATATCTATATTGTATCTTGAAATGAATGATATGAATGTTGACCGTTGTTTTTTATCCCATCAGCATTCCAGTTTGCCAGTGTTAACTTGTGTATTAGGTTATGGTTATTTGCCGTCATTGAAAAGCATCGGAATTCTGGATATTATGAATTTTTAATTTGATCTACATATGGTGTTAACATTTCTAGGATATTCTTGAGAATTTTAGAAATAAGGGGGTTTGAGCTGAATGTCTGCTGGTCATTGTTTGCTGAATTGGTAATTTTGTGTTATTTTCGGTTAATACATTAGTGTAATGTAACGATCCTGGGGCTAGGCCGTCGCCCCAGAAATATGACTCAGCGTCCCGTGCGACAGCATTGCAGAACGACCTTGGAGCCAGCTGCATGAGACGGCGTGAGTCAGCCTTCCCGAACATTCCAGAAGCGACCTTACGCGTGACACGCCAGCGTTGCCGGAAAAATCCAGCAAGCCCGCGAAGCTTCCAGAAGGAATTATTCCGCGAATATAAAAGCCAGCGCAGCTGGAAGGCGGACAGTTCTCATCAAACTCAAAAATTAACGCGTATATAAATAGCCACATAAATAATTGATGTTTAATCCAGTGTAAATAAATAGAGTGTATAACCATATAAATCATTACTGTTAAGCCGTATATAAATAATTATTGATAAACGTATCGTTGTTAGAAATAGTGCCTGTAGTTCGTTAGTTTAAGTAATTTGTGTTCTGCCTTGTTAATTCGTGTGTTTGTAAATAATACTTAATAGTTGTAAATAAATGTTTAATACAAGAAGCGTCGTATAATTTTTAAATATCCCGAACGTAAAAACGCAACAGTAATATAATGGGCTTGAAGTAATATTCCCAGTTATAGGTGCATTAGGATTAGTTGGTCGAATTAGGGATGGATACTGTGTAGGCTGATTATGCGAACGAAATTTGTTCCTAAGCTTCTTAATGTAAGGGCATCCTTTATAGTTTGCCGAGTGTTCACCATTACAGTTAACACATTTTGGTTTAGTGTCTAGAAGCTTTTGACATTTACTGTAGTGGTCATGTTCAAGACACTTAACGCAGCGTGGTGGAAGGTGGTAGTAGTTCATGGTGTGCCCCACTAGCTGACGGTGCATTGTGGCATATCACTGTTTTTACGACGTGGTTCTACCGTAATCACGCAGTATATATGAGTCTGTTTAAGTTGAAAATATCCTTCGCGTTGTCTGTTTTTTCTAGTTTAAACGCAACAATTGGTATTGTTAATTTTTTGTGGTTTAGTAATCTGGTAGTTTTAATAACAGGGGTACTTTAATTGGCGCAGTTCTGAAAATATCTCTATTTCGGATATAGAAATATGAACATTTCTTATGATTGCTTGTTACGTGTAATTTTACATTTAGATACAGTTAAGGATTGTTTGGATAATTTCTTAGCTTAAATACATTCATATAGTTAGATTCACCTGCATACGTTAGGTGTAGCTTTTGTTGCATACTCATTTTTGCAATTTTTGGGAGTTGAAAAATCCTTGATTTTTAGGGAATTTTTAGTAACAGTTTTGAAAATTGTTTTGATAGTACGATTTCCGGCGACCATTTTTTAAGTTTTCCTGTTTGGAGCTGCATGTGATTTTTGGAAATTTTCACTTAAGTGGATTACGTAGTTTCCATTTTTCTTTGAGGAATCTGCCATCCAGAAATAGGAAATGGGTGTTATATTGCTAAAATGAATCCGATTGTATTGGGATAAATATATATTTCTGCAATTTACTTACTCGAGGCCACATTACAACTCTGGTATGTTAATTTATGATTGCCGTTGAACATTTTTCGATAACGTCTCGTATTTAGGCCTCCTCGTCCTAGTTTGCTGTATCGTTTTCCGATTTTTCGGGATCTATTATGCCTGTGGCATTGATGTTATTTGGCTAAGGCACCTGGAGCAACGATTCCATTCCAGTTCGAGCCCCTCAGCATATGTGGTAGTTCGCATGCAAGGCTTCTCCCCATGGTGACTGCACTCGACTACGCTTCTCACCCGCAAAGTTAGATGAAGCCCTGACTCTTTGGAGGTTATTCAAGCTGGTGGACATCTTAATAGCTATCCCCCATAGCTGTTGATGTAGCGGCCCTTCTGTGCACAATCCAGGTATCTACAACACCTAGTGTTATCTACCTTTTGGTGTTTATTGAACTGAAAATATCGTTCGTTATGGCACTATGATCTTTACTTTATGTATTGTACTTACCTAGGTATATGCTAGCGAAATTCATGCCGTTTTACATGCGGAATATTGTATAACTTCGTTGTACATCACGTGCAATTACTTTTGTGGAATAGAATAATGTCATTCTATGCATTTAATATCTTTACGTTGGGAGTACTGCTTTAGTCGCGTTCAAGTTTCAAGTACTTGTCAATTTTCGAAAATTTAAACTATGGCGAGGTCTCTGGGAGCATCAATTTGACATTTAACATAATATGAGCACCGTAAATACACCATTTTATGTGTATTAGCACTCCCCTAGGCGAAGTGGTACCAATTCGAAGAGGTTCGCGACTAGATAGAGTATTTACTTAATTAATCAAGCGATTTAGAACTTACTATTCTCCCGCATTCCGGTATCGCTGTTTTTAATTATATTTAAGTCACTATCGTAGTTGATACACGGGTACTCGAACGAACTGCAATTATCGTAGTTACATTTTCGACTTTATTAATATAAAATCTTGTACATTACATACCACTAAGATTACATTTACAAACTATTCCATTTACATACTATTATCACAGAATTGTGTTGCCTTTTCCAAGTATGACACAGAATTTTGAATGTGTACAAACTGTAAATAAATAACTAGGTTATTTCGAGTCTTGGTGTTTTCAGTCTTTTATTATTTCTTTTTTGTGAAACAGCTAGTGGTTTAGGAATTTACACGGCCACCTGTAGGTTTTCTGGTTTGGACCGTCTCAAACCAGTGGCGCTTCCGGACAACCCACCCCATCCTGCTCAGGACCTAGCTTGGCAAACGTTTGCTACACGACTAGACGATTCCTGTACCACCCTGCTGTGAAGTATTTATGATTTTCTTTTTTTTTACGTGCGAATAAATTCCCGTGTGTAGCAAATGTAATAAATTTGGCGCCTCTGACGTGAAGCCTTTGGTTAAGTAGTTTGGCATTTAGTGCAGTATAGAGTATTTGATTAGTATCGATTGGTTCCTTGTCGTATCGGTAATTATCGGATTATAGCCATTTTGTTGCATATTTTGAGGAAATTTGTTAGAATTTAGGAATCTGTGTTTAGATTAGGTACATTTTTGGACATATTAGTAGGTATTAGTATTATTAGTACTGAAGGGCTATTTTTGTTTTTCTTTTGTGCTCTTATTAGTAAGGTTTAGTATTTTTAGTATAGGTATAGGATTGTTTAGTTACGACAATTACAATGGATGTTGGAAGATTATTGGCGGACGAGCTAACGTATGAATTGCTAATTCGTGGATGTCCAGTGGGTTCGAACGTAACCGAGAAGAGATCAATTTTGCGAGACGCTATGCATAGACAGCAGTTAGGAACGCTAGACGTGACAACAGGAATTTATTTCAAGCCTGATGAAGAACTGAAGATTTGTGCTACAAAACTTCACGAACTGCAAGAGGCATTAGAACATTTTGATGTCAATAACAAAGATAATGAAGTACAACGCATTAGGGCAAGAATGTACCATGTTTTAGGTCGCTTACGTCGACTTAATGTCGAAAACAACATGCAACAACAGCATCAGCAAACACTGTTTACCAAAATAGGTCAGTTATCTATAGCTATCGATCAAGCTTATTCAGGTTACTACGAACAAACTATACATGAGCAAGCAACAGTTCAGTCTCAACAACAATCTATTCTAGATGAGCCTAATTTACTACTTCCAGTTACCACATCCTTGGCAACTACAGGTGCAGAAGAAAATGCAACTGCCATCGGGCAACTCATTGATCAGGAGATGTCGATATTCCCAACACAATTTGAACCATCGAAACGTCGAGTGAGCTTCCATGAGTCAACGCCAGAGCGTAACGCTGAAGTTTCCCATCACGACAGCAACTTACAGCAAAAACTGAAGTCCATGGAACTGAGCGAGATTGTAAGACCTACAACAAGCTTAGATAGACAAGCTGGAAACTTACACATACCTACCGCTGAAAGTAAGATATATCCAGAGTGTTCTCGACCTGTGTACAGCAACTTTATTCCCATCAGCAAGTGGAACATTCATTATGATGGTAAATCGTCCAGTTTAACAAGCTTCTTAGTGCGTGTAGAAGAGCTAAGAGAAGCACGTGGAATTCCAAAAGCTCAATTGCTTCAGTCACCAGTAGAAATTTTCACTGGAGACGCACTGATATGGTACCGAGCAGTGAAGCGTACTATCATCGATTGGGACGACTTGATTAGCAAGTTGAAAGCAAACTTTCTCTCTCACGATTACGAGATCCGCCTTTGGGACGAAATTCGAAGCCGCACACAACACCCATCAGAAAAAGTGGTTGTTTATATAGCAACCATGGACAACTTATTCAGCAGGCTGCCTCAACTTCCATCTGAAACTACAAGATTGGCAATAATTAAGAAGAACTTACAGCCGTACTATGCTATGCAATTAGCATTACACCCGGTTTATACTATCACTGAACTTACTCAAACTTGTATGGCTTTAGAAGATGCCAAAATAGCTTCGAATAATTTTAAAGCACCTCCTACGCCTAACTCATACTTACTTGAACCAGAGTTAGCTTACTGCAAGCGTGCTGGAAAGCCACCGATTTGTGCAGTCGAAGAAAAGCCTCTGATTGACTTCAGCGAAATGGAGCTTCCAACAAACACTTCCCAGAACCACCTAGCCAGAGAGAAGACTAGTAATAAAATTACAGAAGCCCCAACTGCTATTGCATCACTTACTTGTTGGAATTGTTCCAAGTCAGGACATCGAGCCATGCAGTGTACTGCTCCTAAACGGATGTACTGTTATGGATGCGGGCAAGTAGGAGTAACCAGCCGCACTTGTAAGAGATGCTCGGGAAACGAGCAAGAAGCACGGTAGGCGACCGGACCCGGTGCTCTAAAACAAGGAAGAAGCCGGTCAATAATTTCAAGCAATTTTTGTCGTCAAAGCCTGTTTCCAGATCGGATTATGTGGTGTTAACCATCGAAGAACCAGCACCCATTCGAGATCATTGGTATCGGAATCTGAGAACAAAAATTATGTCAAAACCATTGCAATTTCCACAGTGGCGAGTCGAAGATAATAAAATCTATAAATATCTCAAGTGTACCTACCCGCGATTGAGAGACAATAACGAAACATGGAAAGAAGTTGTGCCGAAAGAAAAACGCCAGGAACTCATCCATGAACATCATGACGCATTAACGGCATGCCATGCAGGCATCTTCAAAACCTACGAACGCCTGAAGAATCGCTTCTACTGGCCGAAAATGCGATCCGATGTAGTCAACTACATTCGAAGGTGTAAGATCTGCGCTGCCATAAAACCTAAACAGAATCGTCCAGCTGGTCTTATGGGATAGCGCCCGAATGTCACAAAACCTTGGCAGATGATTGCAGTAGATATCTGTGGTCCCTTACCTAGATCATCCAGAGGCTACAGTTACATCTTAGTTATTTCAGACCAACTTACCAAGTTTGTGCTACTGTTTCCACTCCGTCAAGCTACAGCTGCCGCTGTAACCAGATTAGTTGAGGAAAATCTTTTTCTATTCTTTGGATGTCCTCAGTACTTAGTATGCGATAATGGTGTGCAGTTCCGTTCACGAGAATTTATGCAGTTATGTGACAGCTACCATGTGAAAATTATTTACACTCCTGCGTATCATCCTCAAGCTAACTTCGTAGAAAGAGTTAATCGTGTCATCAAAACTATGTTGGCTTCATATGTTGCAGATAACCACAAGAAATGGGAACAACTTTTGCCTAAAGTGGGCTGCGCTATCAGGAGCTCGGTTCATGAAGTCACTAAAGTGACTCCATTCTTTGCCAACTTTGCACGTGAACATGTTCCTAGGGGTGATTATTTTAAATCAGGTGTAAAGGCTGAAACAGATAAATGTGAGACATCTGATAAACTTAAAGAGTTAGACAAGCTACATCAAGATATACATAAGAGACTTTTGAATGCTCATGCCAGATCTAAACAACGATATGACCTACGACGCAGAGAAGTGACATATAATGTGGGCGACAGAGTTTACCGACGCAATTTTGTGTTGTCCGACGCCACCAAATACTTCACCGCAAAGCTCGCTCCAAAATTTATTGGGCCTTTGACTGTACGAAGGAAATTATCACCTGTTACGTACGAGCTTCAAGATGAAGATGGGACATTTCGCGGCACATGGCATGTCAAAGACATAAAGCAACACCCGCCAGATGAAGAAAACTAGATTCTGTTGGATTGTCGTAACGAAGACAAACTTAGCATTGGACTTTGCATTCGAGTTTGGCATTAGGATTTTGAATGTTAGGTTAGGCTTTATGGACCAAGGGTTTTTTGTTGAACCTTTGGGTGGATGGTTGGGCTGCTTGAAGGGAGGACTCGCTGTTGGGGAACTTTATCATCTCGTTCTTTCCCCCTCCTTGTGGGACAGTGACGTTCCATCATACAGGAGTGAGACATTTTTGCAGTCTCATTTCCGGTGTTCTGCCATCTGGTTACTGTGGATGGTGTTTCGGTGTGTAGTCGATCCTGGGCTGCACACTTTCCTTGACTAGTAGGGTGTAGGGTTTTTATTCTGTCTTCATGGGGTATGGTTACCTATGATCGCGGTGTATTCTACGGGGTCCCGCGCCTGGTACCTGTATTCTGTGGTGACTTCAAAATTTTTCGGCTATTTCCCACTTAGAAATTTTCAGTTAGCTTTTCTTTATACCACCCTACGTCGACTGACTGACGTGACATCGGACTAATCCTTTCTCATCCTTCTTCTGTGTTGTCCCCTATTCTTTTCTGGAGCTTTTGATCCCATTCCCCTTTCCTGCTATTCTGTTTGGTTTTTCTTCTTCTTGTTAGATAGTTTTTCCAATGGACGTTGTCTCGAATTGGGCTTGGATCAGTTCATCCACCGACGCGCCTTTTACACCCAGCAGCGACGGATGTTCTGATGTCCTTTTCGGAGCGGCATTCATTGTAAGAGCTATTTATCCCTTCCTTCTGTTCTTTGGTTTTGCTGTTGTTCTTTTTATTTGTGTGGGTTCGAGCTTAGATTGTTGAAATTTATTTTGGATACCCCTTTGAGGTTTTCGATGTGTAGCTGATGTTGTCGGGTTGCCTTCAGCTGTACGTTTTGTGTTTATTTATGTTGTGGTATCCTTTCGCGCATGCGGATTCTTGTTTCACAAGCGAATCTCGTTCCTGGTCTACGTTTTGTTTTCTTTTGGACGTGATTGGTGATTGAGGACGGTTTCTTTTGCGCTTTTGTAGTGTCAACTTTTGTTGGATTCATGAGCCGACTCTTTTGCTAAACCACGGTCCTTTTTTTCTGAATTCTATCTTTAACATTCCTTTGTAATTTCCCTTTTTCCTTTCGACTTCTATTTTGCGATTCTTTTGGGCTGCTTATCCTTTTCTAAGTTGTTTGGTACTGCCGTAGTTGAGCGTGGTGATCTTTCTTTTGTGTTTGGGGTTTGTTGGATATCATCGTGATACCTGTAAAATTTCGAAGCTTCATTATGGTGCAGGCATAGGTTCTACGTCGGTAAATTCGGGGAATTTACCTATTTTTAAGTGAGGGGAGAGTCTGTTACGTGTAATTTTACATTTAGATACAGTTAAGGATTGTTTGGATAATTTCTTAGCTTAAATACATTCATATAGTTAGATTCACCTGCATACGTTAGGTGTAGCTTTGGTTGCATACTCATTTTTGCAATTTTTGGGACTTGAAAAATCCTTGATTTTTAGGGAATTTTTAGTAACAGTTTTGAAAATTGTTTTGATAGTACGATTTCCGGCGACCATTTTTTAAGTTTTCCTGTTTGGAGCTGCATGTGATTTTTGGAAATTTTCACTTAAGTGGATTACGTAGTTTCCATTTTTCTTTGAGGAATCTGCCATCCAGAAATAGGAAATGGGTGTTATATTGCTAAAATGAATCCGATTGTATTGGGATAAATATATATTTCTGCAATTTACTTACTCGAGGCCACATTACAACTCTGGTATGTTAATTTATGATTGCCGTTGAACATTTTTCGATAACGTCTCGTATTTAGGCCTCCTCGTCCTAGTTTGCTGTATCGTTTTCCGATTTTTCGGGATCTATTATGCCTGTGGCATTGATGTTATTTGGCTAAGGCACCTGGAGCAACGATTCCATTCCAGTCCGAGCCCCTCAGCATATGTGGTAGTTCGCATGCAAGGCTTCTCCCCATGGTGACTGCACTCGACTACGCTTCTCACCCGCAAAGTTAGATGAAGCCCTGACTCTTTGGAGGTTATTCAAGCTGGTGGACATCTTAATAGCTATCCCCCATAGCTGTTGATGTAGCGGCCCTTCTGTGCACAATCCAGGTATCTACAACACCTAGTGTTATCTACCTTTTGGTGTTTATTGAACTGAAAATATCGTTCGTTATGGCACTATGATCTTTACTTTATGTATTGTACTTACCTAGGTATATGCTAGCGAAATTCATGCCGTTTTACATGCGGAATATTGTATAACTTCGTTGTACATCACGTGCAATTACTTTTGTGGAATAGAATAATGTCATTCTATGCATTTAATATCTTTACGTTGGGAGTACTGCTTTAGTCGCGTTCAAGTTTCAAGTACTTGTCAATTTTCGAAAATTTAAACTATGGCGAGGTCTCCGGGAGCATCAATTTGACATTTAACATAATATGAGCACCGTAAATACACCATTTTATGTGTATTAGCACTCCCCTAGGCGAAGTGGTACCAATTCGAAGAGGTTCGCGACTAGATAGAGTATTTACTTAATTAATCAAGCGATTTAGAACTTACTATTCTCCCGCATTCCGGTATCGCTGTTTTTAATTATATTTAAGTCACTATCGTAGTTGATACACGGGTACTCGAACGAACTGCGATTATCGTAGTTACATTTTCGACTTTATTAATATAAAATCTTGTACATTACATACCACTAAGATTACATTTACAAACTATTCCATTTACATACTATTATCACAGAATTGTGTTGCCTTTTCCAAGTATGACACAGAATTTTGAATGTGTACAAACTGTAAATAAATAACTAGGTTATTTCGAGTCTTGGTGTTTTCTGTCTTTTATTATTTCTTTTTTGTGAAACAGCTAGTGGTTTAGGAATTTACACGGCCACCTGTAGGTTTTCTGGTTTGGACCGTCTCAAACCAGTGGCAATTCCGGACAACCCACCCCATCCTGCTCAGGACCTAGCTTGGCAAACGTTTGCTACAAGACTAGACGATTCCTGTACCACCCTGCTGTGAAGTATTTATGATTTTCTTTTTTTTTACGTGCGAATAAATTCCCGTGTGTAGCAAATGTAATATGCTGAAATGTTATCTTTTTCTGTGAGTTGATAAGTGTAGTAATTCACGTTGTTATCATCGTAATACTTAGTAAGTGCTGTGAACTCTTCAGAGCTATTTAAATTAATCTTTAGCTGGGTACCTTTAAAAGTAGTGAAATCATTTTTTAATTACATTCTTGATATCCTTAATAACGTTTTGACAATGGGTACCGTTTGGTAAAAATATAGGCGGAATCTTGGGCTTACCTGATTCTTCAGGTGAATTAGGTGTTTTATTTAATGATTGCGGTTGGCTGGAAACTTTTTGTGTGGATGACTGCAACTGGCTTAATTTTGATTGTGTGGGCTGGAGCGCGTGATATCTGTTTTGGGCAAGCAATGTTGTTTATCTCGTCGATTTGTTCACCTTCCGTTTCCATTTGGTTGGGGTAGCATTTGGACCTTGGTATATTAATGTTAATGATATTAAAAGTCCTTTTATAAGATACCTAGTATGTAGTATGTACTATGTAATGCTACAACCATTCGCAAAATCCTCAACTGCTTGGAAAACGGTAGTTTTCATTTCCTTATTTATGAACTGCAGATTTGTTTACGGTTTAGTAAATGTGATCTATTAAATTTACCCTTACATTTCTGTAGGTAGATAGATGAGGTGGCTGTCTTCATTCTGGATACTGGTTGAAATACATTTCCGAAGCTTTAGTCGATGACACATGATTTAACAAAACAACAGTTCAAATATATCAGTGTTATTAAGCAGCTCCAAGACAAAAAATATGTAATAGTAAATTATTACCGGTTAATTTTAGCTTTTAACAGTATTTTAGATTGTATTGCGTTATTTATTTTATTACTTATTCTATTATTTAATTACAAACAAAATAAACTTAATGTCAGCTATAAACAAGTAATTGCTGAGACTGTGTTTTGTTTTCAAATTTGTTTGGCAAATTTCACGACCAAAATTCTCACTTGTCAAAGTAAAAACAGGTTTTTAAATTGGTTCGCCATTAATCTCAGTAGTAGATATAACAAATTATACATTTTGCGCCTTTCTTCGTCCCCCGTAATTTCCGTTACGTTGTCGCACGTTTCTCCGTTGTAGTTGTAGCACAAAACAGAACATATTAGACCTGCTTTACGACATCCGCACATTTTGCTGCACTTCGTCTTGCATTTGCAAAGAATCGTCTTCATCAAGGATTCCAGGACCGGATCGACAATGGTAACGATAAGTTCAAGTCCGCGCTGGGTTTTCAACCAGCTCCACGCGATGATGCACATTTCTCAGGACCAGCGACGAAACGATAAAAAACACGTAATTGTCTTCTACTTTTCAAGGAATAATGCCTGGATTAGGCCTACAGAGGAAACCACGAAAAAATTCGCCTGAAGCTCTATCTCTACGGTGGTGCGGAAACGAGTTTGACCGCGGAGGACAAAGAAATGCGCAATTCCGTAAATATCGACTCTACGAGAAAAACGACTTTAGTTCTTATCCTTTATACGCTAAAGTCAAAATTACACGAGAGAATACAGTCATTTCATTTTATCTCCACTTCCTCGGCTCTCATAATGACGAACACAATGTACAATCATAAAGGTAATCATAAATTTACGAGAGTGCTAGATAGCAGGGGGAAAAATCAATTAATTATAGATTTGATAATAGTAAAGACACAAAATAGAAATATGATTTAACAAACCGCAAAAATTAGCTTTTAATTAAATGAAAACTTGTAAGGAAAGCAAGACGTGTTAAGCCATTTTGCAGTGTGCAGTAATTTAATTTATATTTCGCGCCTTTAGGATAGCTTATTTATATTTAAAACCCGTTTCCCGCCATTTAAGCGTTTCATCGCAAAAACTCACAAATACCGAATCCTTCTCTCTAAATTTCGACCACCCTGTAGGGAGTCTGGGTTTCGTTCCGCTTCGTTAACTCGCTTCTTAGCCAAGAATCTTAGCTGTTGGTGCAACTGCGAAGCCTCTAGCTTTCCTTGTCACCGCGACTTGCTTGTCCGATTCTTCGCCTCGCCATTGGTTGTCGAGTCACGTGGTGACGCGCTTGGTTCCGCGATTTTCTCTTCTAACGGTCGCTTTGGGCATTCAGCCGGGAGCCGTCGATCTAAGAAGTCGGATAGTGTGTGTGTTCGTGGGGCGCTCCCGCCCTTGGCGGGGGCGTCAGCCTTTTCCATCTCGTGCTGTTTCAGCAAGTTGTTGTTAGAAACTGTTTCTGCCTTTGTAGAGTTCCGGCAGCGCTGTAAAAGAAAAGTCAGGTCGCGTGTGTGTGTTCTGGTGGTGGATTATACCCCGTGGTGTGGGTGTAATGGGCATTTCGAGCGCCCAGTTCTGCTTTTCCAAGTAAGGGGCCGTCCCCTTTAACTCGACAATTCGAGGATCCATCCCGGCAGGACGTTTTGGGTCTCACTTCCGTTGTTGTTGCTTTCGTGAGAGTCGCATTCCGATCGACGCCATCTTAGGCGGAATCGCTGCCTATTGCTCCATGTATCGCCCTGCTTCTAATTAGGTGCCACAGGCGGATGTAAGCTGCCAGCCGACCGCACGCAATCCTCAAGGACCGTCAGCGAAATAAGGTACCTGTACAAATATCCATTTAAACTATCATCTGTCATGCCTGCGAGCGAGTATGCGTTTGTGAACCCGCGTGGGCGTTTGTGTATTTACAGCTTTTGCGGTGATCTGAAGCTTCGCATACCGTTGTGACGCTAAAATTGCCATCATTCTCTCAAGTATTGCATGTGTGCGAGCCCTGTGCTTGACCGATTAAACAGTTAACGAACTCTTCGCATCCCTTTGCGACGCTGTACTTGTTATCAGCAATAGAAACATTGCATGTGTGCGCTTGCTCCGTGTCTTGCTTATTAGATGTTAAACTAATTTATCGCATGCCTTGGCGACGTGGCAACGGCTGTCGTTCATTCAAATCTTGCAAGTATGCTGGCCCCGTGCCTAGTCATTGAAACATTCAACTAATTCATTGCATCCCTTTGCGACGCTGTATTTGCCGTAATTTGGCCAAACCTTGCAGTTGTGCGGGCCCGTGCCTAACTGATTTAGCATTTAACTAACTCGTCGCTCACCTTTGCGACGATGTGCTTGCTGTCATTTATAGTGCCTCCGTCGCCTACGCCGGCGATTGATACGTTAGTCGTGAGCTAACGTCCCTCGAGGGCGTTTATTTGTGACTGATCTTTTCTATGTAAATTAACGGGCCAACATCGGCCGGTTACATGTTTGTGTAGTAGCATTAACGCGTGCTCCAGCTGGGGCATACCTTAGGATTTAAAATAAGCTTGGCGGTGTGAACGCTGGATGATTGTAAAGAAGTCGACCAATAGACGAAGATCTGATTAAGTGACTTATTATTATTGTTCGACCTGTGCATGTTCTTTTTCAGATTAAGCCTCTCAGTGTGAAGATTGATGTACGACGGCGCTTGAGAGATTCAAGCGTGCAGGTAGGTTTTGTGACGTCGCCGCTGCGGCCACTAGTTCCCGAAATCGCGAATTAATTATTTTCTGTCCCGAAATTGTAGCCCGAGTTTGACAGCTCCCGAGTACCTTCATGACGGAGTACCCTGTGTACTTCTCACCCGTCTAACCGTCCAAGCCCGGTTATTCGGATACACCCCTATGACAGGCTTGCTGGCGCCCCCTATTTATTTACCTTTATCGTTATGTACCGCCCCTCTGGCCGTTGCCCTTGGGTGATCTCGTGAAGAACCCGCCCTAGCTCCACTGAATGCGTAGCCGGCTTATCTTGTTGCGGCACGGGTAGCGGCCTAGGAGAACCTTTCGTCCCGATTTTGTAGCATTTCGCCCGCGCCGGCCGTTTGGTTGTTGTATGAGCCGGTGCGGTGTCGTAAAGACAGTTTAAGACCGTAACAAATGTAGCAATCTCTGTTGTCTACCACTTTGTTCTCTTTATGCTTTTGTTCCCTGTTTTTGTCGTTCCGCAATCACTAATGGTTAATGATTATAATATGTTTGTTGTAATAATGAATTTGTGATAAAACAAAATAAAATTATGTATATAGATATATTTGAACATAAAACATTAATTACCTGGACCCGGACTTGACCGATCCGACTTAGTTCTACCCGGACTCGAAGGGGTCCGAAAAGCCTTAGTCTTCCCAAACCCTACTAATGATGTATTTTTTCTGAAAAAGTGTATTTACCTGATTTGATTGTGTTGTCAGTAAATCATCACCTTCCCGACTATTATGTAATATACCATTATATTTTCGAAGCCGAATAGCAGTTGCATTAAGCAAGTACTCGGTTTGCCTCCCACAGTGGACGAAATGTTTCCGCAGCCTTGGCGATCAGTAGCGAGTTCGGTGAGACCATTCACAGTTGGGCACCAAATTAACTGTGCTCTACTCAAAACCACAGACCTAAGAGATAGAGTAACAAGGTCAACACATCATCAACAGACACACCTACCAGAATCGTTGCTATGCAAGCTCAAAGGGCGCGCTCCAACTTTGTAACCTGAAACCAGGGCAAGTTGAGCGCTACCAGATGAGATGCTAGCGTACGAAGCACCAGCCTTTACATCGGTAGGTAAGAGGTTACAGATAATACAATACATACTATTATATTTTAAATATATTTCTTGAAGTATTTATTTTTTCCAGCCCTGAGTACAGACCTAAAAGAACAAGGCTTTAGGTTAATACCAGAACTTAACACTACTTTTGAATGACAAATGATTTGAGAATCAGATTTTATTATCAAAACATCTGAGAACTTTAGCTTTCCTGGCCATCGTGGGATATTCACTATAATAGTACATAGCTGCTGAAAATCACAGTATATACTGCAGTGGTTATTGCTCTCTAAATGATGATAATTTAATTTTAAATAAATAACTAGAGCTACCAAAGCAAATATTTTTAGTTTGGGTTCGTCAAAGAACTAATGAATTAACTAAGTCTCTCAGGGATAATTAAAAATGAGCTGTATAGTAACTCAAGTTTAAATAAATGATTGTAAGCCCCTACTTGTAATTTAATCTACCTGCAATTTAAATTTTGTTGGCTGAACTCACGGCAGAAATGAGCTCTTACTCAAGGTATGGGTTCACAGTTAGTTTTTGAAATTTATTCGTACGCCACTGGAGCGTAGGTCAAATGCAAACTAATATGCTTCACTCGAGCTAATCTGTCACAAATTTACGTTATGAAATTTATCAAGTGCTGGTGGTTCAGTGTTTTTCAATATTAATTACAACTCAGTGAGTAGATCTCACAGGTAATTTTAAATTCTCCCGCTTAATTAAAGCGTCAGTAGCTCGTCTTTTGTTTTTAAGCGAAAACACAACTTCGTTGTTTCTCAAATCGACGATGCAGAATCCTAACCTCACTTCTACATTTTCTAATTATCAGATCTAGGCTAACTGAAGGTTTGAAATGCCTGGAATCAGCTTCGGAGCAGCTTTCTTTATGTGTCCGGTAAGTTTCACGTCCGTAGCATTTAAATTGGCTTCATAAACTGACCTTATAATTTGACGCAGGCAGCGCCTCGATGCTCGGAAGGGTCGAACTGGGCCAAATCTTCTACTAGGGCGCCTGGAATGTAGTTGCAAACTCAGGGAAAATTATGTCTTCATTTCCCCGGATGCACTGAATTTTACTCGTCACAATGGTGCTATTATTTTTAATGTATTTTGATATTTAATAGTGAAAATCTTAAATTAATTGGAGATGCAAAAACCAAGCTGTCAGCAATCATTTATTCAATTAATTTTTTTTAAAAGTTCGTTATAAACAAATGCACATCAAATTCATAAAACGGATATTCGAACTTATTCAACCTAAGTACTTTTTACAATTAAAATGCTTAAATCTAAAAACTTTTACAATAGTATCTTATTTACTAAATTGTCCTATAATTTTGCAATTAATGTCTTTCGATATTTCTCGCAATGCACTCTTTTAACAGTCCTTTCGCATATGAGTTGCACTGAGTAATTATTTATTTCGCGCACTTCCTTTTTTAATAACTTTGGTGTTCAAATAAATGTCCATTTCATTTTGCACTTTTAAGTCAATTCACTGTTTGGATTCCAACTAATCTTGAATATTGATGATCCATTTTTTTATTAATTGCCTTAGATCTGTTATAATTTGTGCTCGTTGCACTTTGCTCTTAGCATTCTGCTTTATTACCATATTATAATACGCTCAAAGAGAATTTTTTTATTAATGACTTATGATTTGCAAATACACTCGACAATCATGTAATAATTATTTTCATAATCGATTCATTCTTAATTGGATTGGCTTTGACATTTCACCATCTCCTTTGTTATTTTAAATTAATTAAATATTGTGTGAATCCATTCTCTATGGTTTTGAGCTCTGCCTTTTTCCTTATGTTATGAAATTAATTTACTTATTACTGGCATTGCTGCTTTGCAAATATGATTACTACTTCAAGTCTGATTTATTTTACTTATTGCAATTAGATACCATCTCCCATTCTGAGCTTTTATGAATTATTCATTACTTTGCAGTGCTCACAGAGGTGGGATTCAGGGCTTACAACCATTGCAATACATTGCCATGAGACATCTGAATATTTCAAATATATTTTTATAGAATAATAATATATTGCAAAAATAATATGTACAATTCTATGATACGACTAATATTTATATTTACAATTATTGTTACCAAGAATACGTAAATAGACGGAACTTTTCCTTACGAGTTACAACTAATGCATATTTAATATGATGTAGGTACTGTTCCAACAGCGAGCCTAGGCTTATGCTTTTCTTTTATTTTAGTCATTTATATATTTATTTCTGCTAGCTTGAAAGCGAGCTGTATTGTCGTTTACATTTGTTTAGTTCGTAAGAGTTGTAGCTGTCACTTTAAAGGTGTGCGAAGCTGTTGCTTTTTATTTTATGTGTGCAGTGAATTAAACTAAGTACGCCTCTGGCAACGTAACTTTAGCACCAGGGCAGTTATGCGAAGTCATGAAATTTCTGAATGGGTAAATCCCGAAGTCTGAAAGCCAGAAAATGAACATTGAGTGCCCAGCCAGCGAGAGAGCTGGACAAGGTCGTCGGAGAAAAGTAAATTTTCTCCAATTGTGCCCTGAAACGTCAGGGATATCCAGGTGTGTTGCCAAAGTCCACGGCATCACGTAGAATAAGTGAAAAAGTTTCCTGAGTAACCAGAGGAAGTGTTTACCTGTGAAGAACGTCTCCAGCGGGCGGGGACATCTTAGAATCTGCCGCCAGCCACAAAGCCAAAGGGGATTCCAGTTCAGCTGTCCACTACAGCACCTTACCATAAAAATGTTGGTGAAATTAAATAACTTCGTTGTTACCTGATATCGTAACGCATTGCGCAATCGGCTGATAAGCTGCTAGAATTGCGAGGTTCCAGAGAGCGTAGCAAAATCTCGAGCTTGGGGAATCACCGATTTGCCTTATCGCCACTTAGCACATTCCTGTGTAATGCGCTAATTGTCCAGGGCCGGCTTAATGATTTTGTGCACGTTATCTGAATACGAGTTCGTATGGTAGTCGGACTATAGTAAACTACTTAATGCTGTTAGCTCCAGCCAGCGGCTCGTCGATTGTGCGTTTATAGCATTCGCGCTATTTGAACAATAATCTAACTTCAACTTTGGGTCTATTATTTTGTTTCTTGTGTGTTGTATGATTTTATGTCCACATTTGTCTTGTGTTTTTCTTACAGAATATATGTATTATTTCTGTAAACCGCTTTACTTTCAATCTGGTAGTTTGTTGTGGGTTCCGTTTCAGATTGAGTTTGAAAGACGTCTCGGCTGTTTATCTGCAATCTCAGTTTGCCCTAACACAACTGAGAAGGTAAGAGGATCTTATGTTTTACTTGACTGAGTTAGCTAGCACCCCTAAACGGGCAATTAAGAGTAAAATAGTAGGGCAAACCAAAAGAACCATTACACTGTTATTAACTATTAACAATGATACTTATTACATAATTTAAGTACGTATATTTGCAATTTACAATATACGGGGTGCCCATTTTAAAAGTCTGAGTAGGAATTTTTTTAAATATGCAACAGACATCTTACTTTAAATT
Organism: Agriotes lineatus; assembly: GCA_940337035.1. NCBI lineage: Eukaryota > Metazoa > Arthropoda > Insecta > Coleoptera > Elateridae > Agriotes > Agriotes lineatus. The sequence goes on from CALNHX010000864.1 coordinate 154,935, forward strand.
TTACATTAAAATGACATCGGAGTTGTTTTTTACAGTATACACACTAATAACTAAAATGCAGAAGCAATTATCTTAGTAACTCATAATTTGTTTACTTGAAAAGCATTGTGTGTACAAGCTAACAGCAGCATACATTTTTGCAACATTCGCCCCGAATTATGAGCATATCCACTATTTCAGCCTTGGAATACATTTTTCACCGTTTAAGCACGATGACAACCAATTTAGATGAGTCAACTGTCAGAGTACTAAAGTATAATTGCTCTGATCTTAATTATAAGATTACTTTGTTTTAAAATTGTAGTCGCAGGCTCAGACTATTAAAATGTATGATCAAGTCACTGGATCATGGTTGCTGTAGAATTGTAGACTTGTACAATCTACTCACTTTTGGAAGATGTCAAGTAAATCTGAATGACATAAAAATAATAGAAGTAAATAATTTCATAGATGACTTTTCCATTCTGTAGCAATGTAAAGACTTTTTGATCATACTACAGATATTGCCAGCATTCTGTTTCCATTTACTACTAGTCCAACCTAAATGTTCCGTCCCATACCATCTTTGATGCTTACATACTTCCACAATGTATTTTGTTCCCATTATTCTTCTTATACTCTGTCACTTAGCTTTAAGTTTAATATGAATTAAAATGTACAATTTTTAAAGTATAGTTAGGTTCATCTGGTGACACACTGCATATACAATACATAAATACATTAATAACTACAGTTTTATTATTTTATGATGCTTAGTATTTTTACATACAAAGTATTCACACAAATTATAAATGCACGACTAAACCCCCTAGCGGAACAACTAATTGGCCAATACCAGGCAGGCTTTAGGAAAGGAAGATCAACTATAGACCAAATCTACACACTTAGATTAATTCTAGAAAAGTGCTGGGAGTTCAATATAGACATCACACAACTATATGTTGACTTCAAACAAGCATATGATAGCCTCCGTCATTCTGAAATTTGGAAAACTTTAGATCAGTTTAAAATTCCCAATAAATACAAACGTTTAATAAAAGCTACAGTGACAGGAATGAGGTGCAAATGCAAAATTGGAAATAAAGTATCCGAAGAATTCCAAGTCAAACGAGTGCTAAAACAAGGGGACGTGCTGTCACCCACACTGTTCAATCTAGTGTTGGAAAGAATAATAAGAGCATCAAATGTAAACCCAGATGGCACAATATTTACAAAACGAAACCAAATATTAGCGTTCGCAGACGATGTAACCATCTTAGGAAGAAGACGAGAGGATATACAGGAAATATATAATGAAATAGAACCTACTGGCCGCCTCTGTGGTCTCAAAATTAATGAAAATAAAACTAAACTCATATCAACGCAACGTGGATTACAACAGCACGATGCAGCGAGGGGAATCATAGGAGACCACAATTTTGAAATGGTACAGGAGTTTAAGTATCTTGGAACTATAATTACTGAAAATAACGATATGAGTAAGGAAATTAAAGCTCGAATTACTGCTGGAAACCGCTGCTTCTATGGCCTGAAACATATTATAAAATCAAGGTATGTGACAAGAAACTGTAAATTGCAATTATATAGATCCTTAATCAGACCAGTGGTATGCTACGGATGTGAAAGTTGGACTTTGACGAAGAAAAATGAAGAACTTCTAAACAGATTCGAAAGAAAGGTATTACGATCAATTTTTGGACCAGTCTTCGATAGAGATTTAAACTCTTGGCGAACAAGAATGAACCACGAACTGAAAAATATGTACAGCGATCAAGATCTAGCTGGATGGATAAAAAAGCAGAGAATTAGATGGCTAGGTCACGTATGGAGGGCGGCCGCGTGCCAGATGGAAAGACAATGTAACTAGTGACATAAAGCAACTGCAAGTCGGAAACTGGCCAGCCCTTGCATTAGATCGAGATAGATGGAAGGCCGTTGTGGACAAGGCCAAGGTTCTACAAGGACCATAGAGCTGTGTGTGTGTGTGTGTGTGTGTGTGTGTGTGTGTGTGTGTGTGTGTGTGTGTGTGTGTGTGTGTGTGTGTGTGTGTGTGTGTGTGTGTGTGTGTGTGTGTGTGTGTGTGTGTGTGTGTGTGTGTGTGTGTGTGTGTGTGTGTGTGTGTGTGTGTAGTATTTTTTAGAATAGTATATTATGTTATTAGGAGTAAAGGTGATACTTTGTGTGGCGAGACCAGACGCATTTGTCTGACAAGCGCTAGCGACAATCAAAAAGGCCCATCTTCAAAATATTCGAAAGTTAATCAAGTTTTTAAGTACTTTTACTCCACTGGCGTGAAAGTAATCACTTTTATATCTAGGCATAAAAGTAATACCTTTACCTTGTCTACCAAGTCATATAAGTTGTCACTTTTATGACGTTTGAAAATAAAATAAATTATTTTACATCTTTATTTTTATGCATCGCAGTTATTGTTAACATTATTAATTTACCTATATCAAACCGCAAAATTACAACCTAATTTAAATAGTAAACGTGATATTTGTCAAATCAGTTTAACATAACTAAACATGACCTACCAGGGATATTTTTCCCATATGGTAACATCTCTAACAACCATCTTAAATGGGATGTAGCAAAACTATTTTTCTAATTCATTCACAATGTTTCCTCCTCCCAGTAGGCTATAACATGTTTTTATGAGGTTACGCATGAATTGAAATGAAGTAGCCAAACATTTTTTACAATTGTTTCATTAACATTATTGAAATTTTAACGTCAAAATTCCGAAATTACAGTCAAACATTTAATTGGCAGGGGTACAAACCTTCAAAAATCATAACCACAAATAGAAAACAAACAAACCCAACTAGTTACTTCACAGTAGTGCCAACAAAAATGTCACCAAAGCATAGCCCACTAGGAGAAGAAAACACTGTGTATGAATTACTCAAGAAGCCTTCCCTTCTGTATGCGACTTCATATGTTCAACTAAATTACTTTTATTTATCACTTTGTAATCACAAACAGAACAATTATAAGGTTTTTCCCCTGTATGTGACCTCATATGTCTAATTAAATTATTTTTCTGTGTAGTTTTGTAAACATAAACAGAACAATTATAAGGTATCTCCCCTGTATGAGACTTCATATGTGAAGCTAAATTAGTTATCTGTGTAGCTTTGTAATCGCAAACAGAACAATTATAAGGTTTCTCCCCAGTATGTGACCTCATATGTATAATTAAATGACTTTTTTTTGTCATTTTGTAATCACAAACAGAACACTTAAAAGGTTTCTCACCTGTATGAAACCTCATATGTAAAGCTAAACTAGTTTTACGTGTAGCGTTGTAATCGCAGGCAGAACAATTATAAGGTTTCTCCCCTGTATGTGACCTCATATGTCTAATTAAACTACTTTTCTGTGTCGTTTTGTAATCACAAACAGAACAATTATAAGGTTTCTCCCCAGTATGTGACCTCATATGTACAATTAAGTGACCCTTTTGTGTCGTTTTGTAATTACAAACAGAACACTTATAAGATTTCGCTCCTGTATGAGTTCCCATATGTGACGCTAAATTAGTTTTCTTTGTAGCTTTATAATCGCAAACAGAACAATTATAAGGTTTCTCTCCAGTATGTGATCTCATCATATGTGCAATTAAATTGTTTTTCTCGGCTGCTCTATATTCACAAGTAGAGCAACAGTAAGATTTTTCTTCTATACAAATCTTCATAGCAATATTCATATTACTTTTGTCAAATGCTTTGTTATCATAACCTTCATTATTTAATTCGAAGTGTTCTTCTTTAATATCTATTTCCGTAGGAATACCAATGTTATTAATACTTTCGATGGATTCTTCTTTGATATTCAATTTATCAAAATTTTCATGTTTATCCATGTTCTGAGATATACACGATGCAGTTCTACAGGAAGTAGGCATACTGTCTAAGGTTTCCTGTTTAATCTCCATTATGATTGTTTAAACATCAATTTCCGTTATAGATGTATGAGCAAATGGAAGTAGGATATCTTCACCCCTAGAAGAAAAGTCGATTAACCATTAGGAAATTTAACAATTCAGGGACATTGTGGACCAAAATTACTTTTGTATAAGCAGATTCTTAACATTATCTATAAAAATTTCAGAAAATAAGGATACATAATACTTCCTTATTTAATTTATGACGGCGTTAGTTCCAATGTAGGTTAAAAAAGATATGGTATGAAGAAGTTCTATCTGAATTGTATAAAAATCGATAGACATCGTTCTTCATGCTCATAATCATAAAAGTTTTCAATTTCTTAAAAAAGGGCCGCCCTCAATCTAGATTTAATTAGTTATAATTTATTCAAGGCCTTTTCACAGGCAACCTGTGTGCATCTACGCGTTAATATACAGGGTGTTACAAAATCCACCACCTGATGCATCCGAAAATAAGCAACATTTTTCATTAGTCTAAAGTTGCATCTTGAGGAAGCTACAGTCCTAAGCAGGGTAGTAGAAAAACACAAATTTTGTATAATTGAAATAATACGGATAATGTAATTTTGGTGTAATTTGGCATATATACGCGATTTTTCATGCTGAATTAGATAAATGATCTTGAAAAAAAATTGGTATAAGTTTCGGAAGGGGTAGTTTATGTAAGAATGGAGGGTAAGAGTCAAAATAATTGTCACTTATAGTTGGGTATTCAACAAACAGACTTTTTCACATAACAAAAATACTCTTGTTTGGAATCACTGAGAACAGCAATATTCCAGGAAATCCAAAAATACTTACAAAATATACCGGGTGACAATGAGACCAGGGCCATGCTTATATCTCCTTTGTTTATGAATAGATTTGGATGAAATTTGACACGAGGATTCTACACATCATTTCTGCTTGACGAATAAATATAGTTGAAGTTGCTGACTACTGGTTTCACCGGAAACGCCATTAACTTTAATTTTTTTTAGTGAATTGCCCTGAATATTTTATTACTTTTGGAATGTATGGCTCAAATTACATATGATAGTCTAGCCAAATTTTCATCTTTATAAATACAAAATTTATTCTAATTGACTCTAGTAACTCACAATAATAGCTATTTCATCAATTAGATCAATAACAAATTGTTCATGAACAAATAAAATAAGCTAAACACATTTTTTAAAGTATATTTTTTAAATGGCACCTGCCAAGAGCCATCATGCTATTAAATAGAAAATTTATATACCGATCTAACGATATGCATTTTGCACTATTTTATTTTTTATTAAAACTGAAAAATGTTTCATTAATAAATTTTTCAAATATTTTTGTGCAATACCTATGCAAATCCAGCAACACTGTCGTATGTAATTTGAGCCTTAGATTCCGAAAAACAAAATATAGAAAGCAATCCATTTAAAAAATCAAAGTTAAAGACATTTCCAGTGAAGCCGGCAATCGGCAATTTTGATTATATCTGTCTGGCAATCCTAAATTGTGTTTAATATCCTTGTACCAAGTTTCACTCAAACTCGTTGGTAAGTAAAGGAGATAGAGACATGGCCCAGATTTCATTGTTACCGGGTACGAGTATAACTAAATAGTAGTTCTACTTGCTTTTAATCTGTTTTAAATGGCCAACACCAGCAGAATTTTCTGCTAGATGATTTGCCTGTACTTTTGAATCAAGTAACAGTGGAACAAACACAATTCATCTATTTTATGTTATCCTGAACCGTAAATACTGTTTAACAGCAATCACCCTATACAGGGTGTCCCAAAATTAGCCTGCCAAACTTTAATAGCGAATTCTAAAACCAGAAATATTAAGAAAATTTTATATACCTAGCCATAGGCCGAAAAACCCTTGGTTTTCCAGATACAGGGTGTTAAAAGTGTAGTGCTGAGGATCGTTTTTATTTAATATTTTCGAAACGTTCAAAGAGAATTATTTGAAACTTTGTGCACCTACTAAACTTCTTCTACTTAAAAAGATAAAGTGATTCTTGGCGATGTAAAATGCACATAGACGGGTAAAACTGGAGAGAGCTAAGGAAAATATTGCCCCAATTTTTTTGTGTGGGAGTTTTTATCAATTTTGACAACAAAAAGATACTCTTGTTCCATGGGCCCATTGTGTCCCGTTTTCATGAAAAATCGGTTTTAAATAATTATGTTTTGTAGTACATCCGTGAGCGAAATACAATAATAATTGGTAGGCCATGGAAAATGTATGTAGATTTTATTTTGTTTAATTCGACATTTGGTGATAAAAGTGTTGTATTGCTGCATTTTTACCTCATTATTATTTACTATTACATTATTATAGCTTGTTTACGTTAAAATGGCACAACTGACAAACAGAGAACTTGCAGATATGCACTCAGTCCAATCTAAAATAAAAGAAGTTGTTAAAATAAAACTAGAAAAACAAAAATCATGGTATGTGGGAAATTCAATATTGATAACATAATAATACAATTACATGGAGAACACCTGCAACAAGTGGAACAGTTTGTCTACCTAGGCAGTAAAATTGCAAGCAATGGCAGAAGCAAATAAGAAATTATAAGCAAAATTCAATAAGTAAAAATGGCATTCTACAAGAAGACAAGTTTATTAACCTCCACCAGCGTGTCTCTAGCAGCAAGGAAAAGATTCCCAAAGACCTACATCTGGAGCATCGCCTTATACGGCAAAGAAACTTGAACGGTAGGAAAACAAGAAATGAAACAACTACAAGTTTTCGAAATGTGGTGTCTCAGAAGAATGTTAAGAGTGGCATGGATTGATCGCATAACAAATGATGAAATTCTTAATAGAGCACGAAAAACACCAACCTCTTGGAAAACAATTACAAATTGAAGAGATAAACTTATTGGACATACTCTGAGACATAAGGGCCTTCTACTCACAATTATAGAAGGTATGGTGGTGGCTTCGAATGTAAATGCAAGAGGAAGACCAATATTGAGCTATGTACAACAAATAATACTGGATGCAAGAAAAAACTATGGCGCGTTGAAACAAACCAGCCACAAGACTGAATACAGTGTAAATATTGGGCTCTGTGGCTAAGTGATTAATCATACTGACTAGTTGTTCCTTCTCTTTTTTCCATTGCACCTCCATTTTTAGCATTTTCCTTTAGGACTCTTATCTTTGACACTTTTTTCACTTAATTGTTTAGCTCCCCGATTTCCTTACTGATTTTCTTGGACATTGTTGCTAATAACAGTTTTATTTCTTGCATTTCTTGTTCTTCCAGGTCTTTGAGAGTTTAAAATTTATTCTCTGTTGATCTGGTTAGTAATTTGTTTCTTTTAAAAGCCTCTTCTTCTTTACTTTTTTCTTCTCTTCCTTTTTATGTATTCCCCTGTGTCTCGTATACTGTTTATTCTTCCCCTAGTTATTTCACTTTAATTTCTCCGCTTCCTTTGTTTGTTCTTCAACTTATTCTTTTGCCTTTCTATGCACCGTTTTCCTGTGCAATTTTTTTATTTATCCTATCACAGTGCTGTTTATTATGGCTCAATTGGTTTCTAAATTATATTTACGTCAATTGGGGCTGTCGTGAACATTTTTCCGTGCAGTGTTGCCAAACTTATCAAGCACTCTACATCCTGATAAATAATCATCAAGAGATGGAGTTTTAATCATATCAAAATATTTGGTGGATTTTTTTTGAAACTGTGTTGCCTTGCTCCATCAGTAACTTGTAACAATTGCTGCATTCTACTGTGATTTGCAGTATAAGTTTGACAGTTGCATACTTGACAATGACTGTGATAAAGATAGAGCTATTTATTAAGGTCTACAGATTACCCTTTTTCTGTGATGTAACAATTTTCTCTCTTTATTTAACAATAAGAAACTGAACGAAACAAAACATCTGCAGGTTTTGGTCAGATCTGATTTAAGTATGGCTTGTTTTATAATACTGTCAATGTGAAATTTGTCCAAAATGACAGTAAAATAAAAAGCAAGTGAGCAAACAAGCGAGCAAGCCTAACATCTTATTTTAAGCTTTAGGGACTTCTTCGAAGATGAGAAACGTCAGATTACATAGGTCAAGAATGTCTTGGTTTGAATAATATGCTATTTAGAGCATCCCTTACATATTAAAGGTTAGGTATAAGTATGTCAAATTCTTTCTGAAGTCTACTACCTTTGATATAAATGATCTTTTTAAATTTCATTGTAATATAACACATATGTTTTAAAAGCTGTTTTGTTATTTTTGACGTTACAGAAAAAGGGTAATGTGTAGACTTTATCTATTCACACCTTATTTTCAGGCTGTGATTCGTGGATTGTAGGGTTGGCTGCAATGATTGTTAGCATGTAAAAACCTAATATAACCTCAAAATGACAAACTGTCAAAATGAATAATGAAACAGTGTTGTCAAGTGCTCTAGTTATTTTAATAGGACTTTTTGAAGTTTGAGTTACTTTCTCGTTTCACCTGTCATTTGGTAATTAATATCAAAATGCCAAAAAGAATGCATTGCAAAATGAAGCTTCATGTAAAACGAACATTGGATATGATTCAGAAAAATAGTCCCAACATGCCGGTCGGAGCAGTAGTACGGCAAGTGAACTTAATTTTTGAGGTAATGATTTTCATATTCAGATAAATACCCAATATTAATATTTATCTATATTTGCAGATCTCTGAACGTATAGTGGGGGCTATTTCAAAATTATCAGTGAAAGAATGTTTAGAAAAATCACCTGGCAGATGTCCTAAAGCCAAGAAACAACAAAATTATTAGTTTTGTGAATATCTGCAACTACAAATTTGGCAATAGAATTCAAAAAATATGTTTTTTTCTATAGCACATGTTAAAGTGTGCTTTTATCAACTCAAAACAAAAGGTCAAGCAAGGGTAGATAAAGTAGCACTTTAACATCAAGGATAGATAAAGTAATTTAATTTTCTAACTTTTGTTTAAATTAAATATGACAGCTTCGTATTATCGTAGCAACCCAATCTAGCTACTGACATTTTAAAATGTGATTGACTGTCATGATTTTCTTTTGAAATTGTTAAAGTTCTTGCTATAGAAAAAAATATTGTATTATACACGACGATAAAGTTATTTCTATCCACTCTTGAATCATTAACGTCTCGACTTCGTCTCGACGTTAAACGATTCACTCGTGGATAAAATTTAACTTTATCGTCTTGTATAATAAATTACTATTTTTGGAATCAGGGGACTCTAAAACGTGAAGATCTGTTGAAAACTCAATTTCGAATTTTTGGGGTAAATCCAATACTTCCTTTATCGTAAAAGGAAGTAAAAATGAATACTTTAATTTGAATAATCTACTGATATTATTCCAAATGTTCCTTAGCGTAAATTTGGAATATTAGGGTGGGCGTACAAAATTTTAAAATCAATGGGTTACAATTACAAACACGTAAATGGACGCAACATTTTATGTAAACAATCACATGCAGTTGCAGCCAAAGTTAATTTTTTAAGACATTTATACAACTTCAAAATACAGGCGATGTGTATTGGTTATGGATAATGCATCATATCATTCGATGCAGGTAGAAAAACCGCCCAAATTTTCTTTTAAAGTAGGTGAAATGCGGGAATGGCTAATTAATCATGTCGTCAAAATTGAGGGAAAAATTACAAAAACGAACCTTTTCGAAATGACCCCAAAAAACGGTATGTAATTGACGCAATATTGAAAGAGCATGGCCATGAAGTACCTAGACTGCACCAGTATCATCGCCAATATAACACAACTGAAATGGTATGGGAACACTGTAAGTCTTACTACAACAAGCACATAAGGTAAAAAATTCAAAATATTTCATCTTTTATTATTTCATTGGGAGAATCCGAATCATTTGGTTTCAAAATTGTAATTTTAAAGGACTTTTCAAAGATTTAGAATCAAATTTATTGCATAAAATTTTTGTAATTCCACGAAAGCTCACACAGATTTAAAATATTTTGACAATACTAATACCTTACCTGAACGTAAGATCAGTAAAGAAGAGTAGTTAGAAAAAGAGACAACTTGAAAGAGTCACCTATACAGATTGGTGGAGGAAAATGTGAACGTATAATCCGTTCACGACCTTTTTGGAACAGAGTTGGCTAAGATTTTTTCTTTTCATGTTGGACTAACTGATTCGGTGACGTAACGGATGCAACTTTTTTTTCTGTCAGTGTCTGTTCGACATTTTCTTGCCACCACATTGCCAGATTTATTATTTTAATATTCGTAAGAAAATAAATTATTTATCAAGTGTAAAAGTAATTTTAATTTTCGTCAAAGGAAAAGTCAAAATGCCCAAAATAATTTTGTTACAACAAAAATTTCCATTAAACGATGCTACTTCAATTTAAAATCGACAGACCAGATTTAAAAGAACACGAGTTGATGTGGAAACTAGAGAAATAGAGAAATTTTGGAAAGGAAAAACAATAATCCAGCGTAATAATGTATAATAATTTACTACCTACCTACTTATTACTATTTTACTGTTGAAATGTTATGTGCCAGATATGAAAATCAACACGAAGTAAAATCAGCAAGCCATCCATTTGACAAGATGTTTACATTTTTCACATGTTAATTTCTATAAGACCAACATTGCTCAATTGCTCTACTAAATTTATTTGGCATCAGTTTGTGACATCTTTATCCTTCTACACCAGCAAGCAAGCAATCAAGCATGTAAAATAAAGTGGCATATTCATATCATGTACACAATTCTTATCCAAATTGCAATAAACATTAATATCGAATGCTTTTCTTATGCATTATTTCTCATTTCAGTTTCCGTCATCAATTGTCAAAGCATTTCAATTTTTCATCCTTAATTTAAGCAGAGATCCGGCAACAATGTACCTATTCAGAAAATATAACCTTAAACTGAAAACAACCTAACCTAATACAAAAAGTGTCAATTTCCATTAGGGAGTTTAGTTGCCGCAGAGGTAAAAAAATTTGTAGGTATTTTAACTATTTGGAATGATAATTGTGAACAATATATAAAATACACAAAACATGAAAAATATATAATTTAGAAATCTCTATTTCAAAGAATAAGGTGATAAATTCTAAAGGCCAAGATTGGCAGAATTGAGAAAATCTGTTTTTCGTAGCAAAGGAAATATTGTGATATAAATCGAGAAACAGGTCAGACTAGAAATAGCGGTTGCATTTAATAACCTTATATTTAGTGGATAAGATAAGAAATATTAGTCAAGGGAGGGGCTGCACCTAAAAATGTTTGCATAGGCAACACCCAATACTACTAAATACGAACTGGTAACGTGCATGCATAGAGGCTTTGCAGTAAAGAAAATCAAATATACACAGGGAAAGCATATTCAGACACAAAATACAGGCTACGGATAGTGAGCCAACAGATAGTGAGAAAAGGAAAAGACAGCCAGGGCAGGATAGTGAAGACGAGCAGATATTTTTAATAAAAGTAGAAAGATAAATAGAAGCCCAGTTAAAAAGCAACAACATAAAGAGGAAAAATGGATAAAATTTTAGAGATGCTGCAACAGTTAACCTTAGACGTAGGACAGATAAGATTGGAACGGCTTAAATACAACCAGAAAATATGCGAACTAAAGAAAGAAAATGAGAAGCTAAAACAAAAAAGTAGTAATACAAAAGGGGATTTTATAGAAATAAAAAAGAAGCTTCAAGATACAAACAATAAAATGGAACATTTAGAAAGAGAGAAGAAACGTATAGTCTGTTTTTTTGCTTTATGATTCAGAGCAGGCTTTGCTTTTGCATTTTTGTAACAGTGTGGGTAGTTGGTTAGAAAGAAAAGATATTAGTAATGTCAAAAACTTATTACAACTCACAATGTGTTAACTTATAGCACTATTATACATAATGAATACTAAAATTACTGAACCATTGACATTAAATAAGGTATTGATTTATTTTAAAAATGTTTATTTAAACGTGGTTCTTATCTAACTATACAGAAACGTCATAACATTTCTAGACATTGATTTATCTTATACGTTCTAATGTAAAAATTTATCATTAACAACTTGCTGATGATTTTTGTTTGCAGGTGTTGTAGAATTAATTATTTATGCTAAACATATAACAGGGATTAACTGTTTTTCAACATTGTCTAAAAATGTCACCGTTCATACAATTATATTACCTGTCATTATTGGCCGAGTCCAACAGTAAGTCACACCCTGGTAAAAATCCTGATGTGTTACCTGCATGCAAAATAGTATATCTGTTTCCCTCTGCCTTAACTTTAAATCGATTACTTTTCAAGTCTGTGTCGTGGGTCCACCTATGCACACCGTTTCTATTGTGAAATATCCAAGTTTCATCAAAAAACAGGAACATACATATTTTCACTAGAATTTCGAAATTGTAAATATTTCTTTAAAAAAGCAATCTTTGCCGAAATTACATGATTTTTCTCACACAAAAGTTTTCTTCCATTCACAATTTTGTATTTATATCCCATATTTTTTAATGTGTAGTGTAATTTTGAACGACTCCCAGTATAATTTAGTTCCTCTCTTGCACATCGCAATAAATTATTCAAAGTAAAAAAATCCCAAATTTTCTTCTTAATATCGTCCCTGAAACTATAGTCCTCCCAAGTTAGAAATGTCTTTCCCTTTTTCATGTTGTCATTCGGTTGTTGCTGGAGTTGTGATTTTGCTTCATATAGAATATTAAACACAGTTGTATTTAAAATCGAGCATTATAAGAAATTCTTAGACATTTTATATCTGTTTAATTGTTAATACTTAGGTACATCAAAGATCTGACCAACTCTTCCAATGATGGCTGTTTTACTTAAGTTACCATTGATATCTTTTATATTAGTAGAGAAGCGTTTTATAGCCTCTTTAGATTTACTATTAATACTGCTTTTTTGTGGAATTTTATTAAGCTTTACCGAAGTGTCAACTTGACAATCCCGGGGACCTTGATTTTGACGTTAGGTATATTTTGTAACTAAACTGTTGTACACTGCTAAAATAATATAAGTGCAAAGCCTGCTCTGAATCATAAAGCACAAAAACAGACTATAGGAACATATAAACCGTTCAATAGTTATTTGCCAGATAGGAGGCCATGTTAGGGTGATGAATTTCACCCTGTAAATATGCTGTCAGTCATTAAGAAAAGTTAGGTTATGCCCATTTTATACAAAATGATAATTTTATGTTAATGTACAAAACGTGGTTGCCAGATTTGGTTTTGGATTTTGTGCCACTTTTATTATTGGTTAAGATAAATTTCATGAAAGACAACTTGCTGATTTTGAATACGTGTCATACTTTGTTGAGTAGGATAATGGTATCATGAAAGTCGTTTTTTTATTGTAATTATAAATTGTGTACAATAGTATATTATGTAATGACGTAATGAGTGTATAATGTAGGCCAGTTTTATTAAAAGTCCGCCGAAACGACTTTTTAAAAACGTTTATTTATATTTTACAATGAAATATAACATTGGAAGCACACAGCTAGCCGCCGGACACTATCTTACATCTAACTATGATGCGAACACACTGGAACTTATCGACTGCCTGGAGCTTAATTAAAAGATGCAAACTACTTGTATATATACTATGTCTAATCAGCTAAGTTAAGTGTTATCTCCAAAAGGGAGCGTGAGACAGGAAGCCACGTGCGTTCAAGGTTTGCAGACTTGCAGTTTACACAAAGTAGCTATTATCTTATCAAGATTGCAAGCTTGCAGTTTACACAAGGGGCCATTGTCTAGCTACAATGTAACTGGCCATATTACACGAGAATTTTTTAGAACACGAGCGAACGCAGTGAGATAACCTTAAATTCTACGTTTGATTTTCAAAACTGGAAAATAGTATTATTATCATTGTGTAAAAGCTAAGGTGGATAATGAACATAGAAGACGGCAAAAATAAAATTCAGTGTACTCCACCAGACATCACAAATGCAGCAAAGGCAGTTCGTTGGATTTGCTACAAGAAAAATCGAGAAAAAACTATGAAATTGTGTACAACCGTTTCAACGATGGCGGCTAAAAAACAAAACTTCCCCCTTTTCTGAAGATACTGTGCTCGTTTACTTTAAGGAAATAAGTGAAAAATTCAAATCATCAACGTTGTGGACTCACTCTTCGATGCTCAAAAGCACTCTCAATATAAAGCATAACGTGAACGTCGAGTCTTACGGGCGAGTACGTGCTCTGCTAAAAGGAAAGGCGGAAGGTTATCAACCAAAAAAGTCGGAGGCATTTAGTGGGGACCAAATTAACAACTTTATTAAGGAAGCGCCTGATGTTAAATATCTCGCAACAAAGGTAACATTTTATTTGCTAATTTATTATTAACTTTAAATAAGACAATGTGTTTACAGGTTGCCTTAATAATGGGGGTGATGGGGGCTTGCCATTCAAATGAACTTTATGCCATGAAAATTGGTGAAGTAAAATTCTTCGATGGTTACATTCAAGTATTTGCCCCGCACACCAAAACAAAGGTGCCTTGTAACTTTTCCTTCACCGGAAGTTTTTATGATATTGTCAAAAAATATGCAGACCTTCGTGTATTGAACACACCATCGGACTAATTTTTTTGTCCATTATCAAAGTGGCAAATGCACTAAACAGATAATTGGCATTAACAAATTTGGAGGAATGGGAAAAGAAATTGAAATTCTTTTTGGGGCTACCAAATCCAGAGAAATTTACAGGACACTGTCTTCGAAGATCGTCTGCTACTTTATATGTTGACGCAGGGGCATCCATCGGATTAAAACGTCACGGAGGTAGGAGATCGGCTTCTGTGGCCGAAGGGTATATTGCAGACTCAAAACGAAACAAGATGGATACTGCCAAAAAAATTATGAACCAAATTGATCCAAATTTACTTAACAATAATTTTACTTTTCTTAACAATTGTTCTTCTGTTAACATTAATGGTAGTTATAACGTTCTTCAACTCACCCATTATAAATAACAGTGGTACTAATCTTAAGGTTTCTAATGCACCTGCTACTGTCAATTTTACTAATTGCAGTAATATAACTATTAATTTTGTTAATAAGTAGTAATTTATAAGTTATTTATCAATAACTGTAAATTTTTAATTGAATAAATTAAAAATGGAGTAATTTTGTTTTTCTTAATTTACATTTTACTTTGCAAAAATAATAAACAGAAATTTCCAAGAGTCGTAGAATATGAAACTATATTCCACTAGTGTAATATGAACTAAATAATGTATCTATAGTTACGCATATCATGACAGTATAATTCAACAGTCGTAGATAAAAATATTTAAATATTACAATTTATGTATTGTCCCTTATTTATGATTTTATTTCTCCAGTCTTCTATTCCTTTCCTTGCTACGTCTTCCATTACTGCCTCCTTCCACCTATTCCTTGGTCGCCCCCTTCATCTAGTTTCTTGCGCTCTGCCTTCCAATACTATCTTAGTACCTCTTCCATCTGACATTCTCCATATATGCCCAAACCACCGCTGTGGCCTAATTTTAGTGCGTAAGCACTGTTGGCACCAGCTTAAACAATCCAAATAAAATAAATAAACCATCTTAATCTTTAAGCTTTAATGAAGTCTACTATACTTGGCTCCCCATACTTCTCCTGTACCTCTTCGTTTGTAAGTCTTCTCCAACCATCCTCCGTTCAAGTCCCTCCAAATATTTTTCGCAGCATTTTTCTCTTCCACCTACTTATCATGTCTTGATCTGCCACATTCATCGTCCATGTTTCACATGCATACGTAGCTGTGGGTCGAATTACGGTCTTATGAGTCGTAGGTCTGCATTTAGCGAGATTTTTTTTTGAGGACATACTAGTTAACGCGCCCGCACATCTCGATGCTATTAACCTTGATTTAATTTCTTGTGTGTAAGTTAAGTTTTCAGAGATTAATGTTCCTAAGGAAGTAAACTCCTTAACTCGTTCTATTCTCAAATTTTAATATTACGGCATTATTATTGATTTCTTCATTTTTTCCACTACTTCTTTGTTAAAGTTGCTGAATATTGTCCAGTGGAAGTTAAAAAATGGATTTTTTTTTATATATGGCCACAGAAGAAAATCGCATGGAGTTAAGTCACAAGACCTCGGAGGCCGCACTGTAGACATGTTTTGACTAATAACTCTGTATTCGTAAAACTCTCCAAGTAAATTTAAATGTTCTTGTGTTGTATGAAGTCTTGCCCCATCTTATTGAAAGTAACCCTTTTGTAATTCATCGTCACGTAACTCTTCAAAAAAACGGCGAGAAAATGTCAATACGATATTGTTGTGCATTTAGCAAACCTAAAATTTGAATTATTAAAATAAAATTTAATCGTTTTGCTGCACTTACCTTCAGAAAATACAGGACCTATAACTCTTTTACTAATTGCAGCCCAAACCCCGTTTTTTGGGGGTGAAGCGGTTCTTCAACATAAAAATTGGGATTTTCAGAGCTTCACATACTCATATTTTGTGAATTAGTATAGCCAGATAAATAGAAGTATGCCTCATCAATAAAGAAAGTTTTCTCAAACGCATTATCGTTATTTCCTAAATTATTGATAAACCAGTTACAGAATTCCACCCTAACCGGAGGATCGTTTGGCAGCAACCGGTAAGGAAAATAATGCAAATTGCTTCTTAATATCCTATGAGATGTTGTATACGAAACATTTAATTGCTGTCCTAAATGGCGAACAGATACGTGTGGTTGTTCTTGCACAATTTGTCTCGCACTGTTAACTACTTCTTCAGTGCGTATGTTTGGTCGACCACTGCCTTGCTTCCGGTGTACATTTCCAATTTCGCGGAAGTTATGGACCATTCTTGATAAAGCATCACTAAATACCTTATATTGTATAGCTGTCGCGGGAAACTCCTCATTAAATTTCCTAAAGGAGCCTTCAATAGAATAAATACAATTTTCATTGACTTTATAAATTAATGCTTCCACATTTAAATAAATGCAAATGTAAAGAATATGAGACTGCGAATGAGATTCCTTGTTGGCATGGATCTCGGTGTGCTGGTCTAAACTTCGAGCGGCTTTAAATTTTCATACGAGAAACGTCTTGAGCTTGGTTTACACTGGGGCCGGATCAGCGTTGGGAGTTGGGTGGTGTGGATTATCAGAAGATAGCCACTCATTTTCCATGTCATAAACAAGAATTTTGATACCAAAAACCCCCTATTCCACTTCCATTGTTTCATTGCTAGTATCTGAATCATTATCAATACCTGATTCTGACTCAGATTCCTCCAGTGAAATAATGAAAGGTGGAATGTTTTCAAACGAAATATTTCCCATATGTTTCGCCCAGTCTTCCTAATAGTTTTTTCACAATGATCACAATAATTTTGCCACATGTCGGAGGTACACTTTGAAAGAGCTTCGAGCCATAAATTCTTAACCTTATCCTTGGATGAAAGCTGAGAATGTATATGCTTGTTGTAGTAAGTTTTACAGAACCCCCATGCCATTTCAATAGGATTGTATTGACAATGGTACGGAGGTAATCCAAGAACCTCATGACCATTCTCTTTCAAAAATTAGTCAGTCACGTAACGTTTGTCATTGTCTTTCCTAAAAGATTGAATTAAACTCCAAAGATGTTTTTTTGTAATTTTGCCCTCAATTTTGACATTGTGTTTAATCAACCAATCCTGAATCTGATCCTTCTTCCAATTAAGTGAGGGTAACTTTTCCAACTGCGCCGAATGGTACGGTGCATTGTCCAAGATTACCACACATTTACCAGGAATTTTAGTCAGAGCAGGAAGTAACTGGTTAACCACCCAATTTTGAAAAATCTCCCCGTTCATGGTTTTGTTATAATCCCTATCGTTATTAGTTGAAGATAAGAATAGATCACAACCTTCCAAAAACCCAAATTTAGTTCCCGCATGCAAAACAGTGAAACGGTTTCCCTCCGATTTAATTTTAGACGGATTGCTTTTAATTTCAGAATCGTGTACCCATTGTCGGACGCTAGATCCATTTTGATAAATCCAGGTTTTGTCTAGGTACACGAATGTTATATTTTCACTAGAATTTTGGTATTGCAAGAATTTTCTCAAATAAGTAATTTTGGATGCAACATGTTTCAGTTCACATAGAATTTTACGTCCGTTTACATGTTTGTATTTATAACCAATTGATTTTAGAATATTATATAAAGTCGTTTTCCCCTTATCGAATTCGAAATTTTCACGCACGTCCTTTAATAGTCTAGCCAAAGTAAAGTGCTCATTTTTCAAGTGATAATTCCAAAGCTGTCGTTGCAAATCTTCCCGAAATGCAAAATTTTTATAGTATGTATCATTTTTAGGTCGTAGGCCAAAAGGTTTAATTTCAAAATTGTCCCGCCCAATAATACTTCTTATAGTTCTTTCGGACACCTAAAACAGTACAAAGCCCAAAATTAAAGCAAAAGTTAAGTTTTATGCATAAATACTTGCATCCCAAATATCAGTAAGCCGGGCAAGGATTTCAGTTTCAGTAAGATGTGGCCTGTCGGTTTTATGCCTGTACGCCTTTGTAATTTTCAGTTTTGTGTCACCTTTAATTACTTTTGACATGTTGCTCTAGTATTACAATTTGACAGATAGGTATCCATAACGCTGATGTCCATACATATTATGCCTAGTGGCAAACAAAGTATGAAAGCACTGGCAACATTGCACGTTTAACCTCAAAATATCAAATTAGACACTTTCGTGAGCCTCCTGTACATAACAGCTGATTCTGACAAAGTGTCAGAAAGAGATTCTAGGGAGTTTTAATTTTCTTAAACATAAAAACAAAATTCCATGTCTACCTACTTGGCAAATAACTATTGAACGGTTTATAGTGGTACACGGGTATGCCACGGAGTTGATCAATCCTAGGAAAATAAAAGAAGAGATGAATAAATAGTTCAAAGGTAAATTGGCCTAAAAACTAGCCTGATACAACTGGAGAGTCTTGAAGATAAATTGAATGTAATGAGAAACAAGCCGAAATTAAGGAGAAGATATTTATATATACTATAATATTTAAATGTTTGCTTTTCAGTAAAATTATCTAAAAATTATAAAAATAATCACTTTAAAGGGTAGTACAATTGCCCAAAATTAGAAATCAATTAGAAAATAAACAAGGAAGACACAGATTTTCTAGGGTAGTACAAAAGTGAATGTAACCACCTGTGTTATATAATGTTCTAATACTGACTAAATTTCAATAAAACAATTGTAGTTATACTGTGGTTTTTCAATCTTGTTATGTGTTCATTGGTTAATGTCTGGTCTAAAGAATTGTAAATTGCTAATGTTCCTAGTTTTTGAGTCTTTCTCAGTTAAAAACTTCCACAACATTGTCTATGCACTTTACATCCAAAACTGGTACAGTGGGATCCTTAACGCCTTAACACATCTCTCACAACTAACATAAAACTAAATTTAATTATTTAAGTATCAGAACACGTGCCTATTGTAAATTAAAAAAAGCACTGAAGCGGATGACAAGCTGAAACTTGGATGCTCACCATTAACCACCGATTACTACAAAGACCGCCCTAAAAAACCGCACAGTAGCAGTTAGGGGTTAATTGTATTTCACTAGATATTTGAGTTCACCAAATCTCAATCTAATGTGTTCTAATTTTTGACAGATCCCAAAATTCCTAGTTGGCCCTGATCAATGTAATTACTTTGTTCAAAATCAGAATACCTACGCAAAACCTAAAATTATATTGATCAGAACTAGTAATTACCTTTGAGCAAGAACGATAGGTACTTGTTATAAACACGGTTTCATAAAAACCAACATTTCTGTAATTTTGCAAAGCACCAGAATTTTATATTCTGCACAAGTTTTCTTAATAATATTCATTTGTAATATGAATGAATGAGGTACTTTATACAAAATATTAACAACGGCGTTAAGCCCACTGTAATTTCAAATTATGTACCCCAAGGATCTATATTGGGACCAATTCTATTTCTCCTAGATATAACTGATTTGGATAAAGTAACAGTAATACGTTATTTGCCTTGTATGCAAACAATGTTTCCATTATCTTGTCTAAATCGAAAGAGTAGGAATAATAGTGACAGATCACAGATGATAGTATTCACAAACAAGTATTAAAATTTAGAGCAGTCAACTCAAGAATTATGTTGATATCAATGAATTTAGGACAAATAATTAACACAATACAAATCTACAGACCAGTAGAAGATACATCACAGGAAGAAGTTGTAGAATTCTATAGTACACTCCAGGAAGTATTGGACGAAACAAGAGAGGAAACTGAAACATTCATCATAATGGGAGACTGGAATGCAGGAGTAGGAAAGGAACAGAACAAAGGAATGGGATGTCTGGGACAGCAAGGAGAGCAACTTATTAAATAGAAATGGTACAAAAATGACTTAATTCTGCCAAAATAACAACCTAATAATAGGTAACATGATGTGGAGGTAAGAAGAAATGCAAAAAGCCTAATAGACTACATAGTGCGTACACGAAGCCTCAATGAGGTACCTAATACAAAATATAGAAATGAAAGAGGCAGAAATAAGCACAAATCACAGACTGATTGTAGCACAACTTTGAGCTAGAATAAACAAAACGGAATAAATAACCTAAAGTAGGATAGCAACATACAAACTAAAAATACCAGAGGAAGTACCAAGATAAGACAAACATTCTATTTAACACACACACAAATGAGGGACAAGAAGAGAACCTACAGACAAAATGGACAACATTTAAGGAAACAATTTTAAAAGCAGCAGAAGAAATATGTGGGAGAAGAAAATTCAGCAAACACTGAAAGAAAACAAAATGGTGGAATGGATTATTAAAAAAGTTAGTAAAGGATAAGAAACAAGCAAAATTACGTAGAAAAAAGAAACAAAGAGAGCAATTAAAGAAACAAAAAAAAGCTGGGGAGAGTTTGGACAAGAAATCATGACAATCACAAAGTAGATACAAAGAAATTCTGGACAACAGTAAAAAGGGTAAGAGGATCAAATAGCAAAGAAATAAAAGCAATAAGAAATAAAAATTATGAACTCAAAGTGGAAACAAAAGAAATTTTGGAAACCTAGGACTTCTACGCTACAAAATTTGGAAGCAAAATAAGGGAAGAGAAAGAAGACACAACAGAAATCCAAGAAAAAACAGAAGAAGAACTACAGGAAGCAATTCAACAATTGAAATCTGGGAAAGCAAGTGGAGAAGATGAGATAGCCCCCGAAATGATTATATGGTTACGAGATGACGGAAAGGAATGGTTATGGGAAATATTTAAAGAAGTTTGGAAACAGGAAAAAATCCCTAAAGACTGGGAAACCAATTTAATCATTCCAATACACAAAAATGAGAAATCTCAAAATGCGAGATTTACAGAGCTATCTGCCTAGCCTAAACTACCCATAAATTATTTACAAGAATCCTACAAAAAAGGTTAAGAGCCTACGTAGAACCCAAGCTAGAGGATGAGCGAACGACTTTCACACCAAGAAGACAAACGAACGAAAATATTTAAATACAAAACACAATACAAGAAGAAAAAGAGCTGTACATACCCTTCATTGACAGACAAGCACTATGGAGTACTCTAGCCGAGTTAGAAGTGCCAAGACAACTTATTCAAATAATAATAAGCAGCACGATTAATACAGTGAAAGGCAAAGTACAAATAGGACAGCAGTCAGAAGAAGAAAACAAAGGGACAGTGTAAGCTTGCTGCTATTCATGATCATGAAGGACAAAATACTAAAATAAATCACGGTTAAAACAGAACTAAATACCGTGGTTGGCACAGCCTAGAGTTATTTCCTAAAGCTAAAGCAGTTGAGGTATAATATTAGATGATTTAAATCTGCTACTACTTGATTGCAGCTGCAGTAGGGATTGTTTATCATATTCATTCGATGAAGATGGGCTGAATAAGTTCCATGACCTAACTAGATACTAAATATTGTAGTGTAGGAGTGTCTCGCCACAATTTTACCATTCCATCATGGCTTACCATTAATCGTTGGATGTATGTATCCCTACTGTGTTGGGTGCAAGGCTATGTAATTTTTCCAGTGTTCGTTCCATTGAACATTTGGTATGTTATGTTTTATTTTACAACAAACTGTTAGGTAGTGAAACCCTTCTACCAATCGATATTATCACCCTGTTATCCAGTAACAGTTTTGAAGTTTGATTCTTATGCAATTTATCGTTAGCTCCAAAATGGCAATATATTTAGCTGTAAAAAATTTTGTTGAATCTCATTGATAGGATTGGATAAATAAGATGCATTAAAAGCAAAGAACCTGCAAAGCCTTAAAACATAAAAAAAAGATTAATGTATGGACTGATGCACATTTCTGCTATATTTTTGGGTGAGTGTTTTATGACAATTAACAATCTTTTACCATATTCTAGTGACTATTCCATTCACCTGTCATCTGTCAAAAACTGACCAATGAAAATCCAGAATTTGACGTTTCGTGATCAATAAAAAAAAAATCAGCGAAGATATCTTCCTAGAAGGTATTCAAGTGACTATTTTAACTAAATGTAGTTTTTATTAGGAAAAATCAATTTTAGTTTTCTGTTACTATAGAAATTGCGTAGTTTATTGCTAGATTTATTGAAAACCAATTTGAAAAACTAGTTTGGTTCATTGAATAGTCCCTCGAATACCATTATTAGTTAAAGTTAAGTAGATTATTTTTGTGGTGGTATCAGTACTCTTGTCCATTCGCTTCGGATTAGGACTCATGCTAGCGCACTCGTCCTAATCATACCGAAGTGCAATGGACATTCGTGATACCACCGCAAAAATAGTCGACATAAGTTTGACTACTCATGGTATTATAAGTGACAATTATTTATACGCTTACCTGAAGTTTGCAATGTAAATCTGTAAAATTAACCAAAACACCTCGTGGCTACTGGATCAAATGCTAC
This sequence comes from Agriotes lineatus, assembly GCA_940337035.1. Classification (NCBI taxonomy): domain Eukaryota; kingdom Metazoa; phylum Arthropoda; class Insecta; order Coleoptera; family Elateridae; genus Agriotes; species Agriotes lineatus. Next base: position 177,862 of record CALNHX010000864.1, read on the forward strand.
ACTTGAAGTTTTAATGTGAATCTGAAAGAAGAGGATATACACATCACAAATGCTTTTAATCAGTTGCTTATTACTGAAATATAGACCTTTACAAATGCGGTTAACAGTACATACCAAACACTGCCAAAAATACAAGCGGTTAGTGCCCTGGCCTGGAGGGTTTGAAAATTGTTTCGAATCTACCAAATGCATGTAGTGCATCTGATTAATAAGTTTGTGACACTCGAAACACATCGATAAACACTTTAACACATTTTAGGTCGTTACAGATACAGGACAGGTACATTCTGAAATTTTTACTCAAATTTCTGTACAGATACATTATCTGACCAAAGATTGCTAAATATTAAACATATTACGTTGTAATTTTCGCAAATAGCTAATATCAACAACTCGGTAGATTAAAACAATATTCATACTAAGTTCCTAACCTCGCCATATTAAATCACTCCTAGTCTTATTGGTCTACTCAGATGCAAAGGACCTACTCTATAAAAGTAACAAGAAATATAAGCAAAAGACACACGCAGCATTGCCATACCACCAAAGAGCACGTTATATGTTTTTTTTACCTTTTTATTTAATCTTTGCTAATGGTGTCTTAACTGCTTTCAGAGAAAATATTTAACATTGTTGCAACATGGTGGCTTGCTCCTATGCGACAATAACTTTTGAACTACAAGCTTCATTTTCAGGATTTCTTAAATTATTATTTCAAATATGACGTAACTGACATATACTGGTCAATTACAATTTTAATTTGGCGGTTAGGAATCAAAATGGAACGCTAAAAGCTGCTTACTCTTTTTTAAACTAAAATAACTCTTTTAAGGATTCTTTTGCCCTAGTCAAATACCTATATCAAATATATCAAATGACAGCTTTACATCGGCATTTACAAATACACTACAATAAAATTTTGCAGATTTTTAATGCTTCCTCTATAAAGAAGTTAACAAAATTTATGTTTATTAAAAAAATAAAGGTTTCGAGAACTAGACAAAATGAAAAACACTGCATTACAATGTGACAGTTTATTTAATCGAAAATAGCACGACACGCATTAATGACCAATAGAAAAATTAGTTCACGAGCCGTAACCAAGACAACAACAAAATTTCTTGGAAATTCTTTGAAGGTAGGCATTACTTCTTTTTAGGGTTTGTGTCGATACGATTTTCTTACCGAATCTACATTCGAGCATCAATTCATATCCGGAAATTATTTTTCGTGCATTCCAAAAACGTCCTATATTGCCCTCGCGTCCCGATCGGGCAAATTAATACGACGTTGTTGGAACGCACTCCAAAAAATGTCCGGAAAGAATTATTGCTCTTATGAGATTATATGTGATAATAAAAATATATTCGTAATAATCCACTAACACAGAACACATTCTTACTCAAATAAACTCCAACATAGGTAAGTACATTGTATTCTTTATTACAGTCCCACTAGTTTTTACGTTTTATTCTAACAAAAACCAATTACTACATGTTGATGAATCGTGCATGCACACAGAAGTAAAAAGTTAGAAGTTAAAGTTAAAATATTTTAACAAAAATATGGCTTTAATACCTACACAATTTGCAATAAAGTATTTGAACGTACCTAATGCAGATGATTATTTATCAACCCTCAACGTTTGCGTAGATTCGTCAATGTTGACTCCTGGTGTGATGTTGAGTATGTTTTGCTGCAATTTCTCTTCTTAATACTAATTTTTCTGGTGAAGGTGGACAATTTTGCTGAGGGAATCCCTGGGTAGTTGTCACTGGACTGGTTTTATAATGTAATGGCACAGCATCAAAAACTACTCTATTACTTCCTTTTACGATAAAGGAAGTATTGGATCACCCACAAAATTCAAAATTGAGTTTTCAACAGATCTTCACGTTTTAGAGTCCCCTGAACCCAAAAAACATATTTGTTTTTCATTGGTCTGTCTGTGTGTGTGTGTGCCAGCCTGTGCGTCTGTGAACAGAATATCTCAAAACCGAAAAGAGGTATGGCGTTGAAACTTCATATATAGGTTTTGTGTACTATATAGATGCGACAGCAAGCTTTTGAAGAAAATCGCATGACCGGAAGTAGGTGTTTACGATTTTTTCAAACTTCACATTTTAGTTACATTTTTAATGTGTATTGATGTGAGATAGGTAATTTTCCAGTTGAATACTTCTAAAATGTGTTTCTTTTGTTTTTGTTTTCTATTTTTTTATTAACTCCTATTTTAAATAGAACACCCGGTATATTATTACATTTTTGAATTCATCTTAAAACTCCAGAGAACATTTTTTTATTCACGCTTTATTTTGTACCGTTTTTGTAGAATTTGTAATTTTTTACAAATGCTTAAAAATTTCAAATCAAATTTTTGGCTAATTATAAGATCACTGTAAAAGGAAGTTGTGTGCGTGTATCACACCAGATTTTTTTTAAAGAGTTTGTAAAATACTTTTTGCTGAAATGCTAAGCACACACTTTTTTTTTCGTATAACTGTTCAGCCAGTAATTCATCGAGTCTTGAATTCCCACAATTTTCTTACCATTCTTCTCTTTTGCAGTCCTCTCTTGGAAACCGAAAAAAAAAAACTTAACCCACAATGGTTTTTACGATTTCAGGTACACGCATAATAAACAGAAAACGCAGCTGAAGGTGCCACGACAAGATTTTAATAAATCAACAAATCGCAGCTGAATCAAAACTGCACTCAGAGAGTTTAGGATAAGCTAAACTTCAATTACGGAAAAGAATAGTTTACAAAGTTGTTTAAAAGAACAAACTCTAATTTAGCCTAATGACTTTATTGTCGTAAGCATTTGGAAAACGCAGCCTGTAAATATAAAATTATTATTGTTCTACAATTCCATATGTCAGTTAAAATTGTTAGGAGTAATTATTAACTTCTAATACCAAATGTTTTAGTATTTTCCTTTTTTGTAAAACACTGATAAAATGTAGAAGCTTACATTAAATGGGATAAAGTTAAAACGCGAGTGAGCCAGCGTTTTTAGCCTCGCGAGTGACTAAAGAAGCTTTACGCATGTGTATCGTACAATATTTTATCTACGATAGAATCTAGAAAACACGATAAATATAAAAAATATTTAAATGTAAATTAAGATTAGTAGCAACCGGTCGTCATTTTGCGTGATTAGAAATTTTAAAACACGTTGCTACTGACAACGTAAACTAATGAAAGCATGTTATTAAACAGTCATTTTACAAACTTAAAACTGCCAAAAAAGGTGAACTTTAAACACTATCTTAGATAAACGTAATAAATACCGAAATTAAAAACCTAGAAACTTAGAAAACATAAATATAAGAAAAATATGTTTCTATTGTTCTTGTAATTTATACCACCTACACTATTACTGATTCTCGCTATATAATGCAACCTAATATCAAGCAAAAATATAAACGGAAAAATTAAACAACAAACTTTGATACCCTAATCTGTAGATGACAAATTATTATGTACTCGTACATATACGCAGTGATTGGAAGTAGCGTGTTACAAGGAACACCGTTACTACACCTCCTAACTTTTTAAATAAAAAATCAGAGAGCAGAAAAAACTATAATAAAAATATATAACGTAATTTTTGTTACATATTTAGTTACTTTTTTACTCCCAAGCTCACTGATGAGTTTTTACTTTTATAGCAAAACACTTTATTAGTTAATTTGGAAAATGTATGAGGATTATAAAAAAGAAATTGTCCTAACCCCGTTCGTCAAAGTGAATGCGTGACAAGTACACGAATTGTTATTTACGTTACAAGTATAGAAAGTGGAGCTTTTCAGTACGAGTGAGATGTTTCCGGAAGAGGTCGTTAGCCGAGTCTACTATTTCGAAACGAGTATGGAAAAGCCGCTTTCATACGAGTTTCGTATAATATTTTTTCGTACACTAGCATACAAAACGGAATAATAAATTTAACCTCCCATCTGAATGTGCCGTAAAATGTATGAATTAGAAAGGTACACTTTGCGGTATTTGTACGGCAAAGTAACTTTCTAATTAATGAATTGTACTGCAAAACAGCTCTTTCTATGCTAGTGTACGAAAAATAATAATTTATGATTGTTTTGTATGTTATGGTACATAAATAATAATGAAGGTAGCTAGCAAAATAACATATTATTTTGTGTAATGCGTTTTTTTTTTTTTTTTTTTTTTTTTTCTGTAAAAAGTAGTTGCAGCAATAAGTATTAGCTAACTACTTTTAATAAAAAGTAAAAATAATAGCAGCATTTTCTTCTTAAATAAATTTACAAAAACGAAACTAGCAGTAATAAAAACAAAAATTATTTCTAGAAAATAACGATGTATATGACAGTTAAAGCTTTAACTATTTTTTTAAGTCTTTAAACAAATTAAAATAATCCATGTTGTTGTAACGCCAGCTTCCGTTTAAATTTGGTAAAATCCATATTAAATAATATGATCAAATTTAGTCGTCATCTTCATGTAGCGTTATCAAGACCCTCCACCTGTACCGAACAGATAAGCCCGCCCGGGCATCGAAACAAAGGTTAGACGCACGCCGAATCCCTTCCTCATAGTTTTGGCGCAGCATATAAAAGCTCTTGTGGAGGGCATTCGACGGAGAGAGATTTTCCTGCTAGCACCAGCCCCCTTCAGGAGATCCCGCCCGACCGAACTTAGCAAGCTAGATAATAAGTTGTTTCGACCCAGTGGTGAAAATCCGCCTGGATGTCAATAACTTATTAGTTAGTTAACTTCCCCGAGAGTAGATTTGACCTAGTGAATTATTTTGGTACTCACAATAAAATGAAGGGACTGGTTAAAATTTGGAACGAGGAAATGGAGAAAATGGGAATGGAGGTGAATACTAACAAAACAAAAATGATGATTATAAATAACAAAAACACTGTGATAATAAGAACTATAGAAATAAATGGGATAACAATAGAAGTAGTTACAGCAATGGAATATCTCGGCTCAGTAATAACAGATGATGGAAGAATAGAAGTCGACATTGCACAAAGAATAAAGAAAACAAGGAACGTATATTATGCTATAAACAAAGCAATATTACAGAAACAAGAAGTAGACAAGCAAGTGAAACTGAAAGTATACAATAGTATAGCGAGACCAACACTAACTTACGGCAGCGAGACATGGACCATAAACAAAAAGCACGAAAGCAAGATCAATGCAGCAGAAATGCAGTTCCTGAGAAGAATTGAGGGAGTTACAAAATGGGACAGAGAGACAAATGAAAGAATAAGACAAACTTTAAGACAAGAAAGAATAATGGACTTCATAGAAAGGAAACAACTAAGATGGTATGGTCATATAATAAGAAAAGAAGAAAAATCGCTACTAAAAAAGATCATAGAAGCACCAGGAGAAAGAAAAAGGAAGAAGGGCAGACCCAGAAAGCGCTGGACACAAAGAATCGAAGAAATCGGTATAAAGAGAGGCAAAACAGTGGCAGAGATGAAAAAAATGGCAAGGAGCAGGAAGGAATGGAAGGACTGGACCTCATATCCGACACCCAGATAGGGTACAAGGATAAACAGAAGAAAGAAGAAGAAGAATTATTTTGGGAAACATCTCGCAGTCGCCAATAAACAGAATTCGACTCAGTGGTGAAAACCCGCCTGGCTGTCCTCTGTTTATCGTGGTTTGACCTAGTGGCTTGCTAAAATAAATATCTAGATGTCATCAATTCTCCCCAGCCGAAATACGCGGCCCTAATTAAATAAAGCCCGATACATTTTGAGCCGCTTTGAAATCGAGTGCCTGCACCGCTCGAACTAGAATTTTTACGCCGGCCGCAAATATCAAGTTGCGAGCTCGCAGAGACCCCTGTAAATTCATAAACGTTGGCTACCGTTACATTGAAAAATTAGGCATTCAACCGGCCGAATAGAAACATATCACTCTTGCAAAGTAAATGTAAATTTACCTGTTAATTGTTGAAAATTGCGGCACGCCGCCGGTCTCAACGATACCAGGAACGTGCAGGCTTCCACAAACATATTTACGAGAACCACGGGGCTTTGTTAAATCATCCCGTGATCACGCCGCTGTACGGCGTCCCTCCCGGGGTTCTAATTCAACCTATTGTCTTCACCCGGAAAGGGTGGAAAAAGTATATTGATAGATTTAATTTGTTGATTGTTTACAGAACCACGAGGCGTGAACTTTGACAGCTATTTTCTGCGACGCAGCCACTGCGCGGGTCCACGTAAGTGCGAGAGTACCGAACAGGCCCGAAACGCCCGAAGTGAGCCTCTCCAGCCGTCGATGTCCATTTTCATCCGCATGCGATTTGGGTTGCGGCATACGAAGGGGCAGCTCGCAACGTTATTGTTATTAAATGTCAAATTGATAGAAAGTCTCCTATTTTCGTTGATTCATGCTTTATTATTTTGTACATAGTTAAAACAAATAAAAGTGTATACAGGAAATTCTGTTTGAGTATTTGTTAACTTCGTATGGTGGCTGAAATGTACGTTTGAACTCTGTCTCCGACTAATGAGCTTATCCGAGGTAAATTAATAATTAATCCCTTAAAAAGAAGGGTCCAGGTGTTACATTGTTTCCTAAAAGTTGTCACGTATTTTCCGCTTTATCTTGATTAGCTAGTTAGTTGGTAAACATAATTCCAGATACAGTTATCTCAAGAAAAGAATCCAAATGCATTACAAAATACATACTAGTTAACTACTTAACATTAAAATATTTCTGAATTATTGTAATTCCTATCTAACTGACATCATCCCTGATAACCGCAAAAAATCGTTTTCTTGGACATATCTAAATTAAATGCCACGAATTAGAATCTTGTAAAATATACATGATTTATGATTATGCTTCAGCTGAACTACAGATGTATTTTAAATGTAACTCGGTACACTATTACTGTTCCCAAGTATTTAAATTCTTCGACTTGTTCTATCTTCTGTACGTTCATTCTCATATTTATCTTGTTCAGTTCTTTTTTTAGCTTGTTCAGGTTATGCTGTAGATTTTCTTCTGTATCTGCTAATATCGCCATGCAAATAGCAGCTCTGATATCTCAACATTTTGCATATTCTAATACCCCAGTGGCATCGGTATCATTTCTTGTTTTGCGTTCTTTATTGCTTCGTTTACTACTAATGCGAATAACAGAGGGCTCAGCAAGCATCCTTGCTTCAGGCCATTTCTTATTTCAAACTTAGTCGACCCTTCGTTATTTGTTCTCACTAAATTTTTGGTTGTATCGTACATCATTTTTATTACTTCGGTTATTTCACTGTCTATTAAATTTTTTTGTAAGCTCTGCCATATATCTTCTCGTCTTATTCTGTCAAAAGCTTTTTCTAAGTTGAAACGGGCCAATTCGTGCCACCTGTTTCCATATTTCATACCTTTTTATTAAAAACACGATTAGTAATAAAGCTCAACAGTATGTGTTTCTATGTCTTATTCTAGTAACAGCATAATATAAGTAAGAAACTCTGTGTAGGCGGCCGCGTATTATAAGGCTCCGAGTGCGGACGCGCTAGTGAAAACGTGCGGGAATGTGCAGAGCTCGCGTTATGCTCTAGAGAATAAAGAACAGCCAAAATCGCAACAACGCGGGAGATGCATTGGCCCTCAAGTTCGTAAAAGGTGCGGACCGGCCTTTTAAGTGTTCTTGAAGGTTTGCCTGTGCAAACCGTCGAAGACGTGCATCTTTAGCCGAGGTGCAAGCTATCCAAGTGAAATAGCACATTATAAGTGAGGCCGCGGTGCTCCAATTCGACATCGCTAGAAGCTGCAACTTCGCCATAAAAAGGCACCCAGCGCTATTGCCGGTTTCTCGGTGGACGGATTGAAAAAACAACGTTAGTTCCTGCTTGAGACCGAGCTGTGAAATAAAAAAACAATTACAACATTGTTCGTAATTGTTTTACTGAATAATTGCGCAGATAACGGGGAAGTACCGACAACTGTTCCACGGTCATCACGTCATTTTCTGACTCGGCGTCCAGGGGTTCCAAGTATCGACGCATCCTAAAGAATCGACAACTTGTATTTAATTTTAGTTTACGGTGATATTGTTAAAAACATGCCTACCTTGTACCTTTTGTTGAAAGAAGACGTCAACAGCTTAATGCTGCCTGTCTTCTAACAAGAATAATAATAATAAAATAATAAAACTTCGTGTTAGATTTATGGGTGTACGAAATGATTTATACCTTGCGCTCGTGGACTTTGGCTTTGCATGAATAATTGAATTTTAAGTATCTAGTTAAGACATTTTCCCATGTTTTCTAAAGTCATATTGTGTTTCTTCTAATGAGTTTTCTATTTGTTCTTTTATTCTTGTTTCCATTATTCTGGCAAGTACCTTTCTGGTATGCACATTAGCGTAATGCCTCGGTAGTTTGAGCATTCTCTTATATCTTTTTTTTATGTATTGGTAGAATGTCCCTATGTTCCATTCCTTGGGTACCTTCTTTTCTTTTATTATTTTATTTATCAACTTTGTAAATTCTTTCAATCCTGACTCCTCTAAATAGTACATAATTTCGGGTGTGATTTTATCAATTCCAGCTGCTTTTCCTAATTTTAATTTCTTTATAGCTTGAGTGACCTCTTCTACAGTGATCATCATTTCTGCTGCTTCACTTTCTCTTTTATCTGTTCCTTTGAATCTTTAACTTCTGTTATTTCCTTGAAATGCTCTTTCCACCTCTCCACTATTTTGTCCTCTTCAGTTATTATATTTTCAACTTTGTCTTTAATATTTTTCGTACTAGACCCTTTTTTCTGTGTTAGTTGTTTCAGTGTCCCAGAATAGTTTCTGATGATCTCTCCATGACTCCTGTTTTGCTTCTTTTACTGTGTTTTTAACTTGAGTTATTTTCTCCTTGTATTTCTAATAATCTGTTTGTATTTTTGTGCTAATATATTTTTTTCCATAGATCGTCTGTTTAATGACTTTTTGTATCTCTGTTGTCCACCACTGTGTTCTCTTTATGCTTTTGTTCCCTATTTTTGTCGTTCCGCAATCACTAATGGTTAATGATTATATTTGTTTGTTGTAATAATGAATTTGTGATAAAACAAAAGAAAATTATGTATATAGATATATTTGAACATAAAATATTAATTACCTGGACCCGGACTTGACCGATCCGACTTAGTTCTACCCGGCCTCGAAGCGGTCCCAAACCCTACTAAGTTAGTGATGTATTTTTTCTGAAAAATTGTATTTACCTGATTTGATTGTGTTGTCAGTAAATCATCACTTTCCCGACTTTTATGTAAGATACTGTTATATTTTCGAAGCCGGATAGCACAGTTGGTAGAGCATTAGGCTTGCATTAAGCAAGTCCTCGGTTTGCCTCCCACAGTGGATGAAATTTTTCCGCAGCCTTGGCAATCAGTAGCGAGTTCGGTGAGACCATTCACAGTTGGGCACCAAACTAACTGTGCTCTACTCAGAACCACAGACCTAAGAGATAGAGTAACAAGGTCAACACATCGCCAACACACACACCTACCAGAATGGTTGCTATGCAAGCTCAAAAGGCGCGCTCCAACTTTGTAACCTGAAACCAGGGCAAGTTGAGCACTACCAGATGAGGTACTAGCGTACGAAGCACCAGCCTTTACACCGGTAGGTAAGAGGTTACAGATAATACAATACATACTATTATATTTTAAATATATTTCTTGAAGTATTTTGTAATTTGTATTTTAAATACATTATTAGCTGTATTTTTTCCAGCCCTGAGTACAGACCTCTAAAAAATCAAAGCTTTAGGTAAATACCAGAACTTAACTACTTTTGAATGACAAACGATTTGAGAATCAGATTTTATTATCAAAACATCTGAGAACTTTCATTTATAGCTTTCCTGGCCATCGTGGGATATTCGCTATAATAGTACATAGCTGCTGAAAATCACAGTATATACATTGCCATGAGACATCTGAATATTTCAAATACATTTTTATAGAATAACGATATATCGCAAAACTAATATGTACAATTCTATGGTACAACTAATATTTATATTTACAATTATTGCTACCAAGAATACGTAAATACACGGAATTTTTCCCTTCAATTTACAACTACTGCATATTTAATATGATGTACTATTGTATCAGCAACCCTAGGCGTATGCTTTTCTCTTATTTTAGTCATTTATATATTTATCTCTACTAGTTTGAAAGCGAGCTGTATTGTCGTTTACATTTCTTTAGTTTGTAAGAGTTGTAGCTGTCACTTTAAAGGTGCGCGAAGCTGTTGCTTTTTATTTTATGTGTGCAGTGAATTAAACTAAGTACGCCTCTGGCAACGTAACTTTAGCGCCAGGGCAGTTATGCAAAGTCACCAAATTCCTGAACGGGTAAATCCCGGAGTCTGAACGCGGAGAAATGAACATTAAGTGCCCAGCCAGCGAACGAGCTGGACAACATCGTCGGAGAAAAATAAATTTTCTCCAATTGTGCCCTGAAACATCAGGGATATCCAGGTGTGTTGCCAACGTCCACGGCACCACGCAGAATAAGTGAAAGTTTCCTGAGTAACCAGAGGAAGTGTTTACCTGCGAAGAACGTCTCCAGCGGGCGGGGACATCATCAATCGGCTGATAAGCTGCTAGAATTGCAAGGTTCCAGGGAGCGCACTGAAATCTCGAGCTTGGGGAATCACCGATTTGCCTTATCACCACTTAGCACATTCCTGTGCAATGCGCTAATTGTCCAAGGCCGGCTTAATGATTTTGTGCACGTTATCTGAATACGAGTTCGTATGGTATTCGGACTATAGTAAACTACTTAATGCTGTTAGCTCCAGCCAGCGGCTCGTCGATTGTGCGTTGGTAGCATTCGCGCTATTTGAACAATAATCTAACTTGAACTTTGTGTCTATTATTCTATTTCTTGTGTGTTGTATGATTTTATGTCCACATTTGTCTTGTGTTTTTCTTACAGAATATATGTATTATTTTTGTAAACCGCTTTACTTTCAATCTGGTAGTTTGTTGTGGGTTCCGTTTCAGATTGAGTTTGAAAGACGTCTCGGCTCTTTATCTGCAATCTCAGTTTTCCCTAACACAACTGAGAAGGTAAGAGGATCTTATGCTTTACTTGACTGAGTTAGCTAGCACCCCTAAACGGACAATTAAGAGTAAAATAGTAGGGCGAACCAAAAGAACCATTACACTGTTATTAACTATTAACAATGATACTTATTACATAATTTAAGTCCATATATTTGCAATTTACAATATACAGGATGCCCATTTTAAAAGTCTGAGCCGGAATTTTTTTAAATATGCAACAGACATCTTACTTTTAATTTTACATTAAAATGACATCGGTGTTGTTTTTTACAGTATACACACTAATAACTAAAATGCAGAAGCAATTATCTTAGTAACTCAGAATTTGTTTACTTGAAAAGCGTTGTGGGTACAAGCTAACAGCAGCATACATTTTTCACCATTTAAGCACGATGACAACCAATTTAGATGAGTCAACTGTCAGAGTACTGAAGTACAATTGCTCTGATCTTAATTATAAGAATACTTTGTTTTAAAATTGTAGTCGCAGGCTCAGACTATTAAAATGTATGATCAAGTCACTGGATCATGGTTGCTGTAGAATTGTAGATTTGTACAATCTACGCACTTTTGGAAGATGTCAAGTAAATCTGAATGACATAAAAATAATAGAAGTAAATAATTTCATAGATGACTTTTCCACTCTGTAGCAATGCAAAGACTTTTTGATCATACTACAGATATTACCAGCATTCTGTTTCCATTTACTACTAGTCTCAAACAGGCATCACTGTTGTGATGCTTCGGTTATTTCTGCTTTCCACCTCCCTTTTTCTTTGTTCATCTCTTGGCGTTCATTTGGTTATTCTCAGGCCCCAGTCCAACCTAAATGTTCTGTCCAATACCATCTTTGATGCTTACATACTTCCACAATGTATTTTGTTCCCATTATTCTTCTTATACTCTTGTCGCTTAGCTTTAAGTTTAATATGAATTAAAATGTACAATTTTTAAAGTATAGTTAGGTTCATCTGGTGACACACTGTATATTATACTGCATATACAATACATAAATACATTAATAACTACAATTTTATTATTTTATGATGCTTAGTATTTTTTAGAATAGTATATTATGTTATTAGGAGTAAAGGTGATACTTTGTGTGGTGAGACCAGACGCATTTGTCTGACAAGCGCTAGCGACAATCAAAAAGGCCCATCTTCAAAATATTCGAAAGTTAATCAAGTTTTTAAGTACTTTTACTCCACTGGCGTGAAAGTAATCACTTTTATATCTAGGCATAAAAGTAATACCTTTACCTTGTCTACCAAGTCATATAAGTTGTCACTTTTATGACGTTTGAAAATAAAATAAATTATTTTACATCTTTATTTTTATGCATCGCAGTTATTGTTAACATTATTAATTTACCTATATCAAACCGCAAAATTACAACCTAATTTAAATAGTAAACGTGATATTTGTCAAATCAGTTTAACATAACTAAACATGACCTATCGGGGATATTTTTCCCATATGATAACATCTCTAACAACCATCTTAAATGAGATGTAGCAAAACTATTTTTCTAATTCATTCACAATGTTTCCTCCCCCCAGTAGGCTATAACATGTTTTTATGAGGTTGCGCATGAATTGAAATGAAGTAGCCAAACATTTTTTACAATTGTTTCATTAACATTATTGAAATTTTAACGTCAAAATTCCGAAATTACAGTCAAACATTTAATTGGCAGCGGTACAAACCTTCGAAAATCATAACCACAAATAGAAAACAACCAAACCCAACTAGTTACTTCACAGTAGTGCCAACAAAAATGTCACCAAAGCATAGCCCACTAGAAGAAAACACTGTGTATGAATTACTCAAGAAGCCTTCCCTTCTGTATGTGACTTCATATGTTCAACTAAATTACTTTTATTTATCACTTTGTAATCACAAACAGAACAATTATAAGGTTTCTCCCCTGTATGTGACCTCATATGTCTAATTAAATTATTTTTCTGTGTCGTTTTGTAATCACAAATAGAACAATTATAAGGTTTCTCCCCTGTATGAGACTTCATATGTGAAGCTAAATTAGTTTTCTGTGTAGCTTTGTAATCGCAAACAGAACAATTATAAGGTTTCTCCCCAGTATGTGACCTCATATGTATAATTAAATGACTTTTTTTTGTCGTTTTGTAATCACAAACAGAACACTTAAAAGGTTTCTCACCTGTATGAAACTTCATATGTGAAGCCAAACTAGTTTTATGTGTAGCTTTGTAATCGCAGACAGAACAATTATAAGGTTTTTCCCCTGTATGTGACCTCATATGTCTAATTAAATTATTTTTCTGTGTCGTTTTGTAATCACAAACAGAACAATTATAAGGTTTATCCCCAGTATGTGACCTCATGTGTACAATTAAGTGACTCTTTTGTATCGTTTTGTAATCACAAACAGAACACTTATAAGGTTTCTCTCCTGTATGAGTCCTCATAATATGTGAAGCTAAATTTGATTTCTGTGCAGCTTTATAATCGCAAACAGAACAATTATAAGGTTTCTCCCCAGTATGTGATCTCATATGTGCAATTAAATTGTTTTTCTCGGCTGCTCTATATTCGCAAGTAGAGCAACAGTAAGATTTTTCTTGTATACAAATCTTCATAGCAATATTCATATTACTTTTGTCAAATGCTTTGTTATCATAACCTTCATTATTTAATTCGAAGTCTTCTTCTTTAATATCTATTTCCGTAGGAATACCAATGTTATTAATACTTTCGATGGTTTCTTCTTTGATATTCAACTTATAAAAATTTTCATGTTTATCTATGTTCTGAGATATACACGATGCAGTTCCACAGGAAGCAGGCATACTGTCTAAGGTTTCCTGTTTAATCTCCATTATGTTTGTTTAAACATCAATTTCCGTTATAGATGTATGAGCAAATGGAAGTAGGATATCTTCACACCTAGAACAAAAGTCGATTAACCATTAGGAAATTTAACAATTCAGGGACATTATGGACGCAAAGTACTTTTGTATAAGCAGATTCTTAACATTATCTATAAAAAATTCAGAAAATAAGGATACATAATACTTCCTTATTTAATTTATGATCGCGTTCGTTCTGATGTACGTTAAAAAAGATATGATATGAAGAAGTTCTATCTGAATTGTATAAAAATCGATAGACATCGTTCTTCATGCTCATAATCATAAAGGTTTTCAATTTCTTAAAAAAGGGCCGCCCTCAATCTAGATTTAATTAGTTATAATTTATTCAGGGCCTTTTCACAGGCAACCTGTGTGCATCTACGTGTTAATATAGAGGGTGTTGCAAAATTCACCACCTGATGCATCCGAAAATAAGCAACATTTTTCATATGAACATTAGTCTGAAGTTGCATCTTGAGGAAGCTACAGTCCTAAGCACGGTAATAGAAAAACACAGATGTTGTATAATTAAAATAATACCGATAATGTAATTTGGCATATCTACGTGATTTTTCATGCTGAATTAGATAAATGATCTTGAAAAAAAAATGGTATAAGTTTCGGAAGGGGTAGTTTATGTAAGAATGGAAGGTAAGAGTCAAAATAATCGTCACTTATAGTTGGGTATTCAAAAAACAGATTTTCTCACATAACAAAAACACTCTTGTTTGGAATCACTGAGAACAGCAATATTCCAGGAAATCCAAAACTACTTACAAAATATACCAGGTGACAATGACACCAGGGCCATGCTTATATCTCCTTTGTTTAAGAATAGATTTGGATGAAATTTGACACAGGGATTCTAGACATCATTTCTGATTGACGAATAAATATAGTTGAAGTTGCTGACTACTGGTTTCACCGGAAATGCCATTAACTTTAATTTTGTTAATGGATTGCCCTGAATATTTTATTACTTTTGGAATGTACGGCTCAAATTACATATGATAGTCTAGCCAAATTTTCATTTTTATAAACACAAATTCTTTTTCCAAAACTTATTCTAATTGACTCTAGTAACTCACAATAATAGCTATTTCATCAATTAGATCAATAACAAATTGTTCATGAACGAATAAAATGAGCTAAACACATTTTTTAAAGTATATTTTTTAAATGCACCTGCTAAGAGCCATCATGCTATTAAATAGAAAATTTAATTGCCGATCTAACGATATGCATCATGCATTTTATTTTTTATTAAAACTGAAAAATGTTTCATTAATTTTTTTCAATATTTTTGTGCAACACCTATGCAAATCCGGCAACACTGTCGTATGTAATTTGAGCCGTAGATTCCGAAAAACAAAATATAGGCAATTTTGATTATATCTGTCTGTCAATCCTAAATTGTGTTTAATATCCTTGTACCAAGTTTCGCTCAAACTCGTTGATAAGTAAAGGAGATAGAGACATGGCCCAGATGTCATTGTTACCGGGTACGAGTATAACTAAATAGTAGTTCTACTTGTTTTTAATCTGTTTTAAATGGCCAACACCAGCACAATTTTCTGCTAGATGATTTGCCCACTGTAACAGTGGAACAAACACAATTCATCTATTTTATGTTATCCTGAACCGTAAATACTGTTTAACAGTAATCACCCTATACAGGGTGTCCCAAAATTAGCCTGCCAAACTTTAATAGCGAATTCTAAAACCGGAAATATTAAGAAAACTGTATATAACCATAGGCCGAAAAACCCTTGGTTTTCCAGATACAGGGTGTTAAAGGTGTAGTGCTGAGGATGGTTTTTGTTTAATATTTTCGAAACGTTCAAAGATAATTATTTGAAACTTTCTACACCTACTAAACTTCTTCTACTTAAAAACATAAAGTGACTCTTGGCGATGTAAAATGCACATAGACGAGTAAAACTGGGGGGAGCTAAGGAAAATATTTCCCCAACTTTTTTGTGTGGGAGTTTTTATCAATTTTGATAACAAAATGTGGTAACCTGAAGTTTTTGACAACAAAAAGATACTCTTATCCCATGGGCCTATTGTGTCGTTTTCATGAAAAATCGGTTTTAAATAATTATGTTTTGTAGTACATCCGTGAGCGAAATACAATAATAATTGATAGGCCATGGAAAATGTATGTAGATTTTATTTTGTTTAATTTGACATTTGGTGATAAAAGTGTTGTATTGCTGCATTTTTACCTCATTATTATTTATTATTACATTATTATAGCTTGTTTACGTTAAAATGGCACAACTGGTCCAATCTAAAATAAAAGAAGTTGTTAAAATGAAACTAGAAAAACAAAAATCATGGTATGTGGGAAATTCAATATTGATAACATAATAATACAATTACATGGAGAACACCTGCAACAAGTGGAACAGTTGGTCTACCTAGGCAGTAAAACTGCAAGCAATGGCAGAAGCAAACAAGAAACTATAAGCAGAATTCAATAAGCAAAACTGGCATTCTACAAGAAGACAAGTTTATTAACCTCCACCAGCGTGTCTCTAGCAGCAAGGAAAAGATTCCCAAAGATCTACATCTGGAGCATCGCCTCATACAGCAAAGAAACTTGAACAGTAGGAAAACAAGAAATGAACAAACTACAAGTTTTCGAAATGTGGTGTCTCAGAAGAATGTTAAAAGTGACATAGATTGAACACATAACAAATGATGAAATTCTTAATAGAGTACGAAAAACACCAACCTCTTGGAAAACAATTACAAATTGAAGAGATAAACTTATTGGACATACTCTGAGACATAAGGGCCTTCTACTCACAATTATAGAAGGTTTGGTGGTGGCTTCGAATGTAAATGCAAGAGGAAGACCAATACTGAGCTATGTACAACAAATAATACTGGATGCGAGATGCACAAGATAGAAAACTATGGCAAGTTGAAACAAACCAGCCACAAGACTGAATACAGTGTAAATATTAGACTCTGTGGCTAAGTGATTAAGCATACTGACTAGTTGTTCCTTCTCTTTTTTCCACTGCACCTCCATTTTTAGCATTTTCCTTTAGGACTCTTATCTCTGACACTTTTTTAACTTAATTGTTTAGCTCCCCGATTTCCTTACTGATTTTCTTGGACATTGTTGCTAATAACAGTTTTATTTCTCTGTTGATTTGGTTAGTAATTTGCTTCTTTTAAAAGCCTCTTCTTCTTTACACTTTTCTTCTCTTCCTTTTTATGTATTCCCCTGTGTCTCGTACACTGTTTATTCTTCCCCTAGTTATTTCACTTTAATTTCTCCGCTTCCTTTGTTTGTTCTTCAACTTATTCTTTTGCCTTTCTACGCACCACTTTCCTGTGCAATTTTTTTATTTGTCCTATCACAGTGCTGCTTATTATGGCTCAATTGGTTTCTAAATTATATTTAAGTCAATTGGGGCTGTCGTGAACATTTTTCCGTGTAGTGTTGCCAAACTTATCAACCACTCTACATCTTGATAAATAATCATCACGAGATGAAGTTTTTTTGAAACAACTGTGTTGCCTTGCTCCATCAGTAACTTGTAACAATTGCTGCATTCTACTGTGATTTGCAGTATAAGTTTGACAGTTGCATACTTGATAATGACTATGATAAAGATAGAGCTATTTATTAAGGTCTACAGATTACTCTTTTTCTGTGACGTAACAATTTTCTTTCTTTATTTAGCAATAAGGAACTGAACGAAATAAAACATCTGCAGGTTTTGGTCAGATCTGCTTAAGTATGGCTTGTTTTATAATACAGTCACTGTGACATTTGTCCAAAATGACAGTAAAATAAAAAGCAAGCTAGCAAGCCTAACATCTTATTTTAAGCGTTAGGGACTTCTTCGAAGATGAGAAACGTCAGATTACATAGGTCTTGGTTTGAATAATATGCTATTTAAAGCATCCCTTACATTAAAGGTTAGGTATATGTCAAATTCTTTCGGAAGTCTGTGATCGAAATGATCTTTTTAAATTTCACTGTAATATAACACATGTTTTAAACACTGTTTTGTTATTTTAGACGTTATAGAAAAAGGGTAATGTGTAGACTTTATCTATTCACACCTTATTTTCAGGCTGTGATTTGTGAATTGTAGGGTTGGCTGCAATCATTGTTAGCATGTAAAAACCTAACATAACCTCAAAATGACAAACTGTCAAAATGAATACTGAAACAGTGTTGTCAAGTTATTTTAATAGGACTTTTTGAAGTTTGAGTTACTTTCTTGTTTCACCTGTCATTTGGTAATTAATATCAAAATGCCAAAAATAATGCATTGCAAAATGAAGCTTCATGTAAAACGAACATTGGATATGATTCAGAAAAATAGTCCCAACATGCCGGTCGGCGCAGCAGTACGGTAAGTGCACTTAATTTTTGAGGTAATGATTTTCATATGCAGATAAATACCCAATATTAATATTTATCTATACTTGCAGACCTCTGAACATATAGAGTGGGCTTTTTTAAAATTATCAGTGAAAGAATGTTAAGAAAAATCATCTGGCAGATGTCCTAAAGCCAAGAAACAACAAAATTATTGGTTTTGTGAATATCTGCAACTACAAATTTGGCAATACAATTCAAAAAATATGTTTTTTCTACAGCCGTCAAAAAAAGTGACATTTATACATCGCTATAGATACGCGAAGTTTAACTTTTTTTAACACGTGAAAAAATAACTATTCTTCACGGCTAGCAGTGAAAAAACGGTTTTGGAACACCATTTCCTTAGTTACAACACATATAAAACGTTACGTACATAATAATATTACTCTACTTATTTGCTATATACGTATGATTTTGTTGCAGAGAATCTTTTATTCTTTTTTTGACGGCTGTAGAAACAACGTTGTTTGTATTTCGTGGTAAAATTCGTGTTTTTATGGCACGTTTGACATTCTCACGCGCCATAAAAAAACACTCATTTCGCGCACTTAATACAAAAATTACTATTTTGGAATCAGGGGACTCTAAAACGTGAAGATCTGTTGAAAACTCAATTTATAATTTTTGGGGTGAATCCAATACTTCCTTTATCGTAAAAGGAAGTAAAAATGAATATTTTGAATAATCTACTGATATACGCTAAGGAACATTTGGAATATTAGGGTGGGCGTACAAAATTTTAAAATCAATGGGTTACAAATACAAACACGTAAATAGAAGCAACATTTTATGTAAACGATCACATGCAGTTGCAGTCAAATTTAATTTTTTTTTTGTATTCGCTCCCCAAACTGGTTACTTTGGAAACTGTCTAGGATCCTCAAAATGGCCATTTAGAGGCCTTGTACTTAAAGTCGTCATGGCGACACTTTAGCGGACTCAAACATTAGTTGCCATGACGACTTTAAGTACAAGGCCTCTAAATGGCCATTTTGAGGATCCTAGACAGTTTCCAAAGTAACCAGTTTGGGGAGCGAAAAATACATTTTCGCTCGGCCTCCTAATATAATGCCGCGTTAATGGTAATTGAAACTTCATATTATAATGTTTGGAGAGCTAATACAAAAAAACGTTGTATGCAACACGTCCTCAAATGGCTTTAGAGGACTCATCTTCATATTACGGACTCGGCTGCGCTTCGCTCCGCCTCGTCCGGAAACATTACGACTCGTCCCCTAAAGCCTTGCTTTGAGGACTAGTTACATAAAGTACTATACAAGAATCCTAGAGAAAAGATTAAGAGCTTACGTAGAACCCAAGCTAGAGGATGAGCGAACGACTTTCACATCAAGAAGACAAACGAACGAAAATATTTAAATACAAAACACAATACAAGAAGAAAAGAGCTGTACATACTCTTCATTGACAGACAAGCACTATGCAGTACTCTAGCCGAGTTAGAGGTGCCAAGACAACTTATTCAAATAATAATAAGAAGCACGATTAATACAGTGTAAGGCAAAGTACAAATAGGACAGCAGTCAGAAAAATAAAACAAAGGGACAGTGCAAGCTTGCTGCAATTCATGATCATGAAGGACAAAATACTAAAATAAATCAAGGTTAAAACAGAACTAAATGCCGTGGTTGGTACAGCCTCGAGTTATTTCCTAAAGCTAAAGCATTTGATATATAATATTAGATGATTTAAATCTGCTACTACTTGATTGCAGCTGCAGTAGGGATTGTTTATCATATTCATTCGATGAAGATGGGCTGAATAAGTTCCATGACCTAACTTGATACTAAATATTGTAGTGTAGGAGTGTCTAGACACAATTTTACCATTCCATTATGGATTACCATTAATTGTTGGATGTATGTATCCCTACTGTGTTGGGTGCAAGGCTATGTAATTTTTCCAGTGTTTGTTCCATTGAACATTTGGTATGTTATGTTTTATTTTACAACAAACTGTTAGGTAGTGAAACTCTTCTACCAATCGATATTATCACCCTGTTATCCAGTTTTGAAGTTTATAAGATTCTTATGCAATTTATCGTTAGCTCCAAAATGGCAATATAGTTAGCTGTAAAAAAATTTGTTGAATCTCATTGATAGGATTGGATAAATAAGAGGCATTAAAAGCAAAGAACCCGAAACGCCTTAAAACATTAAAAAAAGATTAATGTACGGACTGATGCACATTTCTGCTATATTTTTAAGTGAGTGTTTTATGACGATTAACAATCTTTTACCATATTCTAGTGACTATTCAATTCACCTGTCATCTGTCAAAAACTGACCAATGAAAATCCAGAATTTGACGTTTCGTGACCAATACAAAAATATATCAGCTGAGATATCTTCCTAGAAGATATTCAAGGGACTGTTTTAACTAAAATCATTAGGAAAAATCAATTTTAGTTTTCTGTTACTATAGAAATTGCGTAGTTTATTGCTAGATTTATTGAAAACCAATTTGAAAAACTAGTTTGGTTCATTGAATAGTCCCTCGAATACCATTCTTAGTCAAAGTTAAGTAGATTATTTTTGCGGTGGTATCAGTACTCTTGTCCATTGCGTTTCGGATTAGGACTCGTGCTAGCGCTCTCGTCCTAATCGTACCGAAGTGCAATGGACATTTGTGATACCACCGCAAAAATAGTCGACATAACTTTGACTACTCGTGGTATTATAAGTGACAATTATTTATACGCTTACCTGAAGTTTGCGATGTAAATCTGTAGAATAAGCCAAGACACCTCGTGGCTACTGGATCAAATGCTACACTTGAAGTTTTAACGTGAATCTGAAAGAAAAGGATATACACATCACAAATGCTTTTAATCAGTTGCTTAGAAATGTAGACATTTACAAATGCGGTTAACAGTACATACCAAACACTGCCAAAAATACAAGCGGTTAGTACCCTGGCCTGGAGGGTTTGAAAATTGTATCGAATCTACTAAGTTTGTGACACTCGACACACACCGATAAAAGCACATTTTAGGTCGTTACAGATACAAGACAGGTACATTCTGAATTTTTTTACTCAAATTTCTGTACAGATACATTATCTAACCAACGATTGCTAAATATTAAACATATTACGTTGTAATTTTCGCAAATAGCTAATATCAACAACTGGGTAGATTAAAACAATGTTCATACCACAAAACATTTCATACTAAGTTCCTAACCCCGCAACGCAAACGTCGCCATATTAAATCACTCCTTGTCTTATTGGTCTACTCAGGTGCAAAGAACCTACTCTATAAAAGTAACAAGAAATATAAGCAAAAGACATACGTAGCATGGCCATACCACCAAAGAGCATGTTATAATATGTTTTTTGTCTTTTTATTTAATCTTTGCTAATGGTGTCTTAACTGCTTTCAGGAAAAATATTTAACATTGTTGCTTGCTCCTATGCGACAATAACTTTTGAACTACAAGCTTCATTTTCAGGATTTCTTAAATTATTATTTCAAATATGACGTAACTGACATATACTGGTAAATTACAATTTTAATTTGGCGGTTAGGAATCAAAATGGAACGGTAAAAGCTGCTACTCTTTCTTAAACTAAAATAACTCTTTTAAGGATTCTTTTGCGCTAGTCAAATGTATGTATGTATGTATAATCTGTGACCTCGTTTTACCTTGCGGTGTAGAGGCTGGTGCTTTATGCGCTGGCATCTGGCGGTACAATGGTCAACTTGCCCCGGATTCGGGATACAGAGTCAAATACCTATATCAAATATATCAAATGACAGCGTTTACATCGGCATTTACAATTACACTACAATAAAATTTTGCAGATTTTTAATGCTTCCACTATAAAGAAGTTAACAAAATTTATGTTTATTAAAAAAATAAAGGTTTAGAGAACTAGACAAATCGAAAAACACTGCTTTACAATGTGACAGTTTATTTAATCGAGAATATCTTTTATGCAAATTTAATTGGAAATTTTCCATGGTAACGGCGAAAATTAATAATCGGAAATTTACCGGAAAATTTTCACTTATGTCACAGTCATCACAAAAAAAACCGTAAACTATTAGTACTTAGATATTAGTTTCGTAATTTTTTCGATAAAAATGTTTTCTTTACTGTGTTTTTCATTCGTGATATTCTCGATCAAAATATAATGCGTGCTTAAAAAATTTCCCTAGGGAAATATTTGGAAATATGTTATGCAGCTATTTTTTTTCAACAAAAGCATTCGTGCATGCCTCCAAGAAAAAACCCTCCTCCTTCGGAGTCGGGATTTTTTCAGTTGGCATGCACTCATGCACTTATTGAAAAAATAGCTGCAGAACATATTTCCAAATATTTCCGGACATTTTTTAAGCATTTGTTATATTTCTACTGAAAATCGTACGACACTCATTAATGGCCAATAGAAAAATTAGTTCACGAGCCGTATCCAAGACAACAAAAAAATTTCTTGGAAATTTTTTGTAGGTAGACATTACTTCTTTTTAGGGTTTGTGTCGTTACGATTTTCTTACCGAATCTGCATTCGAGCATTAATTCATATCCGCAAATTATTTTTCGTGCATTCAACAACGTCCTAATTTACCCTCGCGTACCGCTCGGGCAAATTAATACGACGTTGTTGAAACGCACTCAAAAAAATTTCCGGAAAGAATTAATGCTCTTATGAGATTATATGTGAAAATCGCACGACACGCATTAATGACCAATAGAAAAATTAGTTCACGAGCCGTAACCAAGACAACAACAAAATTTCTTGGAAATTTTTTGTAGGTATGGATTACTTCTTTTTAGGGTTTGTGTCGTTACGATTTTCTTACCGAATCTACATTCGAGCATTAATTCATATCCGGAAATTATTTTTCGTGCATTCCAAAAACGACCTAATTTGCCCTCGCGTCCCGCTCGGGTAAATTAATACGACCTTGTTGGAACGCACTCCAAAAAATTTCCGGAAAGAATTAATGCTCTTATGAGATTATATGTGATAATAAAAATATATTCGTAATAATCCAGTAACACAAAACTCATTCTTACTCAAATAAACTCCAACGTAGGTAAGTAGTAGTAGTTGTGGGGAGACCGAAGTCTAGCAAGTAGGCCACCATAGGCCCTTTTTGCCAACCCCATGCCATCCCCTCAACCGCCTTCATTATCGTCCTCTTCGATGGGGTCTTCTCCCTGCTTAAACCTTCCTGGTTTCTAATGAAGATCAGAATTTCGGCCCAGGATAGGGAGTTCAACTCTTCCATTCGAAGCGTAGGTGCTCCAAAGGTTCTATACCTCAGTCGCTGGTACGCTTCGCATTCTCCCAAGTAGTGAAAGGACGTTTCCTCGTCCCTCCCACATCTTGGGCAGATGGGATCTTCCTCTACTCCTATCAGTGTTAGGTGTCTCTTTAGTTTACAGTGGCCTGTCAAGATCCCTATCAAAAGATTTGTGGTTCTTCGGCTCCTTCCCATTAGCCAGACCGATTTCTTTGAATCAAATCCCGCTATGTGGTACTTTGCCTGACGACAGCCCCTGCATCCTTTCCACTTTTCCTCGCTGGTCTTGTAGGCCCACCCGGTTAGGGCTGCTGAGACCTGCTGCCTTGTTATACCCAAAAAAGGTTCCGGTCCAAAACAAGTTTCCCCGGCTCCGAGTTTGGCTAGTTCGTCCGCCTTCTCGTTGCCTTGGACCCCCGTGTGTCCCGGGACCCAGATGAGCTCGACGTCCTTTTCCCTTGCCAATTCGGCTAAAGCATCTCCACATTCATGGACAAGAGCTGATCTTGTCCTGGCCGAGAAGATTGCTTTTAGTGCGGCTTGGCTATCAGAGCAAATATAAATTTTTTGCTCTGGGGATATCCTGACCTCGTTCCTTGTTGCCACCGATAAGATGGCATAAACTTCTGCTTGGAATACCGTGGTGAATCTTCCTAAAGCATAGCTTTCTTGCACCCCCCGGCCTTCCATATAAATTCCTGCTCCAGAGGATTGCCTTTCCGCCACTCGAGAACCATCCGTGTAGCATATCAAGGCATTCGACTGGAGCTTAACCCTTTTTTGCTCCCACTGTTCCCTTGTTGGGATAGTGAGAGAGAAACCTTTTTCTAACCTTAGCCGGTCCTGTGCTTCGGTTACCCTGTAGGCTGATAGAGGTATTTCTCTAGCAGCCATGTCGGCGATCCTAGCATGGCCCGTGCGAACTCCCTGGTCATTCCATAGCCCCGTATCCCGCATTCTGAGGTGGGTAGCCATGGCCTCTCTCTTTATCCAAGTGTCGAGGCCCGGGAGTCCCAGTATTACCTCCAGTGCGGCTGTTGGGGTTGTCCTCATTGCCCCTGTAATTCCGAGACAGGCTAGTCGTTGGACCTTTGCCAATCTTACGGAAATACTGGGGCGCTCTACACTAGGCCACCAGACCACTGAGCCGTACTGAACTCTTGGCCTTACTACCAATGTGTAGAGCCAGTGCAGAATCTTGGGGTTTATCCCCCAGTTCCTGCCTATAACTCTCCGCAACTGCCATAAGGTCGTTGTCGACTTCTTCACCGTCCTGTCGACATGCGACCTCCAACTTAATTTGCTGTCGAGGATTACCCCCAGGTACTTGACCTCTTGCACTAATGCAAGTGGTCTTCCGTACATAATGGGTATCCTCAGACCCTAAAGTTTTCGTCTTTTTGTGAAGAGAATGATCTCAGTCTTTAGTGGGTTTACCGACAGACCTTTCTCTTCACACCATCCTTCAATAATCCTGCAAGCTACCTGCATTCTATCGCAAACGACGTTTAGGAACCTGCCAGTAACAAGTACCAGTCCATCGTCTGCGTATGCTTGTGCATAGAAGCCCTCTTCCGTTAGGCATCCCAGTAGACCGTCCATTATAAGACACCATAGGTGAGGTGAGAGGCAACTGCCTTGCGGGCAACCTCCCGTCACCCTGGCCCTCACTGAACAGTTCCCTAGGTTTGCCGTCACGGTTCTTTGCTCCAGTGCTGTTCTCACCCAACTGACCAGAACGGGAGGGGTTTCCCTGGCCTGTAAGGCTTGACATATTGTAGCCGTTCTTGCCTTATCAAATGCGCCTTCAATATCAAAAAGTACTGCAAGGGCCACTTCCTTATAGTGTAGTGCCCTTTCGACCTTGTGCACGACAGCTTGGAGTGCAGTTTCGGTCGATCTTCCACGTCTGTATGCGTGCTGATTCCTGTGGAATAAGTGTGTTCTTATTACCCTTTCCGTTAGATGCCTATCAATGATCCTTTCCAAGGTCTTTAAAAGAAAGGATGTAAGACTAATGGGTCTAAATGATTTGGCAGTTATGTAGTCCTCCCTTCCCGTCTTGGGAATAAAGACCACTCTGGCTGCCTTCCACTGTTCTGGGACCCATCCCATTGCTACGCTGGCCCTATATACCCTTACTATATGTGGAACAAGGATATCCAGGCCTTTCTGAAGCAATGCTGGGAAGATCCCATCTGGCCCCGGCGACTTAAAGGGATCAAACTCCTGTACTGCCCATGTGACTGCACCTTCCTTTATAATTCCCTCAGCGAACTGCCAGTTCTCTATAGGAACTGGTTCCTGTTCCGCTATGGGTGCTAACTGGATGGCGCCGTCTCCTGGAAAGTGGACTTCCAGGAGGTGTTGTAACGACTCCTCTCTGGATGTTGTCCACATCCCATCGGCCTTTTTTAGCGCTCCTACTGTTTGACTAGTTTCGCGGCTTAAGATTTTCATCAGTCTAGCAGAGTCTGATACTGAGTTTAACTCTGCACAGTATTTCTGCCAGCTAGATCTTTTGCTGCGCCTTAACTCATTTTTAAACCTATTCCTGGCCATTTTGAAAGTGTCCCATGAGGCCTGTGTCCCTTCTCTGATAGCTCGGTTAAAGATTCGCCTGGATTCCTTGCGCAGATCGGCTAGAGTGCCGGTCCACCATGGTACCCTACGAACTCGAGCCTCCCTGAGAGGACAAGCCATTTCATAAGCTGAGACAATTTTACTTGCCAGTTGCTCTACGTCTTTACTTAATTGTTCTTTTGTGCATATACCTTCCTCTGGTTGGCCTCCTTGGCGAACGAGACTGGAACGATAGCTTTCCCAGTCTGTTGCCCTGGGGTTCCGGTATGGAATTTCCAGAGGCTTGTCGGAATTCATTTCCATTCTGATCATACGATGATCAGATGTCACGATATCCGACGTCACTTTCCAGTTTTCAATATTGATTGAAAAACACCTAGAGGCCACTGTAATGTCAATTACCTCCTTTCAGATGCTATTGACAAAAGTGGGCTCTGTACCTTTGTTCATTATCTCAAGATCCGTGGACGCCAAATATTCTAGTAGGGTTTCGCCCCGAGGGTTAATGTCTGAGCTCCCCCACACCGAATGATGTGCATTAGCGTCACATCCGACAATTACCGGAAGACCTTTATCTCTCGCAAACGATATTAAGCGTTCGAATTCCTCCGTAGGTATACGCGCGTCATCCGAGGGAAAATAGGCGCTTCCTACTAGTACCTTATGGTTTCTACCACCTACCTGATACTCCAGAACCGCTGCAGTGAGGTCCTTGGTTCCCAGCTGTGGTAGTGGTACCATGCTGAGATCCCTGGACACCATGATACAGGTCCTGGGTCGATTGTTTACTTCCTCGCCAACCACTACATCGTAGTTGGCCATCCTCAGTTCCCTGACCTTATTCCTGTAAACATACGGTTCTTGAATGAGGACTATTTCTCTCCTGCCAGTTAGGGCGCTCATCAGCTCTGCCGTAGCGCCCCTACTGTGCTGAAAATTGATCTGACTTACCCGCAGTAAATCCATTATGGGGAGTTAATGGTGCGGGGGCTGTGGTCCTTTCAGTTGTCCTTCTTGGCCTGCTTTGACACGCCGGCCTCAGAAGAGTCCTGGCGGACTGCTCCACTCCACGTCGGCACCCTTCGCACTGCGAGAGTAACCAACTGGTAGTAGAGCTGCCACCCAGACTCCTCCAGAGTTCGGACAGTATCTCCGCTGACCATGAAGGCCAAGAACCACCCTCCTGGTCCTCCTGTCGTCTGAACATGCCTCCATTGCTCCACTCTTAGTGAGCGGTTCTGCATGGAAAGCATCTGCCTTAGCTTTTCCAGGTCAACCTCCTCTTGGCTTCTGAGCCAGAAACCCACCTTCTCTGGCCATGGTGCCTCCGATGCCCTTGTTGGGGCAAAGGTGACTCCCTCGGCACTGAGAGGTGTCCAGCCCTCCAGCCATCTTGCTGAGGTGTCGTCCTGGGCAGTGACTAAGAACCAGCCTGGTTCCACTAGTCCTGAGTTCCTAAACCGGAGTTCTGGCCCCTGGGGACCCCCTTCGGGGCCTGCCATGGCACTGAACATCTCGGCAACTATGTTCGCTCTAATCGCCTCAGCTTCCTTTGGGAGAACCTGGCCATCTGGCCGGTCAGACCTGATTACAACCTGGTTCTCCCTATTAGGCGGCTTCGGCTCCGTTGCTCGCTGGGACTTAGCCGTGTTTTTTCTCAAAGGATGAGAAGCCTTGGCTTTCCCTGCTTGCTTCGGTAAGCTTTTTGGCCTTTTTTTCACTGCCTCTGGGGGAGTGTCATCACTCCTCGGTCTCTTAATGGTCGGTCGGGTACCTGAAGGACCTGGTTGGCCTTCCGTTACCCTGACTCGTCCCATGGAGTGCGTGATGAGCTCTATGGGTTTGCGTGCAGCAGCCCCTTTTGCTCTCCTCGCCGCCGGACCTCTTATTTTTCCCGAGGGCTGTCTCTGCAGCTTACATGGGCCTCTAGGTTGCTGGCCTTGGCCACTCTTTGGAGAGTCGCCTGGACTTGCTTCCCTAGGACCCTTGTCAGCCGCTTCCTGGGAAGAGTGTTCTGCCTGGCTTGCCTGGGCCAATAGAACCTGGTCTTCCCGCAGTTCCCTCCGTTTTGCCCTCTCTTCACGCCTCTTAAGCGTTCTGGTCTTACGCTTATTTTCCTTTCGCTTCTCTTTGAACGGGCCTCCCTAGCTGCTTTATCCATGGGGGAAACGCTAGTCTCCCCCTCGGATTCGCTGCCTGATGACCCGAGAAGCAGTTCCTCTTTCTCCGAATTTATTTCGGAGCCTTCCTCTGTTACTGTTTTGGAGCTAGGGTGCTCCGGGTTTTGTGGCACGTTTGAAACATAGTCCATATTTTCTTCTTCCATTTTCTATATTTGGGGATGGTGTGTATTTTGTATCTGTTTGTGCTTGTTCTGTATTAGTGTGCGTGAAGTGATATGTATGATTGCTTTGGGGTTAGAGTCCTCCGTGTACCAGTTTCCGCGAAGTATCATGGCAGAGCTGGTCCCGATTAGGAGGTCTGGGCCACCGCTGACGAAGCCCCCCGAGATACGCAGCAGGGCCCTATTCCAGGCACCACCTGGCACTACTACATACCACGGGATTTTTCGACGGTTGAAAGGGCAGCCCCCTACGCTGGTTAGGAAAGGGTGGGCCCCTATACTACCCGTCGGCCCAGGTGTGCCATACCTGGTTTCTAAGCCAGCTACCACTGCCAGATCAACCCAACCAGGGCCCCACCTCGATACTTCTTGAAAAACGGAGATACCGGTCTTCCCTGCCCCCGTGTACATGTTGTGTAGATGTGTTTATTGGGTGTATGTGTAAATGTGTGTGCTGTCCTTTTAGGTCGCCTCTTACGCCAGGCAGGACATACCGTGGGACTATTCTACGGGTCTAAGCCCGGCGCCGGACCCCACACGGGGTAAGTACATTGTGCTCTTTATTACAGTCCCACTGGTTTTTACGTTTTATTCTAACAAAAACAAATTACTACATGCTGATGAATTGTGCATACACACAGAAGTAAAAAGTTACAAGTTAAAGTTAAAAGGCAATGCAACAGTGATCATGGATTCAAGCACCTACTCAGAGAAAATCCAAGACCTGATCAACGCGGGGGAATACAAGAAACTTCCCACAGACCCAACACCGAAGGTCGAACGGAAAATATACCAGACGTTGTATAAACACAAAGAGGAGTTCTCAAACTTCCAGAGAATGAAACTTACTCCGCATTACAGCAAACCACCTCACCTATACGGGCTACCCAAGATACACAAAGAGGGAATACCCCTAAGACCGATAGTTAGTTCCATAAATTCACCATGCCATCCTCTATCAAAATTTCTGTTAACAATAATATCCCCACTAGCGGCCAAAACTACATCCACCGTGTAAAATACTGAACACTTTGTAGACAAAATCAAACAAACTCACATAGCTCCGAGTGACATGATGGTGAGCTTTGACATAGTAAGCCTCTTCACAAATGTGCCGACAGATGACGCACTAGCAATAATCAGAAACAGGCTGGAATTGGATGACACACTTGGCGAACGCACAGATCTACAGGTATAGGTATAGGTATATAATAGAGCTGTTAACGATCTGCATTAAGACCACATACTTCCAAGCAGACGAGCAGCTCTACCAACAAGAGTTCGGAGTGGCCATGGGATCTCCACTATCTTCAGTAGTCAGTAACATCTACTTGGAAGACTTTGAAGAACGAGCTATATCTCAATATGAGAACAAGCCTAGTGTTGTGTCCAGCACAATACAACTACCCGTTGTAAAGTGGTAGACGGATCGGATTAGAAATCAAACACACACACAATTTTAATGTATTTAATTCCCACGCGGGTGAGTACAGTAAACGATTGTATACAAAAAACAAGACAACACGCGCTGCACTGAACAGCCCGCGTCACACCTCCTGGCCAACAAACTCGGCACATCGAGCTCTCTCTTATAACTAACTAACTGTTCTGGTCCTAAACCAGACGCGCTGTTGCCACGTTGTGCAACCAACTCGTCAGCCAGTGGTTTCCGACATACTCCCACCTGAGTAATTTTAAAACATTAAAAATGACTCACAAATAAAAGGAAACCAGATAAGGCTTTACAATTAGTCACTATTTCTACACTTGGATAATACAAAAATGCAAAATGGGTAAATAGGTACCACTACCAACTACTAACGAAACTGAATAGGTAACCTAGATACACGTCCACTACTTCGAAACGATTGCTCTGCTTTTAATGTCACTCAGGACAACAGACACTCCCGCAACTCCCGCACTAACATCTTCCGAATCGATTGCTCTGCTTTTAATGTCACTCAGAACATCAGACACTCCCGCAACTCCCGCACTAACATCTTCCGGATTGTCCTTTTCTTGAAGTCGCTCGTCTTGTATTGGCAGAGAGCTGATGCACTCTAGGAGTAAAGCCTCTGGATCGGTCTCAGCAGCTGTCCGCGGGCAGTGTCAACTCGCACCAGGCGCACCTGCCTATCTGGACCTGGAAGTAGCTCAGTCACACGACCAAGTGGCCAGTCTATACGTTTGTCGTTGTCGTTCCCTATAAGGACGATCTCTCCCAAAACTAGTTGTTTAGACCGCTTTCTGCACTTCAATGATTTCAACTGTCCTAAGTATTCGTTCCGGAATCGGCGCCGCAAAGTCTCCCGTAGGGTCTGCTTGTATTTCATTCTGCGGCAGAGAGACGCTTGATCCACGGCATCACAGTCCGGTATCCCGATCTCCGGTTGGTCCCGTAAGAACCTGACACGTAGGTGAGGGGTTTAGCATTCATCGTCGCCTCACAATCGCAAAGAAGCGTCAAAAGATCTTCATAATTAAGCGAAGCACGTCCGAGTACTTTGCGAAGCAACCCCTTTAACACACCAACCAAACGCTCCCAAAAACCGCCCCACCATGCGGCCGTAGGTGGGTTGAACCGCCACGATATACGTTGCACAGAGATCTCTTCCATTATCTTTGGCCAGTCCAACTTTGCGAACGCGTTCTCCGTACCGACAAAATTAGTGCCTCGGTCACTGTATATAGTCCTCGGTCGTCCGCGTCTCGCTACAAATCTACGCAACGCTTGAAGGAAGCTCGGAGTGGACAAGGAAGTAGTAAGTTCGAGGTGCACTGCTCGGTACACGGCACAAGTAAACAAACACACCCAAGCCTTCTTTCTAGTTCTCAAATACAGCGGGCCGGCGAAATCTATCCCGATAACTTCGAATGGCACAGCATCGCGTACCCGATTGAAAGGCAGAGGTGGTGTGTCAGCTGCATATGGTTTGGCATCATGTCTTTTGCACGTAACGCACTTACTTATTACTGCTCTTATGGCACGTCTTTCTCCCATGATCCAATATTTTTCCCGGAGCATACTTAACAATCCTTGCGTACCTACGTGACAATTCGCGGTATGCGCTTCGAAAATCAAGCTGCGGATAACTGGGTGCTTAGCTGGTAGCACTATCTGAAAACGAAAACTTTCACTATCCTGCCGATTCGATACACGTGACTTCAATCGGATTACCCCGGAATCGCTGCAAAACGGATTGAGAGCACTTAAGCGGTTATCGGTCTCATCCCGAAATGTTTCTTGTTGAATCACTTTAAACACGAACAGTTCAGCGTCATTAATTTCGTCAACGGTCAACGAACCTCGACGTCGTTGCTGGGGTGAGCTTGAATTGTTGGTAAATCGAAAAACCCAAGCAATCATGAGGATGGTCATAGTGTACTTAGAAAAGTGAGTCAGATGCCACTCATCCGAGCTACAGTTCAGCAGGGTGACAACCATTTTCGTCCGCTTCTCACCGTTGATCTCTTCTTCGTCGTATTCTAGGTCTTCTAAGGCCTATGTAGTCTGCGGTCCATATAACCAACTTGGCCCCTTCCACCATCTCGATTCCAACAGATGTTTAGGAGAACACCCGCGTGAGGGAAGGTTGGCCGGATTGTAGATGCCTGGTACATGCCTCCAGCCTTCCACCTTGGTCAGAGAGCGAATTTCCGCCACTCTATTCCCTACAAATGGCGCCCAGTCTTCTTGTCGTCGAGTCCAGGAGATAGCCGTAGATGAATCACTCCAATAAAAGAACTCTATGTTGTTTCCCAAATCTGTACGTACAGACCGGCACAGTTTTGCACCAACTGTGGCAGCTAACAACTCCAGGCGAGGGATGGTCATCTTCTTCAAAGGGGCTACTCTCGCTTTGGCGGTGGGGAGGCGAACCACTACAGTGCCATTCTTTTAAATTCTTAGGAAAATGACCGCTGCATAAGCGTCTTTGCTGGCGTCGCAGAACGTATGCAAACTTAAGTGTTCTGCTTCTCCCGGTCCGGCAAGTATCCATCTAGGAAGTTCAACAGCAAGCAGGTGCGGAAGCTCCTTGATCCATCTGTGGAATTCCTGCTCAGTATCGTCATCTACCGGTGCATCCCAACTTAATCGCTGTCCCCACAGCCGTTGCAGTAAAAGCTTTGGCTTTAACGTAGCAGGGCAAGTAGCCCCAATCGGGTCAAATATGCGCTGGATCACTGAGAGGATCAGCCTTTTCGTCACAACGCTATCTCGCAAGGAGCTGTCATCTTTTACACAGCTTTCACTAATAGCCAAGGTATCCTTATTAGGGTGCCAAGTTAAACCAAGCACTGACAATGCATTTGAATGTGTACCAGTGGGCCGGGTAAACTCCCACCCTCGCAAGTCAAAATGTGCTTCAGCCATGACCATACTAGCTTCTCGAATGAATTGGTCCAAAGCATCTTCATCTGGTACGCTGGTCACGCAATTGTCCACGTAGAAACTGCTTCGTAATTTCAAAATGGATTAGCACGAATACGTCGAGTTCAGCTAGCACTGTTTTAATTGCTCAGAAAGGTGGTGATCGATCGTCGCCCCCAACAGAAAAGGACTGCTACTCAGGCCAAACACAAAGCGACGGTGTCTATACACCTGCTCATTTCCCTCTTCATCGAGCCATAAAAAACGGAGGACATCTCGGTCGGCCTCATGTATGCTGATTTGCAGTAACGCTTTGCGAATATCCGATACAACTCCAATTCTTTGGATCCTAAATCTCAACAGAACCAGTGGTATTAATTCTACGAGGTTCGGTCCCTTTTCGAGACAGTGGTTTAGTGATGGCTTGTCCTTTTCACGCGCAGAAGCATCGAACACGGGTCGAATCTTCGTGGTCAAAGTATTGTCTTTCACGACTGGCCTGTGAGGTAGATAATGAACGTTGGAATCATTCGTCGTCGCAGGAACTATTTCAATTATTTCTTCGTCTAGCCACTCTTTAAGTATAAAGTCATATTTCTCGAAAAGCTCCTCTCTCCGCAGTTTTCTTACCGTAGCATCTAATCTGTTTCTTGCACTGTTCTAGTTGTCAGGCAGCGGAGGGTGGCCCTCCAACCAAGGCAACCTGACTTCGTAACGTCTCTCTTCATTTTTCGTCACTGTCTGCAAGAAAAGTTGCTGAGCTGCTTCTGCCATTTCTTCTCGGGACTTTTTTTTTCAGAGGGTTCAGTAATTCCCAGTACATCTAGTTTCCATAGCTCCGCTACGCAAGCTTCATTCACCAAAAGAGAAAATACTGTCAGGGTTGTGCTCGTTGTGGGCGCACTCACAGGTATGCGTCCCGAAATGGTCCATCCTAAGAGAGTCTCCACTGCCACCAATCCACACGTTAGAATGTGTCTCCGGCCAGTGTATAATTTGCCCGCAACATCAGCACCGATCAAGAGTTCTATGGGACCTTCACCATAGGCATCATCCAAATGAATATTTAAGTGCTTTAATTCCTCCATCCAAGGGCCGTAAAATACAGGCGGAATATTCTGGCAGATCATCGGTTGGTCTAGCAGTTCGAACGTACACGAATAGTCGCCATGACTCAATCTGACGTCGAAGCAGTCGTGTCTTCGCTCTTGTTGGGCACCCCCGAATAGACAATGGATAATCTTTTCTCGCCTTTTTGATTTGCAGCCCAATTGTTGCGCTGTTGACTTCAAAATGTAGGAGCGTTGGGAACCGCCGTCGATTAACGCGCGAATTTCTTGTAATCCACATTCGGTGTTGATCATCACACGCAAGGTCTCTAAGAACACGTAGCCGCTTGTGTTATTCACCAAAGTTGGCTCCGCGGGAACCATTTCGCTTTTAGAGCGAATCCCTGGGCTTTAAAACACGCTTCGCTTTCGTGAGCACCCTCGCAAAACACGCACTTAAACCCGCCGCAATTTATTAAACCAGCCGCAGTCGGTAAACATTCTCTTTGTTTTAACTTCTTAAGTTTGCCGCTGATATCTTTGACAGACGCCGAACTATCGCAACGTAGTCCAAACCCTTCGGATGCTAACGAAATCCGCTGCTCGTTTTCCACCTCGTTTCTCAGAAAGAACATCAAATTCTTTAAGTGGTCTTCAAGCGATTCTTTGTGTACAAGAGATTCGTTAGAACCAAGGTTACTCCTTGTTATTGCTTCGGTTCGTCGTCCTACACGCTGCCAAGTTCGTAGTAAATCTTCAGGCAAACAGGACTCGATCAAAGGAAATAGCATCGCCGAGCATTTTTGCGACGTAATGCCCAGCGTATCAAGCGCGCGTAATTGCGTCTCTATTCTATCGTACAGCGTCGCAAGGTCCATCTTATCCCGGGATACACAGTTGTTTATAATGAGTTTGAGTAGTTCCCGAACGTAAACTTCGATTTGCAATTCATCCCTGCCAAAACGCGACTTCAATGCGCTCAAAATATTTTCATAATTTTCGCCAATGGCGGGAAAACTTTCCACCAATTGCCGCGCTCTGCTTCCCGCAACCGTCACTTGGCGTAAATACTCAATTTTATCTTCGTTGGCAATATCTATGTCTTCATGCACCTTTTTAAATTGCGCCCAAAACGGAAGCCATTCTCGAATATTACCGTCAAATTTTTTGAACTCGATGGCAAGCAGTTTAAATCTGCGCTTGTGTGCGATCCCGTCCATAACACTGTCAAATTCGGATCTCGCATCGGACAAAATCGATCTTCGGTCTTCCGCTCAAGCCGCCGTATTTCGTGTTAATAGCAAACTCTCCACGCGAAGTTTCAAATCCGCAAATCGTTTATCGTATGCGTCACGTTGTTCTATTTCCAATAATAGTTCGTCTTCGCTTACGTCTGCAGCGAGAAGCGCATCGTACACAACACCGTCCACAATTTTCGTATCACCGTGTTTATTCGCTAATACTTAATTCAAATTCTACCTGTATTAGCCGATAATCTTCATCCCCAGCTTG
This sequence comes from Agriotes lineatus, assembly GCA_940337035.1. NCBI lineage: Eukaryota > Metazoa > Arthropoda > Insecta > Coleoptera > Elateridae > Agriotes > Agriotes lineatus. The sequence goes on from CALNHX010000864.1 coordinate 213,397, forward strand.
GTCCGAATGCTGCGAAAACATGAGCTCCAGGTCGTTGGCACCTTTTGTAAAAGCCGCACGAAGCACCTTCCTGTGTTTCTTGCTTGATTCCATTTCGCCGATTTGACAAAACTCACACCCACGCGTGTCCAGCACAATACAACTACCCGTTGTAAAGTGGTAGACGGCTCGGATTAGAAATCAAACACACACACGATTTTAATGTATTTAATTCCCACGCGGGTGAGTACAGTAAACGATTGCATACAAAAGACAAGACAACACGCGCTACACTGAACAGCTCGCGTCACACCTCCTGGCCAACAAACTCGGCACATCGAGCTCTCTCTTATAACTATAACTAACTAATTGTTCTGGTCCTAAACCAGACGCGCTGTTGCCACGTTATACAACCAACTAGTCAGCCAGTGTTTTCCGACACCTAGTCTATGGCTGCGATACGTAGATGATACGTTCGTAATATGGCCCCATGGAAGAAAGACACTGAACGGCTTCCTGGAACATCTCAATAATCAAGCCCGATCACTTAAGTTCACGATAGAAATAGAATCGGAAGGCAAACTTACATACCTAGACGTACTAGTCCAGAAGATTGGTGACACGGTACAAACGAAGGTATATCGAAAACCAACCCATACGGGGAGATACCTACACTACGATTCTAACCACCACAATAGCGTGAAACGTGGCGTCGCGAGATGCCTATATAGCCGAGCCAAGACCATATGCTCGGAGGAAGAAGACCTTAAACGAGAAATTGAGATAATCACAGAAATGCTGCAAGCTAATGGCTACCCAAAAAGAACTCTAAACCACACGCTAAAAGAGATGGACGGAAATACAACACCGGCAGGGGATGAGAAAACGGAGCCAACAACCATGACCGTAATACCATACATCCGAGGAGTTTCCGACAAACTGAGAAGAATCGGAAACAGATTCAATATAAGAACTGCCTTTAAGTCCACAACAACTCTAAGAGGCATGATGACGCATACCAAGCCTCAGAACGAAGATCAGAGTTCAAAGAACTGTATCTACAGCGTACCGTGCGAGTGTGGAAGACAATACATAGGGGAAACACAACGACCCCTACGAGTGAGATTATCGGAACACCGCGAAAATGTTAGAATGGGCGAAACCATCAAATCCAAGATCGCAGAACACGACTGGAACGAAGACCACCACATACAATGGGATAACGCATCAAATGTAGCTAAAGAGGAAAACAGATTTCGTAGGAAGCTGAAAGAAGCTTCATACATAGCGCTGGCAGTAGATCCAATTTAGTAAACACAGCGATCAGCGGTTCCGGGTTCAAACCCCTGGGGAGGCACAAATTTACGTTGAAAAACGTACAATATCAGTCCTTCTCAGGGCTAACCAGGAATACCTGAAGACGGTAGTAGAACAAAACTCCCGAAACGTTGTGTGATTTACACCCTAGACAGTGAAAAAAGTCCGAAAAAGATATCATAATAGACCACTGACAAAAATGACATTCAGAGAACAAAAAATTACTAGTTTTGATCACTAAATAAACAATCTGTGCACTATCCCTGTCATTGTGATGCATTTCAGTTGAAATTTTTTTTATAAAATCACTGCTATTTACATGCAGTGTGTCACTTCACCGTAATATTCGATTTAAAAACTATTCCTAATGGGTAGGTGTCTAATTCTCCATTGCAAGTAAATCGTTACTAATTTTGACTTCATCTAAAACAGTAATTTCTTCAAATTAACTTGCCTAGAAGCTAGTGATCTTACAGTCAACACAAGTCTCTTCATCTTATTACCTTTTATATCTGTTCTCTTAAAGTGCTTTTTCATTCTCCCCTCTACGAAAGTGCCACTTTAGATTTTGATAAGGCAATTGAAAGCGAAAGTAAAACATGCTAAGTGATGGGTTGCTAGGTATGAAAAACTTTTGTGCCCGATTAATATTTATTTTGAAGGAAAAGTAAATGTAAAATTACAATTATTGTATGTTCCAGAAAGATTTAAAGGTAAATGTTGATTAAATTCTTGGCCAAATGCAACGGCACTAGAAATATTTCCTTCTTTGTCGATTTGCATAACATGAGTTTCTGGTTCTTGAACCGTTTCTTGATTTTCGTTTAGCTGAATCTGTATCGATGTTTCGGGCATGATTTTATTAGAAACTTCTATTTTATGGCTCATGGGGTCTGCTATATAACCTTCCGCCACCGCTGACGACTTCCACCCCCCACGTCTTTTCATATCTAAAATGTTCACGTCCGGGGCGCATTTTGGCACAATGCACCACGTTTCAGTCAATGGAAGATATTCTAGCTCTCTGATTGGTTATGACCGAACAGCGGTGCATTTTGGCAATCTAAACTGAAACGTGGTACATTTTGCCGCTCTCTTCGCCGCGTCAAATGCCCATGCGATGCTGTTAAGTAAAGCTGCTGTCGTATATCTATATGCGTGGTGCATGCTTTGTTAATTTCTGTGTAGTGTTCCTTACTAGTTTTTCCTCATTATAATGCAACAAACTTTGCCGTATAATGGGCCTGAGACATTTAAATATTCTATTAAAGAGATACAACAAGAAAAAACTTTACGCTGAAGTGAAAACCATTAAAGAATGTGATAAGTGGATAACAGAATTTTCAAATCTTACCTCAACAAATGATTGATAGCAAGACGAACGAAACCACAGTTGACTCGCCTTTTATGCAAGAGTATATCTAAATTTAGAAAATTATGTATTGACCGACTTAAAAAAAGAAGTAGCTTATGAATTCGATTCGTATACCTACTTTTTTTTAAATTTAGTTTCTCCTACAGGTATTCTAAAATGTGTGTGGTTAGTTCATATCTAACTCTTTAAAAAAAAAGAGAGAGACTATACATTATTTGTAATTATATAATTTTTTCAACAAATTTTGAGAAAGCAGTGACGGATATATATTTTTTCCAATTTTATTATACTGTTGCATAACTCGAATAAATAGCGCTAGATCAACATTTCTTTTTTAAAAAAGATTACGTGTGCCATCATACATCCTATAGGAAAAAAACAATATGGATCGAAAGCCAAACAATTTCTGTTTCTATTGTTATTAAATTAACCACGAAAATAACTAAAAGCAGACATCAGCATATTAAGGTATTTCATTTTGGATTTTTTACTTCCTTTTACGATACAGGAAGTATTGGATTCACCCCATAAAATTCTACATTGAATTTTCAACACATCTTTACGTTTTAGACTCCCCTGAACTCAAAAAACATGTTTTTGTTCATTGGTCTGTCTGCGTGTCTGTCTGTGTGTGTGCTGTCTGTCTGTGAACAGAATATCTCAAAAACGAAAGGAAGTATGGCGTTGAAACTTCATACATAAGTTTTGTGTACTATCTATATGCTACCGCAAGCTTTTGAAGAAAATCGCATAACCGGAAGTATGGTGTTCGCTCTTGTAATTTTTCAGTTTCTTTTCCGATTTTTCAAAAATGGATCTAATGATTTTTTTAAATTTTTGTTACATTTTTAATGTGTATTGATGTAAGATAGGTGATTTTCCATGTTGAATACTTCTAAAATGGGCTTTTTTGTTTTTTTTTCTGTTTGGTTTATTAACTTCTATTTTAAACAGAACACCCGGTATATTATTACATTTTTGAATTCAGCTTAAAATTTTAAAGAACATTTGTCTCTTGAACTAACACCAGATTTTCATTAAGTGTATAAGTACCTAATCGTAAACCAGTTATAGATATCGGATTTTTTAAAGAATAATTTACCTGCTATAATTACGATTAAGAACTAGCCACAGTTTGGATACTGCTGATGCATTCGGTGCACTGCCTGCTTCAACTGACACAAGAATCCAATTTGTAACTTATTTTCAAGATGAATTAGGTATTACTGAAGCCATTACTTGCCATATTTCCAAATTGGAATTAGAAATTACCATACGGACGTCAACCATGCAACGACAACGAGTCACGTAATACTACCAAAATAAAGCGACAATTGGCTTACGAAGAAATATGCAGAAAACCGATGCTAAATCGCATGGAGCAGGTCATTAATATTTTATTAAACATATGCCTATGTTATAGTATCTACCTAAGGAAATAATATTTGGTTTTAGGATATATTTTTTAGTATATTGCCACGCATTCAACTTGGATATGCAATTGCAATGTTATTCCATAAAACATATAAAAAAGTGGAATTTTCTAATACCTATTTTGTCACGAACGGTTGTTTATTTAGTGCGTATTCAACTACAGCATAATGTACTTTTCGAAGTCGGTTAATATTTGAATGGTTACACTTTATACCTATTGTAAAACTGACTAAGCCCATTTGCCGGGACAGAATGTACCACGTTTCAGTTTGGATTGACAAAATGCACCGCCGTTCGGTCACAACCAATCAGAGAGCTAGAATATCTTCTATTGACCGAAACGTGGTGCATTGTGCCAAAATGCGTCCGGGGCATTGGCTAATAATGTAGGAGACGTTCTGCGAAACTAGTGGCCGGTGTACTGATTTGGTTTGGGATTTTAAGAAATTTGGCTATTTCACAAGAAATTTTTGAAATTGTATGTTTTCCAACTACCTGATTTACACATCTGTCACGCTCATACCGATAAAAGAAGCGTCCATCTTGAGTTTTTGTTGGCCGGAGTTGCATATAACGATCAACAAATGCTACCCAATTTTCTGTGACTGCAAATCTTTTTTGCACATTGTTTTTTGTAGTGAGAATCTGGACCAACATGACACAATTTTTATATTCCACATCCTTCATTTATAGATTATACAGCTCGTCAGTTCCGCATGCCCCACCTACCCCAAAAGTAGTTACCACTTTTTTCAACAAATATATTTCCTCTGGAGCTTCTAACAAAAACTTTGAAATTTCATCCTTTGTAAATACTTGAGACTTTCGAGGCTGATACGCATCATTTCTTCTTTTTATAAATGCCTTTAAGCTCAGGGCCGTAGCCAGTATGGCAACGTAGAGGAGGCAAAAAAAGTTGAGGAGGCTAGCATAATTTTCTGTGTTAACCCTTTCGTGGGATTTGTATATTGTATAAATAAAAAATATTGATGAAATAAGAAAGTAATTCCAAAAAAGGTTACATGCATTTTTCCATAGTATAAGACGCCGCAATAAAATATTTATATTTCTTATAAAGAACACATCACAATTTGTACATATATTTTTCATATTTTACTTTTTTTTCAAAAATAGTTATTCAGGTTGTTATGATACAAAACCTGTAAATACATAATGCATATTACTACCAAGAAGACTGTAGGTACTAAGGAGAAATAACTCTCTTTTCGAAGCGGACCGCATTCACAAAAACTCGTGAACTGCCAATGTCAAATATTTGCTGAGTGTAACTGGAAATTCGGACCATGTTTTAACAATTAATAACACACTTGAAATACACTCCTTTTGATTAACAACCGTAAACTGACTTTTAACCGCGATTACAGGTTAATTTAGCTCGCTACCAACTCTCGAACGGCAGCGAAAACGAATGAAAATGACCAAAGATAGTACACGCTGTCGACAGCGCCGCGACGGTATCCCCGGCATTGGAGCCGCTTTTATATACAGCCGTCATAGCAAGTTACATCTCCTTAGTACAGTCTTCTTGATTACTACATTACGTATAAAAATTACAGCAGATTTATATGAATTTTCGAATTGACAGATAAACAGCGCATTGGATATTTTGAGTTTTTATGACAATACTAAATTACTAAAATTTCATAACTGAAACATCTTCCATCTAACATTTCGTGTTTATGAGCAGTTTTGGTACTCAAAAATATCGAAATAGAATATTTAAAACAGTTGAAGTTGTCTACTTCTCGAACTGTTGAATTGAACTAATCATATAAATGTCTTCAGTGCGCTCTTTTTCAAAAGCTAGCAAAATTAAATTTGCTATCCGCTGATGATGCATGGATGTTCTTTGTTCTTTGTTTTTGCTGGTCAACCCAGAAAATGAAGATTCACATAAAGCAGTCTGCAACCAAATGTACATGCCGTTGCCATCAACTGATAAGTATCAGGGAAAGCAATTTTTTGCTGATAAACTTCTGCAACGACAGCAATTCCGTCCGCACATGGTATAGTTAGTTGTTTCTAGAGTTTCTAAAAATTGAGATTTTGATCTTCTACACAAGAAATAGCTGTTAGCAAATCCTCGTTAGGAGGGAATCTTTTATTAATTTCGATAAAAATAATTTTCATGTGCAGATCAGGATTTTGATCGACTTCATATTATGACCTTTGACCAATACTTTCGGTAATGAGAAACTCCTTCAACAACGTATTTCCTTTCTTACGCCGGCGTGGTGGTGGTTTATTTTCTTTAACTAGACTAAAATATGTTTTGTCGACTTCTTGGATTATGTCATTCAAGGATTTTTCGTTGCTTAGGTCCTTTATTGTTTGTGTAACTGTGTAAAATAACCATTAAAAATTCGAATATAAAATATTCGCTCAGCCGTTGGAGTGATGTGACGCCAGACTACGATCCCGCGCGTTTTTGTTAATTAATTTTAGAAAAAATAAAAATAAAGTTAGATTAAATTAGCGACTAGTGTGCTAGGGGAGGCTAAAAAAAGACTAGGGGAGGCCGAGCCTCCCCTAGCCTCTCCTTGGCTACGGCCCTGTTTAAGCTGTTAAATTTCGATATGTCCTGGTTTTTATTTATAGAAATAGTCAATTTCAGCATGGAGTATTCTGACCATAATGTAGCAGGCGATAATGTTTTTGATTTTTCTAGGAAAAATGCCAATAACACATCTTCAGTTATTGTGGAAACATCATTCGTTGCAGTGGTTGCACACCATTTCATGAAACTTTCGTAAGCTTGATTGTACCGACCTTTGGATTTGTCCGGCAACAAACTTCTGCACGTAATATTTGCAGCTTCTTTAATGAAATTCATGTTAATTTATGACAGAGTATTCAATGATATTTGACAAATGTCATAAAATAATGCTTTTGTATTGTTACCAAAGTAACGTTAACGACAAGCCTCCTGTTATACCAATTTTATTATAATCACAAAGTCATTGTATTTTATTAAATATCGAGGGGGAGAATGAAAAGTTTAATACATTACACGCTGCGTAAGCTCTTTCAAGTGCTCGGAGTTTTTAAACAGTCTCGGCTATGCTTACGCTTCGCCTCGGCCATTCAAAAACACCTCACATCTAAAAGTACGCTTTGGCAGCTTGTAATGTAAATAACTATTCACACACAACACTAGCCTTTCCAATCTACCAGTTCCCTAAATGCAAAATTTCTTTTTATTTTTGTGCCACCGTTCCATTAGATGGAAAATTGAACACGCTAACATATGGAGCAACTGATGAAGCGTAAGTTAACTTGCTGCCTAATACGTAAAACTTCAAAAGCATTTTTGTAACTTATATGACCTGTCTTGTCAAAATAGTTTTTAATGTCAAATATATTTTAAACAAATAAAACTTAGTGTGTCTTGGAATGGCCTAGCACACAATCTGGCAACAGAGCCAGTGTCATGGCCTGGAACAATATAAACCGCCTTGGTACAACACGTTTTGAAAGTCCCTTTTTTCATAAAAAAGTATGACTTTTAAAACTAGTTGTACAAATAACTATTTCAGCTCATAATGTCTCGAATTTTATTTTCCCAGAAACATCAACTGACATAGGGTTGTCATATTTGAAAATAAAAATTTCGGGACCAAACTACGAAAAGGGGCTTGCTCGTGGGCAAAAAGTAATTCTTATTTTAATTTTTCAAGATTTTTTTAAATTTTATTTTAGAAATACTAGAAACTGAATACTAAAAAAACACTAAACTATTATTCGCAAAAGAAACTAATAATAAAATAAATTTAATAGGAACGCTAATACGAAGCTCTAATAATAGTGTTAATTTTACAGTGTGGTTTTTAGTAGGTTTATTAGACACTACCTATACCATCATCTGTTTCTACTGCAGCAGAAGTAGTTTCATTTGGATTTTTATATCAATCATATTTCTGGGAACCTTATATTTCATTTAATTTTTACTTACCCATATCAAATGTTGGTCAAGGTGTATTGGCATAAACCCATAATTAATCCCCTATGTTAAAAAATCATTTGAAATTCAGATTGTAAAATAGCGAATAGCTAGATATTGGATACGCCATTTTTGTCAAATAACTCGTTCTAAATTATATTTGAGGCATTGAACCGAATTTGCAGAAAGCACTAGAAATCGGTAAAGCCTAATATTTTCTTGGAAAATCGGAACATTTCGGGACAGCATTTCGTTGCGGGACAACTAGCTCCAAATCGGTACAATCCCGAAAAATCGGGACGTATGGCAGCCTTAAACTGACATTGTTAAAATTTGCTGCATTTTCCTGTCTGCAGTTCTAAACAAACATGAATATCTATTCAACAGAGCAGAAAATGCAAATGGTTACTTGGAATCTTAGCGATGATAATAATTTAAAAAAAAAACTGCAGAATTATTCCGTGTGTTCTACGAAAATTGGCCAAGTCAGAGCAGATATCAATATCTCATATAAGGCATAGCGTTAGCTGATCCTTTGTGGTTTTCAACGTGACAGGCACCCTACTTTTCGTCCTACGTGGGTCATCCGATAGATAAACAAAGGAGTTGTGACTTAGAGTATTTCAATAATTCATTTGTTAGGAACAGTCCTCTAATTTTGACGCACGCTGTACAAGCGCGCATTCCTAAACTTGTGCGAGCTTGGCAGGTGTTCGACGGTAGCGCAGAACACGTGCAGTCTACGGCCTCCGCGAGCCGGCCATAATTCATTCATAGAGAGAGAGAGAGAGAGAAAGAGTTGTGCGAGTGGAAATAGTCGAGCACGATCGAATCTACCCCATCCCCTCAGTTCGAGCGGAGTTCTGCAGACATTTGGTGTCGTGGCGACAGTTTTTTAGGCGCGTTTAGAAGCCCCCCCCTCTTGCTTGCCTCTTGCAGCAGAAGTTGGTTTTGTTTGAGGACTCTGCTTCGAACTACCATAGCGTAAAGAACATACGAGAGTGTTGTGCGATCCCGACCCCCAATCTGGGCCTTTTTGGTTTGGTTCTTGTCTCATAATAAATTGCATACTGATCTTTGAAATAACGTCTTCGGACGGATTCATTCTACGAGGAACCAATTTATGAGTCTTAACTGTAATTCGTGTATCCCGTTAGTGTACCACGATTGCTCCTCGGGCAAAGATATCTTACCACTGTTGAAGCCCCGACGCCCCTTTCGCTTCGTACAATTCCGCAGAATTCCTACAACCCCGTTTCGAAGCCTAGGTGCCCCCGCTCGACCTCCAGCGACGTGTGGGACATCACTCCAGGAGAAGCTACTCAGGTACTACGAATTTTGTAATCTTATTTTGTGTGCGAGTTATGATCGCAGACCGTTGATCGGTGACTTAACACCACGCGTGTTGATCAGTACGCTCCTAGTATCAGTTCGCGACCATGCACCGTTTTTTATTACAGCTTTTGTGCCGATTTAACCCGGCTTAACCCAGTGACGGAATACGGCATTAGAAGTAGTAATTTATAGCCAATGCGCCCCGTTAAGCCAAGTCAAAGCAAATATCAAGATCTCATACCATGCGTTCTTTTTAAAAGTATACATAAAGGATACTCTTATGTATACTAAAAAGAAAAACTTCATAATTTTTGCCACAGCATGCTTTATTTTTTTAAATTAAAACTCTTAAAATTGAAGCTTGCTGTATAATTGGTTGCCTACATATAGGGTAAAACAATAAAAAGTAAGGGGAATTTTCCTTTTTAGTATGCAAACGAGTGTCCGTTATGTATACTTTTAAAAAGAACGCATGGTATAAGTCATAGCGTTAGTTGATCCTTTGTGATTTTCAACGTGACAGTCACCCTATGGTCAGTTCTACGTGGGTCATCCAATAGATAAACAAAGGAGTATTTCTATAATCCATTCACAAGGTTTCCTCTTCCCAGTAGGCTGTTAAATATTTTTATTAGGTTGCATGCGTGCAGGTCTTCAAAACTCATAACCACAACTTGAAAAGGACAGCTCAATTTGGTTATATCTAGTTAGTTCGCATGTGTGCAAAAAAAATATGACCCTAACATAGGCTGTTGGCAGCAGGAAACATTGTGAATGAATTATAGATCTTAATTGCATATTGGGATATTTTTATTTAAAGCATACAAAGCCCATGAACTGTATTCTAACTCGTATTCGTTTGTATGTTCATATTATTCACCACCAATCTGTATGTCTATATTTATTAGTTTAAAATTATCTATTTTCTGAATTAATTTGCAGAGCCAGCTCATGTCTGAGTAATCTTATATTGTACGACGTCACCGATGAACTACTGTTCCTAGAGTCAGTAATCTTGCATGGAGGGATCGCTAACATGTCAAATATCTTACACTGTTGCCAAATCTTTGTTTGTTTACTTCTACAGCAATTTGGAGCCTAATTAGTTTTAGTGTGCATGTTTATCGTGGTCCTAACAACAATGTCGAATAGAGGTGTTCTAGCTCCAACTGTTTTGTGAATGAAGGTAACATTTTGACACTATCAAATTCGTGGATTCTTGCAGGTGTTGCGGTTAGGGTCACACTAAAATGTATTGACCGGTTGGCGAAGCGGGGATTAATACATAATTTCCTTCGGTGTGAAGGCTGTTAGGTAGATATGGCGTTTGTTTAACGATTGTTCAGGATTAAAAGCAAACTAAAAATAATTTGGCGCCAAACGCTGTTGAAGCCAAACAATAAAGGTCTGGCAACGTTTTAAGGTACTTTTAATCTAAACGATCAGCTGTTCGCGCCTCCCTCCAAGACTACTGACTCTAGGAACAGTAGTTCATCGGTGGCGTCGTACAATACAAGATTACCATCTTATATTATTATATTTATAATTAGTTGAAATTATTTAGCTACTTAGTAAAAAGGTAGTGCTATGGTCATGCCGTGGGCTTCTTTTTCGTCTATTTTTTTGTTACTTTTATAGAGTAGGTCCTTTGCACCTGAATAGATCACTAAACTGTATTATTAAAAATGGAATAGCAATCCTGTACTTTCGACGTGATACAAATTGAATCTGCGCAGGGGCGTCGGAAGCATGGGCAATTTGATTTTAAAATCTGCGTAATTTAAATTTTTGTAGTATGGAGAATTGTTCTGTCGAGGAAGGACTGGTTGAATATGGTGGCGTTCGTATTGCCAGGTTAGGAGCTTATTATGAACAGTGTTGTAATATAGATATTAGCTATTTTTCAAAAAATTACACCGTAATGTGTTACTATGTAGGAATCGTTGGTCAAATAATGTATCTGCACAGATATGTCAGTACAAAATTTCAGAATGTGCTTGTCCTATATCTGTAACATAACCTAAAATGTGCTAGCTAGTATTTACCATCGTGATTCAAGTGTTACAAACTTAATTTAATGCACTACATGCATCTGGTAGATTCGATACAATTTTCAAACCCTCCAGGGCAGGATACTAACCGCTTGTATTTTTGGTAGTGTTTGGCATGTACTGTTAACAGTGTTGCCAGGTCAAAATTCTAAAAGTCACTAGCTTGCGGTGGAAAAAATCACTAGATTGACAAAAAAATTCACTAGATTAATTTAAACGTGAAAAAAGCTGGAAATTAAAGAAACAAAATCAAAGTGTTCACAACAATTATAAAAAATAAGCAAAAATAACGAACAAGATAAAATGTTTAAAAATATAATAAAAAGTATAAATGAATAACACCTACAATAATTATACCATATGCAATTTAATCATACATTTTGTTATTATTACATCCGTAAAAAACAAGATCATAACAGTTTTTCTGCCAAAATTAAGTTTTTAGAATGAAGAATTCCAGTCAGTGTTAATACTTAATCTATTTTTTTGGTTTAATTAGTTTTATTTAAATTAATTGAACTGAAAACCGTTCCAACGCAGACGCTACTATGGGAAAGAACAAAAAAATACTCACAAACTGAGAAAGTTGGAGATATAACAAATTACCGTTGGCGTTTTTACAATTAAAAATTTCTTTTCAAAATTCTAAATCATCCATATCAAAATTAATGGCAGAATATTTTTAGCGATCGAATTTCCCGATTTAAAGCATTGATATCCCTTATTAGATTAGGAAAATTTATAATTAACGGGCCGAGACTATCAACATTTGCAACTATTGAAGGATTTAGAAAATTTAATGATTTAAGCATAATAGCTTCATGGGAATTAAAGTGAAATCTTTTGAAAATTTGATGCGCTGCTTCGGTGTAAAAATGTAAACACTTCAAACGGAAAAAAATGTTTTGCACTATCTGTTAAACTATTATTTGCTAGCGCTATTGCGATATTTGGACCTAAGTAAAAGTGCTCAATTAAAACATAATGTTCCGGATTTCTATACTGTAATTTGCTTAAATCCGTGTTTTTTAAATACTCTGGTTTGATGTAATAACTAACTCAACAATAATTTAAAAGCAGTTGCTATTCAGCCTGCAATCTTCAATTCATATAATTAAATTACCGGAAAATCCACTTGAGTCGCAGTGGTCACAGTACTCACAGCACACTTCGAACTTTGATACTTTTTTTACGTTCTACCGAAAGTAAAAATGCAAATGTGAACAATTCCGTTTTGGAGTTCTGTTTATATCCTCGGGCATTTAGTTTGAACCAGAGAAATACCTATTTTCTGTTAAGTAATTCATGGAATTTACTTACGCATTTCAAATCTCAGGCTGCCATCTGTCCGTCACAGCGGAAACTAATTTCTAAGATTGGAATAATAATAGTAGGTAATAATCTGCAACAACGGCGAAAGGGGCGAAGGAATTTTTGCTTTATTATTTGGTTTTTTATAAAATAGACTGGAAAAATCACTAGATAATTCTCTTTTGGCAAAAGTTATCACTAAATCACTAGATTGACTAAAAATTACTAGATCTAATGAAATTTCACTAGACCTGCAACACTGACTGTTAACTGCATTTATAAATGTCCATATTTCAGTAAGCAACTGATTTAAAGCATTTGTGATGTGTATATCCTCTTCTTTCAGATTCCCATTAAAACTTCAAGTGTAGCATTTGACCCAGTAGCCACGACGTGTCTTGGCAGTTCTGCAGATTTACGTCACAAACTTCAGGTAAGCGTATAAATAGTTGTCACTTATAATACCATGAGTAGTCAAAGTTATTTCGAGTATTTTTGCGGTGGTATCACGAATGTTCAATGAACCAAACTAGTTTTTCAAATTGATTTTCAGTGAATCTTGCAACAAACTACCCAATTTCTAAAATAACAGAAAACTAAAATTGATTTTTCCTAATAAAAACTACATTTGTTTATTAAAATAGTCACTTGAATACCTTCTAGGAAGATATATCCGCTGATATTTTTTTTATTGGTCACGAAACGTCAAATTCTGGTTTTTCATTGGTCACTTTTTGACAGATGACAGGTGAATTGAATGGTCACTAGAATATGGTTAAAGATTGTTAACAGTCATAAAACACTTCACTCACTCAAAAATATAGCAGAAATGTGCATCAATCTTTACAATAGTCTTTTTTTTATGTTTTAAGGTGAGTACTATTTAGTGCCTAACTTTAAAATTCATCTTTCGCCACATCTAGGGATTTTTGAGAATGCCTAAATACAGGCAACAAACTGAACGACTATTGCTTCTGGCAACCCTCTGTTGTAGATTTGGCCAGTGAAGATCGTTAATCATGTAAAGTTAATGTAACAGCGTTCCTCATTACGAAAACTTCGCTAAGAAAACGGAATGCTAACACATTCAACCGTAAATACATGACAACTGGAAGTTGTAACTGAGAATACCCTAATGCATATTTAATTGGAAATTTTCCATAGCAACGGCGATTATTAATAACCAGAAATTTATTGAAATTTACCGGGAAATTTCCACTTTTGTCACTGTATTCAAAATATTTAGGGACAAGAACAGCTGTGAACAAACAACAAAGTCAGTAGGCCGATAGCGATTGTTGCTGTGGGCAACCAAAAGCGACGTCTAAACAAACTTAATTTTAATTCATTGTAGTTTTGACAAAAAATCCAAAAATTTTAGTACTTAGATATTAATTTTATTATTTTTAACAAAAATGTTTTCTCGCTAACGCTCATATTTAAACAGGCCATACTTGTTCAGTAAAACATCACTTTTCTAAACTTGTTGCGTAATATATTATAGTTCACGTATGGTCATCAACGTACCTTATCAATTAATTGAGGTAGGTAAGTTATTGACCGCATGTTTGTTTGTGCAAGAACTTTGCAGTTTTAATATATTTACTTGTGTCATTCACCTTTAACTTAGATTTGCCTACCAAGTGGCATGTTAATAAATTTTTCTATTGTAAACCAATTGCTAGTTAGGTTTTCTGCTTTACTCTCTGATTTATTACATTCTAATAAATAGTATAATGGTTTATTAGGATTAAAAGTGGCACTTTGTTTGATAATCAATTATGTTTGCATTTGCAAAGCGCAGTATAGCATAGCCGAGCATACGCAAAAATTGCAAGTCAAACGGAGCCATTTTTAATCCAAATAACATACACTATTTTTTCTGCAACCAAGAAACGTACAAAATATTCAAAAATTTAATTGATTGACTACTTTTGACATTTCTCATTTAAAAAGCATTGGGAGAACTGCATCCATAGCCGACCAAACAGAACTTATTTTAGTTCATAGGAATTAAAAGTACTTTTATCCACAATCACCTTATAATTGAAGTTTTATCCACACTTATAAACCATCTAAAGTACCACTTTATCCACTAGTGGAATAATGAAATTACTTAATTTCACTAGTGGGATAAAACCATGTCACTTACTACTGCATTGTTGGTAGCACTGCCAAGCCATGCCAAATTCGAAATGTGTAGGTTAAGTTTTGGGTCAATCTGTGTCCAATAACAAACAAAACTTAACCTATTAACCTCTCGAATTTGACATAGACTGACAATACACTTCAGTACTGCCAAACATATAACATTTGATCTTTCGGTACTTTCCAAATTGTCACTATGACTTTTCATGGCTGCCAATACAAAACGTATGTTTTTTTAGATATTTATTGAGTTGTTGGATAAAATGTTGTATTGCATTCGTGTTTTAGTTGCGCTTTATCCACTTAAGAAAATTAAACGCTCGAACTGCTTTCTCACGTTTAAACATTCTTGCGTGGATAAAACACCATCTAAAACACTTATACAATAAATAACTTTTAATCCTAGGAATTGAAAGTGTTGCCTTTTTGTATCAGTAAAAGAAAGGTCCAATTCCAACGACACACGTTGGTATTAAAAGCAATGGCTTTGAAAATGACTGCAGAAAAACTTTAATAAAATACATTAGGTATAATATGTTTACCTGGTTTTTGTGTTTACAATAAAGGAAGTATTGAATTCACCCCAAAAATTCGAATTTGGGTTTTCAGCAGAAATTCACGTTTTAGTGTGTGTGTGTGGGTGTGTGTGAACAGAATATCTCAAAAATGGAAAGAGGTTATTGTGTTGAAACTTCTTTGTCTACTATCTAGATGCGACAGCAAGCTTTTGAAGAAAATCGCATAACCGAAAGTATGGTGTTTACTCTTGTGATTTTTCAGTTTTTTCGATTTTTTCAAAAACGGCTCAACGAGTTTTTCAAACTTGACATTTTTATTACATTTTTAATGTGTATTGATGTGAGATAGGTGATTTTCCAGTTGAATACCTCTAAAATGGGTTTCTTCTGTTTTTTTTTATTAACCCCTATTTTAATAGAACACCCGGTATATAATTATATATTTTTATTCGACTTAAATTTTAGAGAAAATTTGTCTGTTCAACTAACTTTATTTTGTACGGTTTCTGTATAATTTGTAATTTTTAAAAATTTTTGACAAATGTAAAAAGTAAAAATAAATTTTTTGTAAAAGGAAGTTGTGTGCGTATATCACACCAGATTTCTTACCTAGCAATTGTTCTTTGTTACTCAATATGCGTTTTAATAAAAAATGTAATTTAAAATATACATATTGTTTGAGTTTGTTTCACTTACCTACAGCGCATTCCCTAATTGTTTCTAATTTGTTTAATTAATTAATATTTATAAAAAGCCTATTTACACAAACTTGACAAAAACTAGGAAAACAAGTCACAATTGACAGTTTTTGTTTTAAATGTATAATACTTAGCGTGACTGTTAGCTTGAAAGATAGGTGAAAGTGTAGAGCATAAAGCTCATTACCGGATTTGTCATATAATCTCTTAATTACATAATGATCATAGTAGCAAGCGTTGCCTGTATACAACAACGATACCTTTTCAACTTCAAATTGGGACTAATCAATTTCAAAATAGGAATAAACAATTTCAATTTGAGAATTAACAATTTGAATTTCAGAATAAACAACTTCAAATTAGGACTAATCAATTTCAAATTGGCCCTAAACAACTTTAAATTAAAACATGATTAAAATCGAATTATATGTTTTTTCTCTTCTCCCTCTTGTTGGTGTTTCACTCATCGATAGGCGATCGATTTCTTGACATTCAATGTCTGTGCAAGAGCTTTTCAGTCTCCATTATTATTGTATAACGCGTGAATATGCGTCTTTACATTGTCACATTCACCTTCTTGTGTACAGCATTTTTTATATTATTAGATTAATGAACACCAGCAACAACTAACAATAATTAATTATGTCCTGTCACAACCATGTAATTTTAATTTTCCAAAGACTACCGTTAACAAAAAGCTTTTCTCAATTTGAAATTGATTACTCCCAATTTGAAATTGATTATTCCCATTTTGAAATTGATTAGCCCCAATTTGAAGTTGAAAAGGTATAGTTTGAGTATTCAGTAATTGAGTTCTATTAATTTCTGACTTATTTATATTTTTTTCCTACACTTTTATGAGTTAGTAAATTGCTTGTATTTTCTAAATAGATTAAATCATAACCTTAAGATGATTGCGCTAACCACATTACTAAATTATATATAGAACACGATTTATTGCGTTTAGTGACTTTTACGTTTTTAATTAGTTTATTAAATGTTAGTTACACTTACCAAAATTTAAAAGCGCAATTGTATTGCTACTATATGCTTCTATTTGCTCAAAAAGCGTAACTACCTTTATATTCGTAAATTTCTTCATGTTCAAAAGTTACTAAATACTCGCACTAAGGCCTTTTGGGTTCTTTGCTCATATAGCATTTGTGATGTGAATATCTTCTTCTTTCAGATCCACACTTCAAGTATAGTATTTAACCCAGTAGCCACGAGGACTTTTGGCAATTCTGCAGATTTGCATTACAAACTTCAGGTAATCGTATAAATAATTGTCACTTATAATACCATGAGTAGTCAAAGTTATGTCGACTATTTTTGCGGCGGTGTCACGAATGTCCATTGCGCTTGGTACGATTAGGACGAGTGCGCTAGCACGAGTCCTAATCCCAAGCGCAATGGACATGAGTAGTGACACCACCGCAAAAATAATCTACTTAACTTTGACTAAGAATGGTATTCGAGGGACTATTTAATGAACCAAACTCCTTTTTCAAATAAATTTTTAGTAAATCTAGCAACAAACTGCGCAGTTTCTATAGTAACAGAACACTAATATTGACTTTTTCTAATAAAAATCACATTTGTTAAAAATAGTCACTTGAATACCTTCTATGAAGATATATCCACTGATATTTTTTTGATGGGTCAAGAAATGTCAGAATTCTGGATTTTCATTGGTCACTTTTTGACAGATGACAGGTGAATTGAATAGTCACTTATAATACCATGAGTAGTCAAAGTTATGTCGACTATTTTTACGGTGGTATCACGAATGTCCATTGTGCTTAAGCACGATTAGGTCGAGTGCGGCAGCATACAAAGTCTGACGAGCTAGAATACAGTTCATGGGCTTTATATGCTTTAAACAAAAATAAACCGATATGCGATTCAGATCTATAATTCATTCACAATGTTTCGTGCGCCTATGTTAGGGTGATTTTTTTTTGGCACACATGAGAAATACCTAACTAGATATAACAAAATGGAGCTGTCCTTTTCAATTTGTGGTTATGAGTTTTGAACAATATCAATAAAGAAGTAGTAAAAAATTTCATACTTTTTCCATGTCACAATTTGACGTCTATCACAATTCATGCATGCAACCTAATAAAAACATTTAACAGCCTACTGGGGCGTGGGAACATTGTGAATGGATTATGGAAATACTCCAAGTCACAACTCCTTTGTTTATTTATCGGATGACCCACGTAGGACGGACCGTAGGGTGACTGTCGCGTTGAAAATCACAAAGGATCAACTAACTCTATGACTTATATGAGATCTTGATATTTACTCTGATGTGGCCGATTTTCATAAAACACACGGAATAATTTTGCAGTCTTTCTTAAATTATCACTGCTAAGATTCCAAGTGATCATGTGCATTGTTTTCTCTGTTGAATAGATACCTATCCATGTTTGTTCAGAACCGCTGACAGCAAAATGCAGCACATTTTAACAATGTCAGTTGACGTTTCTGAGAAAACAAAATTCGAGACATTATCAGCTGAAATAGTTATTTGTACCGGGTGGCTATAAATATCTATCAAATGTCATTCATGTCATCATAACTGACATTCCTAGGTGTCAAAATGATTACAGATTCTTATAATTTATTATTATAATTGAAATATAATGCTAACCAACATTTAAAAG
This sequence comes from Agriotes lineatus, assembly GCA_940337035.1. NCBI lineage: Eukaryota > Metazoa > Arthropoda > Insecta > Coleoptera > Elateridae > Agriotes > Agriotes lineatus. Next base: position 232,196 of record CALNHX010000864.1, read on the forward strand.
TAGCTAATGCCATGGGTACCGGGATCATAGGTATTTATGGCCACCCAGTACAACTAGTTTTACAAGTCATACTTTTTTTCATGAATTTGCAGTTTGATTAAGGAGGGCGAAGCCTGAGTTAATCAAACAAATGAATGAAAAAAGGAACTTTCAAAACGTGATGTACATGTAGTTTTTTTTGCATAGTGATCTTTTGTTACTCGAAATTTAGTCGAAAAGGACTTCGAAATTTACAATTGTCAAATTGACAATTCGCAATTTCATTTAAGTGGTTTAAAAACTGTACCTTCTTTTACGTTTTTTCGTTTAAAAAAGACGACTCATGATCACTATACAAAAAAAATATGTTTTTTAACATTGCAATCACCATATGGCCTGTACTACATAGAACACCCGGTATAGTAAATTGGATGAGAAAGAAAATTACTTGAAAATTGAATGTCGTAACTATAACTTTTCAACTTCAAATTAAGAATAAACAATTTAGAATCGATTATAGACATTCAAATTGAGAATTAACACTTTCAAATGGGGAAATAACGTGTTAAATTAGTTACAATTTGCAAATATTAATGTCAAAAAAAGCAAATCAACTATAGACTAAGTATGTTAATATAACTCGCGACGTAAACAAAGCAACATTTTAAAGAATCAAGATGAAGTACAAAGACGAAGAAGTGTAAAAGAGGAAGACCAAAATTACGAGAAAACATCGTCAGAAGGTAAAGATTTCTTAGAAAGCCAAAGAGATTAAAACTAAGATAAATCCAGCCGTATAATTTTCGCATAGTTTAAAAAATTTGTCATTAAACTTGCGAAAGCAACAATGAATCGCTTGCTTAGTTTATCTTGTTAGCTTTTTTGGCATTTTTAAAGTACATTTTAAAAAATCTTGCAATAAACTTTTGCAGTGTTCAAACAGCTGTCAAAAATTACGTCAGTGTAACTTTTAAGGTTAGGTTAGTTCGCTGAAAAAATATTAGAAGTCTCAGCCTGCTCTGAGTCATGTTGAAAAAAGACTGTATTTTCATATTATCCACCACCAATCTAATCTGTATAAACAAGATACAGCAATTTCTGATAAACGTATGTTCCTGCTTTAAAACATAAGAAATGATTTGATACATAATTTCATTCTAACTTTTACTGAACACATTTTCTCTCCTTTTTATTGAGTCAGTCGTATGTCTTAAGCGAATCACAGATACGAATGCGTACAGCTTACCGAATCTAACTTGACTCACAAGGTAGGCTATGAAAGGCGCTGTGATCGTATTGGATTGCCTACATAGGTACCATCTGAATTTGAATCCAATCGAGTGAGTTTGGGTTAGTGATGTCTGATGTGGGTTGGGAAAATACTCAGTAGGTAAGGTATTTATAAATGGGCATTTACCCCTGCCTCGGGTAAATACCTAAATACTAGGTATTTATCACATTTGTATTTTTAAGAAGCTAAGCTAACTTTTACTCAAATAGTAGTGGTTCTTGATAAAATAAACTACATATAAATGTAGTGGATTATTTTATGTAAGATAACAACTTAAATGTAACATTGGATAAGCATTCGCCCAGGTAAATTAATCCGTTATCAAGGAAAATATTGTAGCTTCCGAAGTTTATAGAAGTAAATCATTAGACGCAATGAATTGCGCCCGTCAAAATTTACAAAAAAATTAGAGGGACTTTGTGATGACTTTTAACTCCGGAGATTGGGATGATTCTTAAATTGAATGCTGTTAATGATTCTATTTATATTGTTTCTACTTCATTATTTTTTGACTTGTGTCCATTTTTGAAAAATAAACCTAACATTACTTTGAAGAAATAATGCTTATATTTATTAACATTAATAATAATATATACTTATATACATATAGAGCACTTTCACTTATTAATCAATTATACTGATTAAATTAGCTTTATGATATTTGTAAATCAGACAATAAATACCTGTCTAAATACCCATTGTGGGTGGTTAAACTTTAAGTGGGTGTGCAAAATTAGCAGTTTTTTAATAAATGAAGAAAATTCTAACATTTCATCTGCTGTTAGTCGTGCTTATTTAATGACTGCGGTTGACGAGAGGACCATCTATGCGATTAAAAAAAAGTAAGAGGCCATTTAAAATCTCCTGCAGAACAAAGAAAAAAGTGCAAGTCAAGCAAAATTGCATGAATTTACATATGACGAGGGAGTTAAAAGTTGCCTTAAGAGAATTGTTCATTATGATTTTTTTTATGACAAATATTCCACCTTCAAACGAATCTATAACTTTGTAATGGATAATGAAAATGTACCTTCTTTTTCTTTATCAACGTTATATGGGCTTTTGAAAGATATTGGTATGGTTTACAAAAAACGAGGTCGGAACAGTATTATGTTAGAACGAGAAGATATTATTCATTGGAGACATAGCTATTTAAGGACTATAAAACAATATAGAAGAGATTATTGTAATATAAATTATTTAGATGAATCATGGGTTAATGTTGCACACTGTGTTAATTATGAATGGCATGCCACTATAAAAAACAGGCGTGATGCGTTTATCAAAGGCTCAAAAGTACCGACAAAAAGGGTTTATAAAAGGCATACGTATCTTTATGGCAAGAAAAAATTACTACCGCCACAAAATGGACGAGGAATAATCTCTAAAACCTTTTTGTGGCGTGATATAATTCATATTTTTTATGTGTATTTCGTTATTTTGCAAAATTAAAAATATTAAATATCGAACGTTTTGACGGACAATCTGCTTTCGTTATCAACGATTAACACTTAAAACTAAAAATGAATAAGGAAAACTTAGCTTTTCACTGAGACTGAGAAACGTTTGAAATATAACCCCTCTTGAGGTGCCAATTGAAATATATCTCCTATCTTGAGTCCCACTTACAATGTTAATTGTAATATTTATCAACCACACTTGTAGTATCAAATGAAATATACTCTTTTACTAATTATTATAAAGAAATACTATCCTTTATAGTTCATTTATGTAACTACCTTATTTTTTAATACAACAAATAGGAATTGACATAACTCCTAAAGCAATTTGACATTTAAAATTATGTCCTGTAATTATTATTGTTTAAGCCAGGGCTAGTTAGTTTTATGAGCAATGAGACTCCTGACTCTCAGTTGAATGGATTATCCTTCAACTAACAACTTCCTCTATATCTAAAGACTGAATTCCTCTTAAAATATAATAACCATTTGATTTTATGGATCAAATACAAGTTTCAGGTACTTCATAAACTTATATTCGTACGTTCAGTTTGTTAGTAGCACATAGAAGTTTGATCTGACATTACAAAATAAAATACAGATTCTCAAAAACTTATTTAATCAATTGTTAATTGAATTAAGTGTAAAATTGTAAATAATATTCTACCTCCAAAATGTTCAAATTTCAAAATATAATTGTCGAAAACGTTGAGTACTCAGATCACTGTTGAATTTAGAAAAATAGTTCTTCTAAAATTAACTTCTAAATATAATTACAATAGCGTAACGAATTGTCGCACCAAACTTACTTTATAACTATACAATTATTTTGTAAGAAATTGCCACTAACCTTCTGAATGTTTTTTATTTCTTGTACCTGAATGCTCTACCTCAGCTCCTAGCTGGACAGTTTCTAGTCAGCAAACCCCTCCTGGTTGTTCCCGACCAAATCAAAAGCTCGTAGCTCTTTAAAAACTCTATTACTTGAATAGTCAGTTCTACAGCATACCACAAGACTCACTTACACTGGTTTTACTAGCTTCGTAGTATTCTAATATTTACAATAGAATATACCACGTTAAATTAATTCAAATAACCTTGAATTATGTACTTGACTAATATTTGTGACTTGAAGTCAAATTTGATCATAGAGATTGCTTTATTTCTACGACGTATCAAATCAGCAATTATTATTTTATCACAATTAATGGGAATTCAACCCTTAACGTGACTATTTCTTAGATTCTGAATTCAAGTTATTTTGTTACTAACAAAACAAACAACCTTGTGGTTGCCCTTACTACCCCACCAGTTAAACATACAACTGTTATATCATGATATTCATTAGATATCTCGATATAAATATTTAAATTAAATGTAACATACATCCTGTATGCTGCATTACACGTTCAACCTCCAATGAATTGCTTGAGACTGACAGTAGATTACCTACCTATACCTACTTGATCTGATCTTTAAGAATCGACAGCCAGCTATTGTCTAAATATATCGAGAAAGTCGAAACGCCTTTTTCTTCGTTAAGTCAAATATATGCTGTTTCTTTAATTTTATGTTTATTTATTATTATAACCAAAGCTGCATATGTTATCGTCGGTATGATGACTCGTGTGAAGAGCCAGTATACCATTTTTGGTGACAGTCTCCATGTCTTTCCAAACATTCTTCTGCGGGTCCAGAATACTCTGCAGCCTTTGCTGGTAACATATTCCGTATGGTGTTCGAATGTCAGTTTGGTGTCTAAAATCACACCCAAATATTTGACCTTCTCCACCATCTGCAATTCTTTCCTATATAGTATTAAGTTCCTATACTTGATTTTTTTCCCTTCTTGTTATTGACAGAAGCGAGGTCTTTTCAGGGTTTACCGATAGTCCATTAGCTTCACACCATCTATCTACAATATTGAGGGCCAACTGCATTCTTTCGAATACTACGCCCTCAAATTTTTTGCATACGTAGATGGTGATGTCGTCGGCGCGGCTTTGTGTGTATAAGCTCTTCTCCTCTAGTTCCCGTAAAAGGTCATCCACCACGAGGTTCCACAGCAGAGGTGACAATATCTCTCCATGGGGAACCCTCTGGTCACCGACACTTTCACGGTTGTCTTGTGAAGAGAAATGGTTATGACTCTGCTTTTAAGCATATTTAATATCTATCTGCTCAGAGTGTCATTTATTCCCGTGTTATTCAAGGCCAGATAAATTGAGTCAAACGAGATGTTGTCAACAGCACCTTCAATATCCAGAAAAGCTTCTACGCTGCAGTCTTTGGATTGTATAGTTTTTGCCCCTTACTGACTAATTCATGTATAGCCAGTTCGCAGGATTTTCCTGATTAGTAAGCATATTGGCGTCTGTGTAATGGAGAAATTGCCAGTATTTCGTCCCTTATATACCTGTCAATTGACTTTTCTAGCGTCTTCAGAATAAATGATGTCATACTTATTGGTCGGTAAGATTTAGCCTGGGCATAGCTTTCGTTTCCCGGCTTTGGTATAAATACCACTTTCACATTTCTCCAGTTTGCTGGTATGTAACCTAGGGCCAGACTTGCCCCTCGCATCGCACATATAGTCAAATTTATACCCATTCGGAGTCACGTGATAATCTAGTAATTTTACGTATGTCGATTCTTAAAAATGCAATTTTAGGGAAATAAATGACATTCCGTTTTGTAGGTTATCCTGACATATGCCAATTTCTAAAACAAGGTTGCTACGGGTTTATTCTCTTATATGAAATCAAACTGAATTTACAGGTTAAAGAAAACATAACATGTCGTAAAATGTAAATATAATAAAGATATGTCAGCTGCTACATTAAAAACCTGCTGCGTATAGCAAATTTTAAGTCAATTTCTGTGCATGCATATTCTGTTATAGAACATTGCCATTTGAAGCCTATTTCCTTGCACAATCTATTTAGGGAAGAAACTGAATGTGAAAAATCTCCAGATTCTTCAACCAAGCATTTTTTAGATTTTTTATGGTTACAAATTCTTTAGCTACATACATTTTATATACAGTGTCTTGACTGCTTCGTCGACTTCCGTTTTTGCATTCTTCACTTTCTGGCTCATATTTTCGGTAAATTGTGCTCTCCGAGATATTTAACGCAAGAGAAGCACGGCGAACAGCGTTGGAGGGTGAAACTGTTGATTTACTATTATTAATATTGTACTCTTCATAAAAAAAAACGCATAATATTCAAATTAATTGTTGTGACTGCTAGTTATACCGCATGTCCGTTGGTTTCTTTTAATTTCCAGTTTTCGGCTCAACAATTTTAGGTTTTATTACCCTTATCTCAATAACTTACACGAAAAATATAATCTGACAGATTAGAAACGTCAAATTTTTAAAATTAATTTTATGAATCGACATGCCTTTTTTTCAAATTTCTTCCATTTCATCTATTTTACTAAAGATGAACAGAGACAGACAAAAGTCACGTGACTCCGAATGGGTATAATTTTGACTATAGACGGGTGGATAGTTTACCCCAGCCCTGAGCTGGGTAGATTTCGTCTCCACCTGGAGCTTTAAATGGTTCAAAACTGTGTAGTGCCCATTTAAGTTTAGTTATGTTTATCACTTGATGTGCAGTTTTCCAGTTCTCTTGTGTGGAACTGCATAGAGGTACAGTTGCGGCCAACTCAAAGTGCACGGCAGATTTTTAGCTTGTAATACGATATTCTAATCATAGACGTCGAGTTTTGACGTTTACGTTTGGCATCAACTGTCATAGAACTGAAAACTCGGAAAATTCCCAGACATTTGTCAGAAGCAGAGAAAATGTGAGCTATTACAAAACTGGAAGAGAACTGGTCGCTAAGTCGAGTCGCAACAGATTTGCATGTGAGCAAGAGCTGCACTTTCAAAATTAAAAATCGTTGGCAGCAGAGACTTCTGCAAGAAAAGTTTTTTTAACACCAGAGAACAAAAAATGAAGAGTACAATTTGCAACTGACTATTTGAATGAGATCGACGACTTTTAGAACACGACTGTTTTCTCAGGTGAAAAGGAGTTATTTCAATCATTTACCAATTGACGATTAAGGGTGTGTAGACCACAAAATTCAAGATTTGAGGAGCAATATTATGTTCAACCCTTAAGGAGTAGTAGACGATTCTCTGTAAACGTATGGCGATGGATCAATGCTCACGGATCTGGGGCATGCTATAGAATTAATGGTCGACTGAATGCTGAAAATTATCGCAACATTTTGCAAAATGTGATGCTGCCATCTGTAAGAGTGGTCTTTCCTAATCAATTTACTTTTCAACAGGCAAGATATAACCTAATTAATGAATTTTGTCTATGTTAACGTAATTGATAACATTGTTTTTACAGGATAACTGTCGTGTGCAGACAGCAGGGGTTGTTCATTGATGGTTTGATGAGAATAATATCAATTTATTACTATGGCCTGCAAGAAGTCGGGGGTTGAATCCCATCGAAAATGTTTGCGGCTATTATTTAACTACAAAAATTTATACCAGGGATTTTGCACCAAACAAAACCGATGAATTATGGGAAAGAATAAGAAATGCTTGGAAGGAACTGAGAGAAGGATACAATATGGAAACATTGGTCAACTCTATGCGAAACAAACTGCAAAGCGTAGTAGCAATTGAATACTGATACATATTTATTAAATACATATTATTATATAGTTTGTTTACTTGTGAAACTTTGCTAAAATACAAACATTAAAAAAGGAATACCTATTCTTATAACGACAAGCAACGCCACTGGAGAAACTCCCATTTAATAAGCCAAAAAATCGCAAAAATAACCATAGTAACAAAAAACCGTGCACTTTGAGGTGTCCGTAACTGTACTTCTACACCGTGATCACTGGTGTTATCTCTCTGTAAGAGTATACTGCCTGGGAAATGTGTCTGTAGTAGAACTGCCAGTGTTTCTTCCCCAGTTTCCGTGTATCCCCCGTCAGGTTTTTCAATGTTCCCACTATCTGTGGTTTGTCGTTCGCTAGTGCTTTTTGAAGTTTTGCACATTCTGGTGTCTTCTCGACTCCCTTGCAGTACTCCCTCCATGAGGATCGTTTTGCTTTCCTTACTTTGTTGTTGTATTTTGTAAGGACCTTCTAGAAGTTGCAGTACAACATGATTCAAAGGCATTTATCAGTGATTTTACGTTTAGTTGACATCAATTCTTTCGATACGATCTTTGTGTTATGCCACTGTATTTTATGGTTATTATTCCAAGCATGTTCTGCAATTTTAGACTTATTGAATTGATATGTTTTAATGATATTTTTATGTTCCTTAACTTTAACTTCTAAAGGTCTAGATGTTTCACCAATATAATATTTCCCGCATTCTTCCACATTTGTTTGAATGTTGTTCTTCGTTGAACGGTTTAGTTTTTGTAAGAACTGACCGTAAGCTATTCATTGCTCTGAATACTGTCCTAACATTGAATGTATTTCCAATTCGTCTAATTTTGTCAGATATACCTCTAGTTAGAGTATTATATTTTTGGGTGTAATTTGTGTGGCATCATTTCGTGTATTCAAAATTTTCTGAACAAGAATCTCTTTATAGCCATTATCTTTTAAAACATTTATAATACATTCTTTTTGTTTTTGAAAATTTTATAATTAGAGCAAAGAACATCAAAAGCAACTTTACCTGTGGTTCAGATTCAGTAAAAGGCATCTTTAATTCAAATGTTTTCCGTGAAAGATGAAATCTAACTGCAGCCAGAAAATAAATATTTCAAATAGCCCACGCTGGCGGTAAAATGAAAATATATTTCTGCAAAATTTCAAATACATTAGTTTTTAGTAGCGTGATGTAACCACAGGGACGCTAAATATTGTGTCCCAAAGTGTAATGAAAGAGACGGGCACGTTTTTATTGTTTTAGTTACTTTTATAGAGTAGGTAGGTCTTTTGCACTTAAGTAGATGAAAAGGCAAACAGTGATTCATTATGGCGACGGTCGCGTTTTGTGCTTAGGAACTTTTTATAAACGTTATTTTAATATAGTATATAGTTGTTAATATAACCGCTTGTGTTTTTGGCAGTATTCGGTATGTACTGTTAACAGCATTTGTAAATGTCGATTTTTCAGTAAGCAATCGTGTAAAAGCATTTACGGTATGAATATTCTCTTTTTTTCAGAACCACATCAAAACTTCCAAGTGTAGCATCTGACCCAGTAGCCACGAGGTGTCCTGGGCTAATTCTGCAGATTTACATCACAAACTTCAGGTAAGCGTATAAATAATTGTCACTTGATTATGATAAGAGATTGTTAGTCATCACAAAACACTTCACTCACTCAAAAATACAACAGAAATGTGCATTAACTTTTACATTAATCTTGTATTTTCTGAGGTTTGTGAATCAGTTTATTGTAATTCTTAAAATAACTGGTTGACTACTTAAATAATTAACATGCTTTTTCAAACGTTGGATAATTATTGTACTGTTGGGTTACTTATTGTCCTTATTGATTTGATGCTGCACATTTTTATGCACATGTATATTTCCTTCTTTAGAAATGTTCTTGCCTCGCTGCAATTAGAGGTTCTAAGTTCAGTACTACAGTAATTGATTTTATATTTTTATAATAAACACTTATAATATACCGGGTGTAGAAATGTTTTACGCACCATAGGGTTTTCAATGGCAATTTTTTCATATGACAATATTTGCTTCCCTAAATAATTTAGAGCAAATTTGTAAATAGGTTTCTTGTAGAGCAAACAATTCCGCATCCATTTATGCCAACATTTTTGTCATTTTACGTCAGAAAACCTAATAATGAAAGAAACTAGAATTATCATTTTTTCAAAAATCAGTGCAAATTGTGAAGTGGTGGTATGCTGGAAGCAGATCAGGTGCAATAAGTGCCATGGTTGCCGTTACATTTGACAGTTGTAAACAAATAAACAGCAAACTAATTTGTTGATGCTTTGAGATGCTTCAGCAATTTCAAGGCACCACTGATTTGTCTAAAAATGGTAATTTTATTTCTTTCAATTTTCGGTTTTCCGAAATGTAAAATGACAAATGCTGGCATAAATGGATACAGAATTTTTTTCTCTACAAAAAACTTCAATACAAATTTGCTCTAAAATAATTAGGGAAGCAAATATTTTCATATGAAGAAATTACCATTGAAATCCCTATGGTGCGTAAAGCATTTCTACACCCTGTATATTTCATTCATTCATTCATAATCTATAGCCTCTTTTACCTTACGGTGTCGAGGACCATTCATACCTCGCATATTAATAGAGTTACCAAATTTCTGCGTTACTTAATTTTCACACTCTGTATTTCGACACAACTTTCTGTCAAGTGTATATATAAGTGTACATTTCAGTAATTCTGCTGTTTACGGCTCCCATTTTGAACTACCGCTTCTAGAGCTAGTTATATAGGAGGGAAGCTGCAACGCTGTGGGTCGATTACATTACCCTTTAGAAGCAGCTTATTTCGATAAAGAAATTATGAAAACTAGAAAAATGCAAATTAACAAGGCAATTAAATTTTAATTCATTTACAGGATATAAATAAATTATTAGTAATAAAACTGTTTCTATCACAATTGATATTCGACTATTTTTGTGATTGTGAGCAATTTATTTAATAATCTTCAATAAAACTAAGTCTACTACCATTATCGAATTTCCTGCATTTATTTTTGATGGCGGTAGACTACTAATTAGCAGTAAAATTATTTAAAAATTGCAATAATAACCCCTAGTATAATTGATATACAATTAAATCTGATGGAAAATGGATAAGAAAGATACAAGAGTGTGTAAAGGAGAAATAAAATATACTCTATTTGTAACTAAAACTCCAAACAGTGCCAAGTTTATTAAATATAAAAAAGTGCAAAACATGTAACAACTACAAATAAGAAATTACGTTGTTTACAAAAAGTAAACCGAATTGTTTATAAAAAATCTGGTGTGATACACACACACAACTTCCTTTCAAATTTTTAAGCATTTGTCAAAAAATTTTAAAAATTGCAAATTCTACGGAAACCATACAAAATACAGCGTTAGGTGAAGAGACAAATTTTCTCTAAAATTTTAAGCTGAATTCAAAAATGTAATAATATACCGGGTGTTCTATTTAAAATAGGAGTTAAAGAAAATAGGAAAAAAAACAAAAGAAACCCATTTTAGAGGTATTCAACTGGAAAATCACCTATCTCACATCAATACGCATTTAAAATGTAATAAAAATATAAAGTTAGAGCCGTTTTTGAAGAAATCGAAAAAAACTGAAAACTCACAAGAGTAAATAAACACCATACTTCCGGTTATGCGATTTTCTTCAAAAGCTTGCTGTCGCGTCTAGATAGTATACAAAACTTAATATGAAGTTTCAACGCCATACCTCTTTACGTTTTTGAGATATTCTGTTCACAGACAGACAGACCAATGAACAAAAACATGTTTTTTGGGTTCAGGGGACTGTAAAACGTGAAGATCTGTTGAAAACTCAATTTCGAATTTTTGGGATGAATCCAATACTTCCTTTCTCCTAAAGGGAAGTAACAAGTGCATACAAATTTACCTAAAATAAATTAAATTGTTTTTAAAAAATTACACATGTATTTACCAAACATAAACTGAATTGTTAATTAAAAAAGTGCATAAAAATTTGCTAAAAACAGATTCACATGTTTATAAAATAGTACACATGTATCTACAAAAAATAATCAAAATTGTTAATAAAAAAGTGCATATGCATTTACAAAAAATAATTTTAAATTGTTAATAAAAAAGTGAATATATATTTACCAAAGATATACTAAATTATTTATAAAAAAGTACAAATGTATTTAGAAAAAATAAACTGAATTGTTAATAAAGAAGTGCATACTAATGTACCTAAATAAATTTAATTGTTTATAAAAAATTACAAATGTGTTTACCAAACATAAATTGAATTGTTAATAAAGAACTGCATAAAAAATTATTAAAACTAGATTCAATTTTTTATAAAAAAGTATACATGTATTTACCAAATATAAACTGAATTGTTAATAATAAAGTGCATACATATTTACCAAAGATTTTTTATTAACAGTTTAGTTTATTTTTTGTAAATACATTTGTACTTTTTTCTAAACAATTTAATACATTTTTTAAATACATATGCACTTTTTTATGAACAATTTAGTTTACTTTTTATAAATATTGAGATAGTTACAGATCAAAACTACTGATTTGTTGGTAAAAGTTAATTTCTAGATAGAATATAATTTATGGGAAGAACAACTATCTAATTATAAAAATGTACAAGGGTAAATTTAAACAGAAAAGAACAGAGTAACTATTCAGCATTTATTTAAGAAATTACATATAATATTTAAATCAAGTAATGCATTTATTCAGCATTTATTTAGAAATTACATATAATATTTAAATCAAGTAATGCATTTTATGTTCAAAATAAGGTTCTAAAATATAAATTAAAATTCTCATATTTGGAGTTATGTGAAGGGTTGTTGATATTAAAATATAACAATTCACAATTAAAAAGTAATTAATAATTATTTCAAACTATAAGTTAGTTTGAAGAAATATGAACGTTTTAAGCTGAATTTATATTTGAATAAGTTTCATATAAGATTGGCAGAACAAATATATACTGTTATGTAGTTAAAAATAATGCAGGATCTTAGTTTTAAAACATTTTGTATTTAATGAGGATTACTATAGTGAAATTTTAATTAATAACTGATTTTTGATTTCTAAAATGTACATATAAACCAATTGTATCAACAAAAATAATGGATAAAACCCTTTTATAATTACTGAATGATGAACAATGGTGCAAAGGACAAAATTTGATAAAATAAAGATAATATAATATATTATATTATAAGAATTTGGAGAGAAGACTGACTTTAACATGGAGAAAGAAGGCCATTTAACTAATTAAATAAGAATGAAAAATAATGTAATTGGTAAAGTAAATCTGTTTGAACCTGAGTAATTGAAGGAGCTGCAGTTCCTGTAACCGATTAGAATGGGTATGCTGTCATAAAGTTATTATTGGAGTAAAGAAAAGTCATCATCTCTGAATTGGAGTTAATTGGTTGGATTTCATGCGAGTTCCTATAAGGAGGAAGACATCTTCGAATTGCTGTTGGATGTGCTATAAAGGATTTACCATCTGGCAGATCTGATTAGTTTTTGGAGTTGGTGTATACGACTTCTATAGTGTTCTATACATAGTGACGTGGCTTCAACTAAAGTAGGTATTTTGGTTGGACATATAAACATAAGTGGCAGAATAAGCTGGTTGCATTGGCACGACTCGACAAGAGAATTGGAGCAATTCAATTAAGAGAAGGTTACCAGGTATATGTAAAATAAACATTAATCAATTTCAACATTGAAATAATAATTTATGTACATAAATACTTACGTTTATTAACATTTCTAAACTACATGTATTGTGTCGATATGAATTCAGCTTATACGTCATATTAATTGTCTTGACATTTGAAAGTTTCAAATAATTCTGACGACTTTTCATTAATACAAACCATTCTTATAAGATATTTTGATGGTTTTCTAAAGCAAGAACCTACCTGAGATATAAGAGAGGTTGTTCTATTACTCGAGCTAGTAAAGCAAATAAATAATTTGATTAAATAAATTTGAATTAGGGCAAATATCTTATTTAAAATATTCTGAATTATATAAACAAGAATAGCTTAATAGTACAACAGCTATTATATAAATATTGGCGTGCAACGTAGAATCAATACTATATCAATATATATGTACTTTTTTATTAACATTTTAGTTTATTTTTTATAAATACATGTTTACTTTTTGATAAACTGTATAATTTATTTCTTGTCTACACACCCCTGTATCTTTCTTACCCATTTTCTGACAAATTTAATTTAATTTCAATTATAGTAGGGGTTATTATTACAATTTTTAAATAATTTTGCTGCATACCAGTAGTGAACTGCCATCAAAAATAAATGGAGGAAATTGAAAAGTTGTAGTAGACTTAGTTTTATTAAAGAAATTATTAAAGAAGTTGCTCAGAATCAGAAAAATAGTAGAATTTCGATTGCAATGTAAACAGTTTTATTGCTAATAATTTATTTGTAATATAATGTAAGTGAATTAAAATTGAATTGTCTTGTTAATTTGCATCTATCTAGTCTCCGCGATTTGTTTTTTCTAAATGAGCTGCTTCTAAACGGTAGTACCTAGGTATAATCGACCCACAGCATTGCAGCCTTCCTTCTGTATTACTGGCTCTAGAAGCGGTAGTTCAAAATGGGAGCCATAAACAGTAGGATTACCGACATTTCTTTTTCAACCCTTAAGAGCGGTTTCACTGTATAGGGAAACATTTTGCATAAACAACACCACGTCCAGAAGTCTAATTGTTGTAACGCATGTTGCAGGATTTATTAACAAGAGGTATGATCGACAAATAATTTGTATTTCAAATTGCTGTTTTTAAATTTAGTCCTGCCGTGTGGAAATTACATTTCCATATATTTTTGATTTTTTAAAATTAAAACTGCCATGATAGCCAATAACAAACAATTTTTTTAGCTGGTAATGTTATATCATCTATTTATTTTCTTCTATAAAATATTACATGCACAAAAAGTGTCAATGTAACAAACATTTATTTATAAAAAATTACAAACATTTTAAATAACTATAGAATGGAAAGTAGTTCGGGAACTAAATGTTCTTAGTGAGGTCTCCTCGTTAAAAACATTTGTCAACATGCATCCCTAAAAATTTGATACAGTCTGCAGGTATTTGTTATTAAACGCCCATTTATTTGTATATCCAAATTTTTACAATCTTTGCCTATCGTGAAATCATACATTTCTTTTTCCTGCATTCAGAAATAGCGAGCTGTTGCAGAACTAGCTATACAGAACATCCATGACACTATATACCGGGTAACTATAAAAGATTGAGATTTTTTTCTTAGGTTGGCACTGTTTATGTGGGTGACACTGAGAGTCTATGTCAAATTCGAAGTTAGCAGGTTAGGTTTTGCGTCATTCTGTGTCAAAACTGACGCAAAACCTAACCTGCTAACATCGAATTTGACATAGACTCTCAGTGTCACCAACATAAACAGTGCCAACCTAAGAAAAAAAATCTCAAATCATTTATAGTCACCCGGTATTTAATTTCCAACAATTAATGTTTCGATTTAAACAATAATTGAAACATCATCCGCATACAAATAAATAAAGCATTACCGGTTGCTTTAACCAAACCAGTTATATCTAAGAGAAATAGAACTGGTCCCAAAATAGATCCTTGGGGTACGTAATTTGAAGTTACAGTGGACTTAATGCTGTTGTCAATATTTTGTATAAAGTACTTTATCCATTCATATTAGAGATAAATATTATTAAGAAAGCTTGTTCGGAGTATAAAATGGGGAAGGAAGTTGCAACACATCTTGTGTTCATTACATTATTTTTCAGGTCAGGTTTATGAATTTATGACACGTGAAGATCTGTTAATTTATATTTGGAAATAATGGTGTTGTTATAGTCAAATAAGCTGTGAACTTAAGTTGTGAGGATATATTTCTTAATTGGAGTGTTTTGAATCTATTGATAATTGTGATATTGTTCATTGACCCAAATGTTGTAGTAAATAACAGATCTATTTAAATGTATGTTCGTTGTGGGTGGTAATTAGAATCCACAGTGTGCTGCTAATACTGCTCCAGGTTCTAATCGTGAGTTTATCCATTTTTATTGTAATTAATATGGCATCTTCAAACGTGCTGAATCAAATTAATTCTGCATCTGAAGAAAAGCCGAACATAAAATTAGGTAATTTGCCTGCGAATTCGTCATTTAATGTAAATCGAATAAAGACATTTTTTGAACAAAATAGGAAAATGTTGCATGGTGGTAGACGCCTGTGAAGGAGACATTTATTCACCGAGGCAAGTGGCTAACTCTCCGACAGACGAGGACGTGGAGAAATTAAACCGCAATACGTTAAAAATCGTAAATCGTCAACAAGGGAAAAGTGGATTATGGAGAGGTGAACCCTGCTAACTCATTGGTCTTCGAGGAAGTTAAAGAAGTGATCGATGAGGACGCCGACGACGAAAAAGACTGTAAGTAAAACACGTTTTAATTTTGATATTAATATGATTGTAATGTGTTGTGTAATTGTTATGCAGAGTAAAAGGTGGAAGGGGCAAAACTGTTCGAAACTGTACCTGCAGATACGAGTAATTGTCCACCAGACCTTTCCTTGCTAAGAGCATGTTATATCTGCGAAAAATCATTTGGCGAAGGGGAAGTAAAGGTTTGCGATCATTCGCACCTCACAGGTGTTTTGAGAGGAATTGCGCACCGTGAGTGTAATTTAAATTATAAGTTAGAATCTATTATACCTGTTATTTTCCATAATTTTAACAATTACGATTCGCATTTTATTATTACAGACATTTGCACACACTTTCCGGGTAAGATTTCAATAATTCCTCAAAATAAAGAAAAATACATTGCAGTTTAAAAATTACATAAAGGTACAAAAGTGAAATTTCAATGTATTGATTCATATCGTTTCTTAGACTCATCCCACGATAAATTAGGCAGTTGTTTAAAAGAGGAGGATTTCAAAACTTTAAGTGTGGAAAATCAACATTTATCATCATGTTACTTGAAATTATTAATGTGAAAAGGAGTATTGCCCTATGAGTATTTATCGAATGAAAATAAATTATTAGAAACAATATTGCCTGCGAAGGAGAAGTTCTACTCTAGTTTAAACAAAGATTATTCGCATGCACAAAAAATATAGCCAGTTTTTAATATTCAAAATTTGGGAGAGTATAGTGATTTGTATTTAAAGACCGACATACCTCTTTTGTGCGATGTGTTTTTGAATTTCTGTGAAAATTGTTTTAAAACGCTCGGTCTAGATTGCTGTTGGTACTTTGTAACGACCCGCCTTTATTTAGGAATATTTTAATTGGCCTTACTGCCTCGGATATGCTCAAGTCGGAGAATACGTTCAGATCGCTCAGATATATCATAGATCATTAAATAACACAGGATAAGTAGTCAAAATAAAATATACTGTTTTCAACTATTTACATTGAATGCGAACTTAATAGAACACACTGTATATTACGGACAGGGGGGTAGTTGCGTCAACGGGGGGTTGCTCGAGCTTGCCAGCAGCGCCGCAATCCAAATTGTCCAGGTGAAGGACAAGCACGTTGAATACGCCTTCGATACGCGCGTCGGTGTCCCCGAAGATGTCGCAGAGTCGGCTGTCCGCGCGGCGGCGTCTTATCGGTCAGAGGAGGTCGTTGTTCGCATGCACCAGGTGATATTTGTTTACAATGGCTAGCTGCTGAGAACACTTCGGATTAGAAATGGTGTTTAAGAACATACCTGCCGGCGTAGGAAGCTGCAGGAGGTCGCGTTCGGTGAGCCAAACTGGACCGGGGGTTGCTAGACGATTTGCCGGCTTTCGCGGCTCGAAACTATGCAGCGGTCGGACTTTCGGGAAATTCGCTATTCAAGCGAATTTGCGGCTTCGACTGGATTGCGGCGGTGTGGAGATCCTTTTCGGAGGGCTTCAGAAATGCTCATAGGATGCTGGCGGTGACTTACAGGCAGGTCCCTTATCGCATAATCTCTGTATGCATCCAGCCTGGCGGCGGCGAGCTGTTGATTACTTTCTGGTGCCTCACAATTCGGGCGAGTTAATACGGTTGAAATACGGCTTTTGAAAACGCAAATGAGATGCGCCTCGGAACTCGGATGATCACGGACGGAACGGCGGCAGTGATCTCGTTCAGCGGATTACAGGAATGTTAGTTACAAATTCCACGGATTCGGCCTTTAACTAACATCGGTTCGGTTACAAGGGATACGGGGAAAGCTAATTAGTAGCCACGGTTTCGGCCTTTAAATTAATGACGGTTTGGGAACGGGTTTGATAAGGATCTCTAGGTTATCGGGGTGTTCTTGCAGGAAGACAGTAACCATACCAAACCCGCAAGAACTTTTATTTAGGCGATTTCTCCCTTGCTAAGACAGTAACCATACCAAAGCAAGGGAGTGATCGCTCCGGGTGGATCAGGAGGAGTTTAGGAGAGGACTCGGGAAGAGAATCTGTCTAGGAGCTGTCGGGTGTTCCTTTTTATACGTTTCAGTGGCTCTTTGTCGGCGCCCGTGCTCCCCACTTAGATAGCGGGGGAAACACTCCTACGCGCAAACGTGGCTTTATGCGCATGGGCTACCGGCCCGCGCTATCGCTTCTTAGCGCGGTCTTGAGATGCAAACGTTTGATAAGGCGGCGAATTAAATTCTCAATACGTTTCAAGTATCTTTAGAATTTAGATTCACAAGCGAAACGTTACAACTTTACAACACCTGGCTTTAGTTGGGATGCAATATTAAAATATACAGATCTAAAATTGGAACTATTCACAGATATACTCATGTTATTGATGGTAGAAAAGGGAATTCGAAGTGGTTTAAGTCAAGTTTATGGCGAAACTAACAATCCTTACATGGGTATCTAATACAATTCTACTAAAATAGAGACCTCTTTGGCCTAAGTGGATGTGAACAACCTTTATGGTTTTTGTCAAACTGACTATTTACCCAGTGGTAATTTCAAATGGTTAACATTGGAAGAAATTGAAACATTCGTTGTTTATGAAATTAGCGTTGAAAACAATATTGGCTTCACACTTGAAGTAGATTTGGAATATCCACAATCATTGCATGATGCTCATAGAGATTTACCATTCTGTCTTGAAAATCGCATGCCTCCAGATGAAGGTTTAAAATATTCAAAATTACTAACAACTTTATTCGATAAAGATAAATACGTCGTTCACTATTATAGGACTCGAAAACAATGTCTGTCACATGGTTTAATATTGAAGATAATTTATAGAATTTTATCATTTGCACAAGCTTCTTGGTTGAAATCCTATATCGAATTTAATTTGCAATTGAGAATTTTAGCGAAAAATGATTTTGAAAGTAAGTTATATAAATGATTAAATAACGCTATGTACTGGAAAACAATGGAAAATACGCGGTAACAGAATAATTAAACTTGTTACTAAATTGGTGGGGGGGGGGGGGGGGTCGAGGCGCTGCAGAAGAATTAATTTTAAAGCCAAATTTTCATAGAATAATTTTTAACAAAAAAATGGTTGCGATAGAACTTAGTAAACAAGAAGTACATTTTAGAAAACCAGTACATATAGACATCTGTCAAAACTGCATATGTATAAATTTCATTATGAGTTCATGAAAATGAAAGTAGATAATGTATCTTTGTTGTATCAAGATACAAATAGTTATATTATTCAATACAAGCACGACACAACTTGTATCGTTTAATTTGAGAAAATCTAGATCGATTTAACACAAGTGATTATACACTTGATAATGTGTACTCTATACGTCTGGGTAAATAAAAAAGTTCCTGGAGTAGTGAAGGATGAATTGAAAGGCCCACAGCTAACCTACTTTATTGGGTTGAGAGCAAAAATGTATGCATTAAAGATTAATGGGGTTGACAAAGTTAGGAAGGCAAAAGTTGTTTAAAAATATGTAGTAAAGAAAACCATTTCCTTTGACGACTATTATAACGTTTTAATGTCAAACGGTATTGTAAAGTGAGCAAAAAATTTTATTCAATCTGTACGACATAAAGTGTTTACAAAAAACAAACAAAAATAGCACTTACACTACGTGACAATAAATGTTATTCAAAAAATGCTATAGTAACGCTACCTTGGGGTAATTATGGAATTCCTCAAAATTTTTCAACATACAATACTTGTAGTTAGAATATATAGGATTAAATTTACGGTTTAGTGTAATAAATTTAGGATTTCTTTATACTATCAATAATATGTATGTTATGTTAGTATGTTAGTTAATATAAGAATTGCATAACCAATAGCAGCAGCAGCAATATAATATATTGTAATGATATGATTTGGTTCCATAGGTTTTAATGTATAAATAAATAAATGTAACAAAATAAATTACTCTTATCTCATGAGCAGGCGTCTACATCCAGCAAGAATTATTCAATAATAACTAAGTCATATACATTTGCTATCAAATTGAATTTTTGGGTCCTTTTATCATAATTTTGAAACTAAAACTTTGAATAATACGCATTTAACTACTGGGATCGTTTCTATGTGGACATTATAGCTAATGGGACTCAAGTAGACAATATGACGTTCGAACCTCACAAAATGTGCCAAACAGATGCGCTTTTCTTCAAGAAACAGTTCAGTTCAGGCCATTATATGTTTCCTTAGCGACAACAAAAGCGTAAGTAACTAAACGCCACAAAACAAAACGCTTAAGGGACGCTCTTGCCAGAAGTTGATATAAAATAGACGCCACTTCAATAATTTTAAGAATAATGCTTTCTAGAATCACTGTCCTGACCTGTTCTGCTGCTCCTGTGAAGGATAATAGGACTTCAAAGAACCCCACAGTGAGTCTCGCGTCGCTGTAGGCCCCTGTGATGAAGAATATGGCTGTAATGACACATAACACCTTGCTTTGTTGGCTCGGGAACTTTCTTGGTCGCTACTCTTTTTTTTTTGCCTCATCCTATGGCCGCAAACTGCTCCAGGACAACCTGCGTCGTTCACACTCGCTTCAAACTTCAATTACGCTACTTGCTCGTCCAAAACTCCTTTGGAAATCGCCAACTACAGATCGACCAACTTTGACGCACTATTTTACCTGGGCGGAAGCACTACCAAGCACCAGTCAAACTTCCACAGGTTCCACAAGACACTCCCAATAAATTACACAATTTTTAATGAAAACTGGGGTATTTATGTATTGATAATTTTAGTTTTAATTGGGGAAGTCAAACAGAACACAGCCACCAAGCTTGGCTCGCTCTCCCTCAATTGTGCTTAAACATTCACTGCCTCTGGGGCAGCCTTTTTCTGCAAAGTTCTGAACTGGCTTTTAGCTTGTACACTCTGCGTCACTTGAGCAGATATCTTGACTACCTGATCAGTTTTGTTGACCTCAGTTGGAACACTAACAGAGTCTGAATTCAACACCTTGTAGCTTCCTAATTTACCATTTGCCTGTTGAAAAGTCCCAAAGTGATCATTGACCAACAATAGACCTGGCACTAACTGGTGTTCTTCACTGTCTACTACAGCGCTTTCTTGTTTTTCATGTATGAAAGTTACTTTTTGTGGCTTTTCCACTTGTTCAGTTTCTCTTTCAACCTGAATAATAGGTTTAGGTGTGTTTTGAGGGGCAGGAGAGTCAGTGTAGTCCAACAATGCCAACAAAGCTTCTGCATCATTCCGTTTGGCAATCATCTTATTTGGGCGTACATCAGTTGAAATGTGTCCATTAGCTGATGCTTCGATTACAAATTTACGGCGTCTCGGCCCACCTCGTTCTTCAACAACATGATAAACAGGTTTTTTTTCTTTATTAGCCTGCTGAATATGAATTAAACGCAAAGCGGGGTTAATTTCTTCGGTATAATTGGAATTTAGATCGGAATTAACTTTAAATAAATCATGTTGTTTCTTTCTATTTACAACACGTTTGCGTTTCTTTGCCACCAAATTGATTGTTTGGGAGTGGTCTCAACTTTTTCAATTCCTCGAGCACCTTCTCTGCAGCGCGTCTTTTAAATATCGCTTTAGTATTCCCTTCTCCCTTTGCCCTCAAATCTCAAACACGACATTGCGTTACAAAGACCTTCGTATAACAGGGGCCCTTTTCGCTCAGCACATCAAAAATAACATTGAGGTTTCTTTTCGAGGCTATTTTCTGAACTAACGAAATTGGAGACTTTAATTCTATGCTAAGCTCATTAAAAATGTCAGTTGGTGATGATGCATTTTTGTTAACAACTGTGCACTCTTGATTATCATCTCTTTCTTTCTGTTTTATGTCTTCTATAGCTTTCAATGCTGCATCATGTCGAGCTGCTTGTATAGTGTAACCCATGTCAAGATACTCGTACACTCCGACATGTAATCGAACAGAAAATGGTTCACCGCGAGGATGGTGGTGTTGGTTTTGTCCATAATAACGAATTTCATAGTGGGTATTGAAATTTCGTGGATCGTAATTGTAGCAAGCCTGGCCTGTACTATAGAAGTTATGTCGACGAGGCTGCGACATGTAGCTCTGGGTTTGCAGAGCAGGAGCGCTATATCAGTATTTGCGATCTGGCGAGTAGGGGCCTGCTCACCAGAAGCTATACATCGTTATATTGAAATTGGATAATGAGTACAAAGCAGAGGATAGAAGTAGTGGAAAGGCGCAACACTGCAGCTGCCATGGCCCTGCAGCACATCAAATTCAAGCGTCCACCTCCAAAGACAAACCGAAACAACAGATCTGGCAAGGTAACACCAACTGTGGAGTTGAATGCCCTTGTCATGAAACATGGAAAGAGAGTCGTTTATTTAGTCATTACAGAATATGGCTGTAATGACGTGATGGAGTTTTGGACAAACAGGCAGCTTAATTGAAGTCTGAGGCGAGTTTGAACGAGGCAGCAAGTTGTCCTGGACCAGTTTGGAGCCCTAGGACGGGACAAAAGACTGAGTGGTGCAGAGTACCGACCGAGAAAGTTTCTCGCCAACGAAGCGAGGTGTGTTGGTCATTACAGCCATATTCTTCAGCGCAGGGGCCTACAGCGACGGGGAACTTACTGCGGGGTTCTTTGGCGCTCTATTATCCATCGCAGGAGTAGCAGAACATGTCAGTAAAGTGATTCTAGAAAGCATTATTCTTAAAATTGTGAAGTGGCTGCTATTTTATATCAACTTCCGGCAAGTGTTTTGTTTTGTGTTTATTTACTTACGCTTTTGTTGTCACCAAGGAAACGTGTAAGGATGTACAGGGCCGCATTTAGCCAAACAGCGCCCCTAAGCACACAAAACAGTTGCGCCCTCCCTGCCGCAATACCGGTCGCAAAACAAATAATGTCACAATTATTGTCATTGAGTTGAATATATAGGAATATATTGTTGATATTTTAAATAAATTAACTCCTTTAAAATGTATAATATCATATTAAACTTCGCAGTAATTGGCATACCTGTTACTACACCTCTAATGAGATTAACTGAATAATGAAAAAAAGCTTCTGTTAGAAAATTTCTTGTAAAATGTAGAAGTGGAGCAGTTACAATACTATATATGTATTGAAAGAAAAATATATGTACCCACCAGTTGTAAATAAATAATAATTGTTGATATTGTCAAAATGTTATTTGGATGGTGTATAAAATAACTTGAAAAATATGTTTTTTTATTCACTTATTTTATTTCAGCTCTAAAATAATCCACAATAACACAAAATATGTTTATGATGGACAACATTCACAAATTACGCCCACATATTGAAAATCAGAAATAATTACATCACGATTCATAATGTAGAAATATAATTGATGAAAAAATAATATTTTGAGCTTCATTATAAATACATAGTCTAACAAAGACCAACAAACACTTGAGGTCCAAAAAAAGCATTCAGTCATATACAGTCAAATTCTTATTTTAGGCAATTTTCTTCGTTGCTTAGACTCAACAAAAATTCTTGTTATTTCTTCGAAGTCGAGGCTTTCAGTTAGGTCAGATTCTATGGCCATTACAGAGAGTGCATGAGTTTGCACTGGCTTAAAGGAGTTCCGTAAATGGTTCTTCACTCGTTTTAGGACAGAAAAAGAGCGTTCACCGCTGCAGTTGGTGACAGCTGTGCTTAACACTACTCTTAACACAATCTCCATGGTGGGAAATATGTTTTGCAAGTTCTTGTCGTAGATCAATTGGAGAAGAGACTTGAAGGATGGTCGTTTCTTTTTGGTCTCATTCTCATCTTCCCTTTCCCTCTCTGAAATTCCACTCTTCAAATAATGCTTGAAATGCACACACTCATCTGAGAAGCATTCTTCCAAATCATCTTTATACAGTTCAACAAGCTCTTTACATTTTGATTTGATGGCGTTGTTTTCCAGTGTTGTTAAGTTCAACAAAAATCCAAACTTGTGATGGACACCCTTGTAAGCGTTTGCCCTTTTATCGAGCTCTGTGGTTATTCTGTCAACAATTAATGGAAATTCATTTATTCTAAAAATTTCTTTGCGTTCAAGCTCGTTAGTTTCATTGCTGCTGGGCATTTCATCAAAAAATCTTTTCCGTTTTCTCAATCATCTGATTTAGTCAACATTTCTGCTGCTACTCGTCGAACTTGTTTCTTAGTTGTTGCACATAAGATTTAAGCGAGTCAAATAGTGATCCAACGGTTCCAAGGTCGATAGTTTCACTTTGCAGAGTAGCATTTACTTTCCAAAATTTTTCCATAATCTCCTTCCAAAAGATAAGTAAGAAGACGTTTTCAAGTTTCATCATTTTCTTTTCCAGTCCCTTGGCCTCTTGCCGCGTTGTGGGCTTTTCGTTTTTATCGCTTATTATGTTTTCTAGATCTGGAAATGACTTATAAATTGCTTTGAGAGCGTTGGCTCGAGTTGACCACCTGGTAATCGAAAGTGATTTTGCAACTGGGAATCTATCTTTAAGGACACTTTTTAGAATCTCGCAGCGATGAGTTGAAGCACCAAAAAAATTGTATAACCTTTGCACGAGGTCGAAAAATACTACAGCTTTTTCCGATGCCTCTGCTGGAGCTACTCCAACTAAGTTCAAAGAGTGTGAGGAGCACGGAATATACTCTGCTAATGGACATTGTTCCTTTATTCTAGCTTGAAGACCAGAGTACACTCCTGCCATGTTGGAAGCATTGTCGAAGCTCTGGCCACGACAATCTTTTATATCAATTCCGTGACACTCCATGTTTTTAAATAAAGCTGTAGCCAACTCTTCCACTTTGTGTCCAGTGTTTGGGAGGAACTCTAAAAACCTCTCTACTGGCGTAGTTTTCCTACCATTGGGATTGGGTAATACATATCGCACAACTAATGTAAGCTGATCAACATGGGCAATATCTGGAGTGGAATCTACAATTAAGGAGTAGTATTTTGCTTTCTTCAATTCTTGAATAATTCTCTTGAGAATAGTGTTGCCCATTATTATAATTATTGCGTCGCAAGTGAAATGTGAAAGATAAGATGTACTGCCTTGGCCTTTGTTGGCATGTTTATATATATGCTGGGATAGAAATGGATCAAATTGTGCTAACAGTTCAAGTGCACCTATATATGCACCATTTCTGCTGGAACCGAACAAATTATCTGATCCTCTGAAGGTCAACAGCGTCAACATTTTGTTTGAACCCATTTTTAGCTATGTGTTCTTGAGTTTTGTCGTCTATGTTCCACAAAGCAGGGTCATCAGATATATTTGTTTCATTTTGGGACTCTAGCTCTGAATTTTCCGATTGACTTTGCAAGTTATCGGAATTGGCAACTTTGGCACTATCAACAACACCTTCATCTTCAACTACATAATCCAGGTTCTGACCGATGCCGATACATTACTTTTATTAGCATTATTATCAGTAGCACTTGCAACTGGACAGGGTTGTTTATCTCCGGGCAGAAAAAACCCACTAATTTTGGGAACTTTAGATAAAAACTTTTCATTCTTTTTTTCTCTTTAGCTTTTTTTCTAAATTCAGCACCACTTAGTTTTTTGGACATTGTTGTTTATATTTTGTAGTAAGTACGCACTAACAAATTAACTGATGTGATGGCGATTCACAATTCACAACACTAACAAAAGTCACGCACGGTCAATGGCCGACGGGTGGCCGACAACAACAGAGTGACAAGATTGACAGGTTCAAGCTACTGTCTCGCGGAGTGCGCCTGCGACTTGTTTGGCCGCAACGCAGAAAAAGGGTCTTCACGAGGCTTGCGTTGCGTCGCCCTATTTCGCAGACGTTCACAATCCAAACTGCAATAATTACGCGTACGAATAAGCTCACATTTCTTCTTTTGAACCCCTTAAAATTTTGCGCCCACTAAAATTTGGTGCCCTAGGCCTGGGCCTAGTGAGCCTAGTGGGAAATGCGGTACTGAGGACGTAGAACGGAACTGTTTCTTTAAGAACAGTTAATTTGTTTGGCACAATTTGTGAGGTTGGAACGCCATATTTTCTACTTGAATCCTGTTTGCTATAATGTCCGCATAGAAACGATCCCAATAGTTAGTTAAATGCGCATTATTCAAAGTTTTAGTTTCAAAATTATGATAAAAGGACCCAAATATTAAATTTGATAGCAGATGTATTTGAATTAGTTCTTATTATTTAATAATATTTGCTAGGATGTCGAGACCCAGCCCATGAGATAAAAGTAATTTATTTTATTGCATTTATTTAATTGCATTTATTTATTCAATTTTACATTAAAACCTTTGCAAATGAACTTTTGAAGTGTTGAGCGAAAAGGGTCCCTGTTATATGAAGGTCTTTGTAACGCAATGTCGTGTTGGAGATTTGATGGGAAAGGGAATAATAAAGTTGGGACCCCGCAGTGAGTCCCCCGTCGCTGTAGGCCCCTGTGCTAATGAATATGGCTGTAATGACCCACACACTTTGACTACATAAACGACTCTCTCTCCATGGCAAGGGCATTCAACTCCACAGTTGGTGTTACCTTGCCAGATCTATTGTTTCGGTTTGTTTTTGGAGATGGATGCTTGAATTTGGTGTGCTGCAGAGCTATGGCAGCTGCAGTGTTGCGCCTTTCTACTATTTCTATCCTCTGCTTTATACTCCTCATTATCCAATTTCAATATAACGGTGTATAGCTTCTTGTGAGCAGGCCCCTGCTCGCCAGATCGCAGATATTGATATAGCGCACCTGCTCTGCAAGCCCAGAGCTACATATTGCAACCTTGTTGATATAACTTCTATAGTACAGGCCAGGCTTGCTACAATTAAGATCCACGAAATTTCAATGCCCACTATGAAATTCGTGATTATGGACAAAACCAACACCACCATCCTCCCGGTGAACCATTTTCTGTTCGATTACATGTTGGAGTGTAAGAATATCTTGGCATGGGTTACACTATACAAGCAGCTCGACATGATGCAGCATTCAAAGCTATAGAAGATATAAAATAGAAAGAAAGGGATGATAATCAAGAGTGCACATTTGTTAACGAAAATGCATCATGACCAACTGACATTTTTAATGAGCTCAGCACTGAATTAAAGTCTCCAATTTCATTAGTTTAGAAAATAGTCTGGAAGAGAAACCTCAATGTAATTTTTGAAGTGTTGAGCGAAAAGGGCCCATGTTATACGAAGGTCTTTGTAACGCAATGTCGTGTTTGAGATTTGAGGGCAAAGGGAGAAGGGAATACTAAAGCGATTTCTAAAAGACGCGCTGCAGAGAAGATGCTCGAGGAATTGAAAAAGTTTAGACCACTCCCAAACACAATCAATTTGGTGACAAAGAAACGCAAACGTGTTGTAAATAGAAGGAAACAACGTAATTTATTTAAAGTTAATTCTGATCGAACCTCCGATTATACCGAAGAAATTAACCCCGCTTTGCATTTAATTCATATTCAGCAGGCTAATAAAGAAAAAGAGTTTGTTTATCATGTTATTGAAGGACGAGGTGCACCGAGATGCCGTAAATTTGTAATCGAAGCATCAATTAATGGAGACATTTCAACTGATATACGTCCAAATTAGAAGATTGCCAAGCGGAATGATGCAGGAGCTCTGCTGGCATTGTTGGGCTACACTGACTCTCCTGCCCCTCAAAACACACCTAAACCAATTATTCAGGTTGAAAGAAAAACTACACAAGTGGAAAAACCACAAAAAGTTACTTTCATACAGGAAAAACAAGAAAGCGCTGTAGTAGACAGTGAAGAACACCAGTTAGTGCCAGGTCTATTGTTGGTCAATGATCACTTTGGGACTTTTCAACAGGCAAATGGTAAATTAGGAAGCTACAAGGTGTTGAATTCAGACTCTGTTAGTGTTCCAACTGAGGTCAACAAAACTGATCAGGTAGTCAAGATATCTGCTCAAGTGACGCAGAGTGTACAAGCTAAAAGCCAGTTCAGAACTTTGCAGAAAAAGGCTGCCCCAGAGGCAGTGAATGTTTAAGCACAATTGAGGGAGAGCGAGCCAAGCTTGGTGGCTGTGTTCTGTTTGACTTCCCCAATTAAAACTAAAATTATCAATAAATAAATACTCCAGTTTTCATTAAAAGTTGTATAATTTATTGGGAGTGTCTTGTGGAACCTGTGGAAGTTTGACTGGTGTTTGGTAGTGCTTCTGCCCAGGTAAAATAGTGTGGAGTTGGTCGATCGGTACCTAGTTGCAGGGTTCATACTAGGTACTGGCACATATTTCTTACAGAAGTCACTATTTGTGCCTATTTTTGACCGTTTCTCACTATCAGTACCTAATTTCATTACATATTTCATTTTACATTTCTAATCTAATAAAATGTTAAAAATTGTTACTTCAGCCTAATTTTATTATTAATATGCGGCATATTGAGATTTTGGTTTCCAACATGCTATTGAATAAGTTATTTTGTACTTTTATTTGCCGCTTATAGGTGCTTGTGGCTGATACTGTAATATGATAAAGAAGTGTGTGGGAGTGAAAAGGGTCATCTTATGTGGATGTAGACAAAATACTGAATTTGCGTTTTTAATTAAGGAACCTGAGCAGTCAGATCAGACCACTTCTTGTTATAGTTTGTTATAGTTGCACGTAGCTCTCCCGGTGATTAGTGTTTTTTGATTAACTAAGTATAATTTTTTAATTTTTAAATTATTAGATAATGCACATTAAGAAAGTGTTGTACAGTGCTGACGGTAGAGATGGGGAAATGCAATTTCCAAGAACAGTGGTTACAATAGCAAGATTGCCAGGGAACCCTTGTTCAAATTTGGGCGAAGAAATTTGATAGCGAAAACGCATTTTGCATTGTCTGCAGCAAGAAAGTGCCTATATGTAAAGGTTTTCAAGCTCTTAATCAACATGCAAAAGGCAATAAACATATAGAACAATTTAAACTTGAATTTGGCCCTAACCAATTACATTTGCAAATTGTTAATCCTACAAGTAGTAATGACGAAAATAAATCCATGAAGACGCATTCAAATCAAATGCACTTATATTCTCCTAAAGAGTCTGCAGTAAAGGCAGAAATACTATGGACTTTACGTGCTGTTGTGCATAATTATCCAATGAATAGTTGTGAAGGCATTGGAGATACATTTGCAGCCATGTTTCCAGAAGGTTTTAATGACAAATTTTCCATGTCTCCTACAAAAATGTCATTTTAGGGCCCTATTTCAAGGATATTTTGTTAGACGATGTACAAGGTAATGTTGTATTTTTCACACTTTAGTGTTTTAGCAATTTAGCGAATTTGACTATAAATTTCCCAATAGGTTCGTATTTTTCATTATGTTACGATGAAACCGCTAATAAAGGAGGGCACAAAGAACTGCAACTAAAAGTTATATATTGGTCTGACACTGATCAAAAAAATAAATTCGTGCCATTTATGCACTACAGTTATTGGACATGCAACTGGTGGTGATTTGGCGAAACAAATTAATTCGGCTTTGGATGATGCAAATTTATCTAGGAATAAAATTATTATGTTGGGATCCGACGGGCCTAATGTTAACAAAACCGTTTTTAGGCTAATCAGTGAGAGCATTTTAGAAATAAGGGGTAAAGGTTTAATTAACATTGGTACTTTCAATTTGCATTTAGTGCATAATGCATTTCTCAAAGGACTAGATGTTTTTGAAAGCAACTGTGCTGATTTATTGATAGCAGTAAAATACTTTTTCAAGGATAAGCCAGCAAGATGGGAAGATTACCAAATATCGCAAGAAAAGATGAATGTACCACTCCATACTTTTATTAAACATGTATCCAGTAGATGGCTTTCATTAGGTCCAGCTGCAGAAAGACTAATTGAGCAATGGCCTGCTCTTATTGATTATTTTAAACGTTGTATTCCCACAAAATATTCAAAAATTGCAACAACTACTGTTGGGAATAAATTAAAGCTTCAAACTTATCGTGTATTTGCAGTATAAGATCTATTGACAATTAATTATTCAAATACCTAAAAACATATAAAATTATAATCCTAGATTCAATATTAAATAAATTAATGTCTTTTACTCACTTGTAGCCTGTTTGTTGCTTTATTCCCGTTTATTTTTTGTTTTTTCAAGATTTATTACAAATGATGGCCTTTGACACTTTTGTGACTTTCACAATTATACTCCATTTACTTGACATCTGCACTGTTGTCAGTGTCAAATTTAAAAAAAAATTCTTAACTATACCTAAAAAAAAAAAAGTTTTTTTTCGTACACTAGCATTGAAAGAGCTACTTCGCCGTACAATTTATTAATCAGAAAGTTGCACTTTGCGGTATTCGTACGGCAAAGTAGTATTTTGCGGTATTCGTACCGCAAAGTAGCCCTTTGCCGTACGTTTCCTTAGTTACAACACATATAAAACGTTACGTACATAATAACATTACTCTACTTATTTGCTATATACGAGGATAAATTTAGTATTCCGTTTTGTATGCTAGTGTACGAAAAAATATTGTACGAAACTCTTATGAAAGTGGCTTTTCCATACTCGTCTCGAAATTCCGGACTCGACCTAACGGCCTCTTCCGGAAACATCTCACTCGTACTGAAAAGCTCCACTTTCTATACTTGTAACGTAAATTACTATTATTAGACTGTACAGTAATTTGATTGTTAAAATGTGAAAAATAGCAGTGGTGCCAACATAATGTCAGTTTGACAGTGCAGATGTCAAGTAAATGGAATATATGTATAGGCCATTTTCTTTTTAAAGATCCACCAACGTCGCATTTTCTTTGAAAGGTGTACGTGGCAACATGGCTAGGGTATTTCCACAACGAGGACTCTAAATTGCGGTTAGGTTGTTAAATGTAAATTGTAAACTGACATTTGTCCCGGCGGAAGTTTGAGCATTTGAATTATTTAAAATTAGATTTACGGTACGGATTTACCGGATGGAGTAATGTGTAATGCAGAGGGGTGTTACAGATTCTGTGGGATATCATGTTTTTTGACGCAGGAGCCATAAAATTCCATTTTTTCTCGAGTTATGCAACTGAGACTGATTGAGAAAACACGATTGATGTACAAATGTATAAATCTTTCCACCAATTCTCACAATTGGAAGGAAATAAGGTGCTTTCTTCAAAGTGGAGTGTGGCCAAATAATGGATTTATAACCAAATTCATGTTCAACACATTTTGCATTTTGCACATTTGGCAGAAGAGGTGACTTGGCTACATTATTTGCATTTTTTTAAGTTCAGGAACAAATGTTAACAATTTTGTTAGAGTGAAATATTCCCCACTTCGTTTATAATCATAAATTTTGCGACCTAATTCTTCCCGAAAGAAATGGTCATCAAAAAATGGAGATTTTTACGGCCACCGTAAGTTTTGGAAGTTTGTACTTCCAAGCCGGCATTAAAAGAGTGTAATATACGGCGGACAGTACATCTAGACACCTACAATAATTAGTGTTTAAAATTTTGAGGTTAATTTTACTCAAAGAAATCACAGCAAAGATATTTGAAAGTTTCTCTTCTAGCTGTCGGCTACTTAAAGAAGGGACTAGGTTTTTCAGTTCGAGGGAACATTGGAATAGGGCGGTTTTCAATTTCTTGTCGAGTAAATTTTTTCTTTTCCGAGGCATAATTCAAAAATTTGAAAATTCAACTTTATCTGAGTTGCGTTTGCGTTGTTTGACACATGAAATTAAGGTGGCAGCTCACTTGCAAAATTGCCATTTGTTACTCACAAAAGTAACTATAACTAGTGATTTTTCTGTTGGTCAACATTAAGCAACAGGTGGTGGATCTTTAAAAAATAAACGACCTATATGTAATTTTTAACAGGAACAAAATAACAAACAAACAGTCGAAATAACTACTTGATAAATAATATGGTCTCTCAAAACTGGTTAAATATTCTTAAAAACTACATATAAAAGCATAATAAATATTTTAAAAAATTCTTCAATTAAAATTGAAATATTATTTGTAATTTAGAGTTCTAAATTGTTTGAAAAATTTAGCTTGACTTTTCAAAAAAGTGACCCTCAAATTCATATACTACATTCAGAGCTAATAATATTAATTAAAACCTTAACCATGCGATTTTGTAAAAAAAGCGCAATTAAATTACTGGAGTCCACGAATATAAATGCACAATAAATACTTCACAGCGATAATTACTTACCAATAAATAAAATGATATAGGGGAAGAGGTCGAAAAGTAAATTTCAAAAATAGAAAACGAAAGCGAAAAACTTGAAATATACCACAGCATTAGGACTCACTATAAATATGCTTGCACTCATTTATTGAAGAACTCCTCATTAGAAAATAGTAATTTATTAAAGCATTTGAGATGTTTACACCCCAGTCGTATCAAATTACGAAGCAGTGCTTCAGAAATATTAAAAATTTTAAAAGCTATGCCTTTTTTACTTCCTTTTACGATAAAGGAAGTATTGGATTCACCCCAAAAATTCGAAATTGAGTTTTCAACAGATCTTCACGTTTTAGAGTCCCCTGATCCCAAAAAACATATTTTTTTTTATTGGTCTGTGTGTCTGTGTGTCTGTCTGTGTGTCTGTCTGTCTGTCTGTGTGTCTGTCTGTCTGTGAACAGAATATCTCAAAAACGAAAAGAGGTATGGCGTTGAAACTTCATATATAAGTTTTGTGTACTATGTAGATAAGACAGCAAGCTTTTGAAGAAAATCGCATAACCGGAAGTAGGTGTTTACTCTTGTGATTTTTCAGTTTTTTTCGATTTTTTCAAAAACTGCTCTAACGATTTTTTTCAAACTTCACATTTTTATTACATTTTTAATGTGCATTGACGTGAGATAGGTGATTTTCCAGTTGAATACTTCTAAAGTGGGTTTCTTTTGTTTTTTTTTCTATTTTTTTTATTAACTCCTATTTTAAATAGAACACCCGGTATATTATTACATTTTTGAATTCTGCTTAAGATTTTAGAGAAAATTTGTCTCTTCAACTAACGCTCTATTTTGTACCGTTTTTGTAGAATTCGTAATTTTTGAAAAATTTTGACAAATGCTTAAAAATTAAAAATGAAATTTTTTACTAATTATAAGATCACTGTAAAAGGAAGTTGTGTGAGTGTATCACACCAGATTTTTTTTATATGAAAACTGAAGCAATTGCTGATGAGTGGAATTTATTGCAACTTTGATAGTAATTCACGTATAGATGTGTATTGGGATCAAATTTTTCATTTAAAGACAGCAACGGGCAAAGAAAAATACCAAAACTTAGCAGTGTTGATTAAAGCCGCTTTAGCTATTACGCATGGCAACTCAGATGTGGAGAGGGGTTTTTCAAGGTCCGGTAAAATTCTTACAAAGGATGGAGCATTATTGTGTAAGAGAATGTTAAACAATTTGCTTCATATAGCAGATGGAATGAGACGGTATGACAATAAACCGGAACTTGTACCTATTACTAAAAGATTGGTTACAAAGACTGAACTAGCCCGCAGAAACTAAAAAAGGAGATGCTGAAGAGAAAGCAAGATTAACTGCAGAAGCTAAAAAGATTAAGGAACAGCAGGAGGAAGCCCAAAAGGCAATTGAAAGAGAAAACAAATCCATAGCAGCACAGGAAAAAATTTAAAAAACAACTTAAAGAAGTTAGTTACTATTTGGAACCGAATTAATTGATTCAACAAGTAAAATAATTAAATTATATTCTTCTCAGGCAAGTTATCAAAAGCAAACTTCGCAGCGACTGTTAAACGAAGCACACAATAAGCTGAAACGTTTCTTGAAGAGCGAAGATTTAGTAGGTGCAAATGTGGCTCAAGCTATGATAGCGTAAAAAAACGGATAGAAGAAGAGAGAGCAATAGATGCAGAAATTGAAAAAGTTCAAACAACGATACAAAAAAAAAGGGAGTTAATATCGAATCATCTTCCAAAAAAAAATGAAATCAAATAAGTAGTTTTCTTGTTCATTATATGCCAAGTTAAGTTATGAGGTGTAAGATGCAATTCTTTTTTCCGAGTTCAATATAAAATATGAAACCCATGTAATAATATAATAAATATATAAATAAAGTTTATATTTGTCCAAGCGCACTGGTTTAACGTACACAATAGGTCACTATTTGATACTTATTTTCAAAAATTTGGGTCACTATTTCCATATTTTTTTAAAGCATTCAGAGTATGAACACTGTAGTTGGTGGCCAAAAGAGTGTTGGACGAGCAGGTAGCGTAATTGAAGTTTGGGAGTCCTAGGATGGGGCAAAAGACTGAGCGATGCAGAGTAGCAACCGAGAAAATTCCTGAGCCAACGAAGCGAGGTGTGTGGTTCATTACAGCCATATTTTTTAGCGCAGGAGCCTACAGCAACAGGGAACTCACTGTGAGATTCTTTGGTGCCCTATTAACCATTGCAGGAACAGCAGAATAGGTCAGAAAAATGATTCTAGAACGCATTATTCCTTAACTTATTGATGTGGCGTCTATTTTATATCAACTTTCGGCAAAAGCATCCCTTAAGTATTTTGTTTTGTGGCGTTTAGTTACTTACGCTTTTGTTGTCACCAAGGAAACGTATAATGGCCTAGAACTGAACTGTTTCTTGAAGAAAAGCGCATCTGTTTGGCACAATTTGTGAGGTTGGAATGCCATATTTTCTACTTTAGTCCCATTAGCTATAAGGTCCGCATTGAAACAATCCCAGTAGTCTTATTTATTATAAAAGGATCCAAATATTAAATTTGATAGCAAATGTGTTTGAATTAGTTCTTATTATTTAATAATACTTGCTAGGATGTAGTCATTTATTTTATTACATTTATTTATTTAATTGTACATTAAAACCTACGGAAACAAATCATATCATTAAAATATATATGTATGTATATAGATTCATGTAGTGCATATACACCTTCGAGTGCTAAGTCATGAGTGTGTGAAATCCAATTTTACGTGCTTGAGGCGACCACGTTTTTACAGTATTGAAGCATTTCAACACGAATCATAGCGACTCCTAACGTTTGATAAAATTATTTATGGAGGCGGAATAGTCACAAACTTCTCTTGAAACTTACATTTTAGTTAATACTTATACGTTTGTTATATTAGAAGGTAGCCATTACCTCCCATGTGGCAATGTTGCAACGATTCCAATTCAGTCCGAAATTTAGATATGTTTCAATGTTCTCAGATATTACAATGATTTTATATCGGTGCAGCGGCAAAAATTTTTAGAATAGAAATGTAAATCAGCAGCTACATGTGCACATCATTTTACGGAAAATCTATTTTGGACTAAATTTATTTTAAATTCCATAATAATGCTTTTGTTATAATTTTTTTTTTGCAAAAGCGGTGAAATAAATTACAAAAATCAGATTTACCAAGAAACGAAGAGAAAATTAAACAACTTACCTTCAGATGAGATGTTTTAATTTTCTACAGGGTGTCACTATTTTTCTTGTTAAATTTATAGCACTGAGACCCACTGGTTAATTGGTTCTCTGTTCTGTTATTTTCGTTTGTAAATATGGTTAAGTTTTTAAAACTGAAAACCATTTAGATTGTTTCCCAAAAATTTTAAACAAAATATAAACAGAAACGGTACGTTATACATGCATGCCTTGAAAACTGCAAACTACAACATAATTTGTTTTTTTAAATTTGTATTCTTAGCATAACGTACAAAATTTAATATAGGCATGAATAATGCTCAAACTGTAAATTTTAAAAATAAAAATGTGTATCTATGGACAGTGTAATACAATAACTTGTGCATTTTTAACTCGAAAATAATGCTAAACCTTGACAATCGAACTGGTTATTTATGTAGAAAACTTCAAAGCAGTGTATGTTTTTAATATTTTATTTTCATTTTGTCGAGTGTAACATAGAAATAGTACATAAAGAAAAAGGTGTAGATTCATAGAGAAAATGCTCATGTATAATATATTATAATGTATCCTAAGTAGATATCAATTTGTAATTGCAAACTCTAAATAGCAAAACAATAACATGTTAGTTTAATAGAAATGTTACTATTATTTTTATGATATTAATAAGTAATTGTGATTTTATTATTAGGTTTTCTAAGCATTGTATACAAATGTTTTTATCCTTACATTGAATAAATTCTTATTTTCTTCTATAAGTTGCAAACATTCTTGTTTTTTTGGGGCTTGTTTTAATTTAATGTGACGTTTAAAGAAGAATGTTACAATTTGCTTTTATTATTCTGTCCACCGCACTCTTATACCAGAAGCAATTTTTTTTTTGTTTATTAAATTTGCTTGGGGTCCGGTCCTGGATACAAGTGTAGAAACACAACTGATTTTGCGAGTTTAAATATAAGTGGTTTTACACAAATTAATCCAGAATCTTAAGGTAAAACACCGTGCAATTAGTGTAACAAGATAGTAGCAAGGAGGAAACATCGAAGTAAGGTAGGAAAATACAGTTTTAAGGTCATTTATTACGGACTACAAAAGACGGCAAGAAGCGGGCAACGACCTCCGCGGAGCCGATCCGGGTCGGCCGCTTATGGTGTTGTACAAATTCTACGCATTTTAAGGTAAAACACTTTGCAATTAGCATAACAAGATAGCAGCAAGGAGAAAACATTGAGGTAAGGAAGAAAAAGACAGTGTTAAGGACATTTAGAACGAAATTCAAAAGACGGCTAGAAGCGGGCGACAACCTCCGCGGAGCAGATCCGGGTCAGCCGCTTATCTTGTCGTACAAATTTGACGCAGAGAAAATAGGCCCGGCCTGAAGTTTATTCTCATTTTCAACTGTCACAAGTCAAATTATTAAAGTTATTAAATTTACGTGTAGAAATGGAGGAAAGCGGTGTATAACCACAGAGTATGATGAAACTATTACAGGAAATAAACAGTAAATTAGAAAATATAGAAGACAGTAACGGGAGAATGGAAAAGAAGTTCGATAAATTTCAGGAGGAAATTAATAAATTAAAAAATGATAACGCAAAATTGAACACGGAAAATAAGTCACTGAAACAAGAACTCTTATTGCAAGAAAGAAGAATCAAAATGTTAGAGAGAGAAATAAGAAAAAATAAAATAATCATACACGGAGTGGAGGAACATACAGAGGAGAAAGATATCCATTTAAAGGAGAAAGTAAGAGTAATTCTACGCGATATGGACATAATTGTAAATATGGAAGAGGAAATAACAGAGATAAGAAGATTAGGAAGTGAACAGAAGAGAGGAAAAAGACCAATAAGTATAGAGTTAAGAAGCTGGGATAAAAAGATAGAGATCCTAAAAGAAACAAAAAAAAACTGAAGGGCACCAAAATCTACCTCGAGGAAGACTACTCAAAAGAAATTCAGGAACAACGGAGGGAATTAATAACATATATGAAACAATATAGGCAAAATGGTCATCATGTCATCCTAAGATATAATAGACTGGTAATAAATGGAGAGGTAGTTTCACTGGATAGACTAAAGCAACTAGATAAGCAGGATAGGAAAAACGCATATGAGGAGGAAGCAGAGGATGGAGAAGAGATGATAAGAGATAGCCAAAAGAGAATGGAAGATGACTTAAGTATGGACAATCCGAAAAGTACCTCAGAAAAAGAGACCTCAAAAAAAGGAAGAACTATGAGCCAGAGATCTCCAGAAAGCAACGATGAGGTGGAACTACGAGAAAAACTACTCAAGATAACGAAGACGAGTAGATTTTCAAAAAACGAGCAAACGTAGTTACAAAGAAATCTCTGACGACATCGAAGAACAAATGGCTATGAAAAAGGTTAAAGATTTAGATAAGAAAAAATACAATTATACAGGAACAACATATAAAAATAAAAACAGTGCAGAAAACAAGATATCAAAGAATTATGATACAATAGCAAAAGAAACAAACAGAAAGAAAACACGAAAGAAGAATACCAGCGGTAAAGAAAGACGTTAATAAAATAAACATAGGTACATGGAATATAACTTCATTAAACGGAAAGGAGATAGAAATAACGGAAGAAATGAGCAGGTTTAAATTAGATATTTTAGGAATAAGTGAAACGAAGAAACAAGGAAAAGGAAATATAAAGCTAACAAATGATTATACGTTATATTACTCAGGAACAGATATGGGACAAAGAAGTAAATAAGGAGTGGGAATTATTATTGCCGATAGATTAAACAGAAGTGTAATAAAAGCAGAATCAATCATTACTAGAATAATAGCATTAGAAGTAGACTTGGGTCAAATTTTTCACATAATACAAATATATGCTCCAGTAGAGGGAGCAGAAGTAAATAAGAGGGAAGAATTCTACGAACAACTACAAATGGCGATAGAGCGAAAGAAAAGAGTAACAAAATAATGATTTTAGGGGACTGGAATGCAAGGGTAGGTAGCAACATAAACACAGGATTAGGCAGTTTGGGACAATTCGGAGAAATGATACAGAACAGAAATGGGAGAAAAATTACCGAATTCTGTATAGCAAATGACCTATTTGTCGGTAATACATTTTGGTACCAACCACTAGAGGAAAAATACACTTATGTAGCAGACGAACGAGGAGCAAGAAGCCTCATAGACTACGTGGTATACACGAGGAAACTGGAACAAAAAATAGATGAAGTGAAAACGATAGGAGAAGCAGAACTCCCCACCCAACAAAGATTAGTAAGAGCATTAATAAACAACATAAATATTACAGAAGAAGAGAAAAAAGAATACGAGAGAATACCAGTATATAAACTAAAAGATACTGATAGGGCAGAAAAGTACAAGAATAACACAGATGCCGAACTCGAAAAATTTGAACTAAAAAGAAAGGAAGGGACAGTGGAAGAAGTATGGAAAATATTCAAAGAAACACTTACAAAGAACGCCACACAGATCTGCGGAATAAAGAAATTTAAACAAGACACCAAGAGGACCAGATGGTGGAACGAAGAGGTAAAGAGAGCAATTAGAGAGAAGAAAAAAGCATGGAAAAATATGTACACCAAAAATCATGAGGACAAAGAAAAATATATAAGAAAAAGAACTTACTTAATCCGTCCTCTTGTACCCGGAGGTGTCGAGGTTGCAGAATTTTTCCATTCTGCTCTGTTCCTTGCTTGCTTCTTCGCTTCTTCCCAGGTGGTTTCTCTATCTTCTAGTGTCTTTGTTATTTGTTCATTCCATGTTGTGGCCGGTCTGCCTCTCTTCCGTTTCTTGTCTGTACCCATTTCCCATATTCTTTTCACTATGTTGTTATTTTCCA
Source organism: Agriotes lineatus (assembly GCA_940337035.1). Lineage (NCBI taxonomy): Eukaryota > Metazoa > Arthropoda > Insecta > Coleoptera > Elateridae > Agriotes > Agriotes lineatus. Next base: position 271,315 of record CALNHX010000864.1, read on the forward strand.
TTCTACATAGGTGGCCAAACCAGTGTAGCTGTCTTCTTTGTATGGTGTTTATAAGGGGCTGTACTTTTAGGCTGTCTCTTATTTCATTATTTCTTATCTTGTCCTTTCTTGTTATTTCACATATTCTTCTTAAACAGCGCATTTCGCCCGCTTGTATTCTGCTTTTTTGCCTTTTAGGGTCCATGCCTGGCTTCCTTAGATAATAGTTGGGATATATACTGATTTATATATTCTCACCTTTGTCTCTTTAGATACCTCCCTTTTTCCTATAAACGCTTTCTCCAAAGTTCTGTATATCCCCGCTGCTACTCCTAGTCTGTTATTCAGCTCTGGATCTAGTTTGCCTTAAGAATCGAGTCTGACTCCGAGGTATTTCAGTTTTGTAGTTTGTTTGATGTTTTCATTTTCTATCTTCAGCTCGATTTTTTCTTGTTCTCTTGCTATCAGCATCGTTTCAGTTTTTTTAATGTTGATTTGCATGCCGGCTGCTTTCAGCTCTTCATTCCATGCATTGATACTATTTTGGAGATCTTCTTTTGTGTTTGCCATTAGTATTAGATCATCTGCAAACATAAACTCACTTACTCTGACATGTTCTAGGTTTCTAATTCCTAATGTTGCTCTCTGTGGTCTTTTACTCGCTCTGTTATTTACTGATTTGGATATTTCATCCACCGCCGCTGTGAAGAGTAAAGGGCTTAGGGTTCCTCCTTGTCTCACACCTTTGTGGCTTATGAATTCTTGTGTCGCTGCCTGTCCAATTCTTATGCTGTTCTTAGTTTCTTTATATAGGCTTTGGATTACTTCCAGCAGGTGTCTGTTTAACTTTCTTGCTCTTAGAGTTCTCCAAATTAGTTCCCTCGGTAGGCTGTCGAAGGCTTTTTCCAGGTTGATAGCACATGTATATAATTTTCCATTATAATTTATTACGTTTTCTGTAATCCGCTTGAAACAAAATATCCAGTCTTGGGTGCCTTTTCCAGGTCTAAAGCCTGCCTGGTTCTCATTTAATGTAGGTTCAATTGCATCCCTTAGCTTCTTTACTATAATTGTCTCGTATATTTTATATGCTACACAGAGCAGCGATATTCCCCTATAGTTGTTACATATCGTTTGGTCTCCTTTTTTAAAGGGAGTTGGTTTGTCCCTTCTTTGCCCATGTACTTTATCATTTCCGGTTTTATGTTATCTATACCTGCTGCTTTGCCTGTTTTCAACTTCTTTATGGCCGCTTCTAATTCCTCCTTATTTCGTCTGTTCGTACTTCCTCATTGTGATTCAGTGTACCGTCACCTATAACGTCTTTGTCTATTGTTGGTTCAGCTCCGACGACCTCTTTGAAGTGTTCCATCCACCTTTCTTTTATTTCTTCTACATTTGTTAGTAGTTCACCCTCTTTATTTTTAATGTATGTTGTCATTTTCTTCCCTTTTTTTAATCCTCTAATTATGCGAAATAGCATTTTCACATTTCCTTCATTATTCCTTTCCATTCTCTTCCCAAAATCTTCCCAGGATTCTGCCTTTGCTTTTTTGATTTGTTCCTTAACTTTGGTTCTTTGTGTTTTGTATTTTTGATAATTCTCGTTGTTCCTGTCATTAATATATTTCTTCCACAGCCTTTTCTTTTCCTTTACTTCTTCTTTAATTGTTTTATTCCACCATGCCATCTGTTTTATCTGATTGTTGTAGCAAGTTACCCCACATACTTTTTCGGCAGCGTTTAATATAATGTTTTTAAAATTACTCCAAAGTAGTTCTATATTATCTGTTTTGTGATTTTCTCTGGCCTCGTCGTATTTGTGTAGCGTATTCTTCCTGTGTTTCTGTATCTTGCAGCTTATAGCTCTTAATGCTTTTAAATGTATTCTTATCTTGTCTTATGTTATTTAGAGTTGTCAGCTCTTCTAATCTGAGTCTGGGAACAGCTTCAAGAGGAATTTGATAAAACCAAAAATAGAATCATCATTTTAGGAGGTCTAAATGGGCGTGTGGGTAATAACCCAGAAGGTACTGAAGGTGCAATTGAAAAATGGTGATAACACACACTGAATAGCAATGGCAAAAGAATAATCGAGTTCTGTATGGAAAATAACTGCATCGTGACAAATACATGGTTCAGACACAAAGACATCCATAAATTTACGAGAGAAGTTGCTAGTGGAAGTGAAAAATCAATTATCGACTTAGTGTTAGTAGAAAAAGACAACAAAGCCAAAATAAAAGATGTGAGAGTCAAGAGAAGTGCAGAAGTAGGAAGCGACCACTACCTAGTAGATAGATAGATAGATAGATAATGGTTTTTATTTCGATAATATTATACATAATACATTTTACATACAACATATAATAAAACGAAAAACGTCAAATATGCACCACTGAAGAAACGCTTCAATGGTATAGGATTTCATATGCTAAGATATTTAACAACAAAAATACAATAATTTCCTATGCACCATTGAGGAACTCCTCAACTGTATATGGTTCTAAATTTAACAGAAACAGTAGAAGTAAGAAAAAGAAACAAAGCCAAAATAGAAATAAGAAAAGCAAAGACTCAATGCTGGGAAGAGTTCGGACAGGAACTAGATGAATTATATACTAAAAACATCAAACATTGTTGGGGAATAGTAAAAAAGATAAGAGGAAACAAAGGAAAAGAAGTAAGAGGAATAATAAACAAAAACAATGAATTAAAAACGGAAACAACAGAAATTCGACAAGTATGGAAGGAATACTACGAGTAAACATTTGAGGAAAACCGAAACCAACAGGAAGAGCAAGATGAATACGAAGATACAGATGAGGAACAACAAGAAAACGCAATAGATATCGAAATGAAGGATGTAGAAGAGGCAATTGGTACACTTAAACTAGGCAAGGCAGGGGGAGCAGATGGTGTCGAGGCAGAGATGATAAAATTCATGGGCCCTAAAGGGAAGATATGGATACATAAAATATTTAAGAAAGCATGGAAAGAAGAACGGATACCAGAGGATTGGGAAAACAACATAATTACTCCAATCTACAAGAAAGGAGAAACAGGAAAATGTGAAAACTACAGCGCCATCTGCCTTTCCTCTACAGTATTTAAAATGTATTCGAAGATTCTACAAAAGAAACTAATACACTACATAGGTCATAAGCTAGCCGATGAACAAGCAGCGTACAGACAAGGAAAACAAACAACAGACAACATACACATAATAAGAAATATAACAGAAAGAGCAATAGAAAGAGGAGGAGAGCTGTTTGTTACACTCATAGATGTAAAGGCAGCGTTTGACAATATAAATAGAAGTCACATATGGAGGTATTTATCGGAATTACAAACACCAAGGAAACTCATCATAAATATTAAGAACATGTACCAGAATGTCAAAGGAAGAGTACATATGAACGGAGAAGCTTCTGACACGTTCTTTATGACAAAAGGAATAAAACAGGGAGACAGCCTTAGTCCACTTCTATTTATAACAGCGATGGACAAAATTTTATTAAATACAAGAACAAAAACACAACATCTGCAATCACAAATAGGACATTACCAACTAAGGCCAATCAAAGTAGACAATCTAATGTACGCAGATGATGTAATACTTATAGCAGACACTCACAATAAAATGAAGGGACTGGTTAAAATATGGAGTGAAGAAATAGAGAACATGGGAATGGAGGTAAACACTAACAAAACAAAAATGATGATTATAAATAACAAAAAAACGGAGATGGTAAGAAAAATAGAAATAAACGGGAATACAATAGAAGTAGTCACAGCAGTAGAATATCTTGGTTCAATAATAACAGATGATGGAAGAATAGAAGTGGACATAGCACATATAATGAAAAAGAGGAACATATACGTACTATGCAATCAACAAACCAATATTGCAAAAACAAGAAATAGACAAGCAAGTGAAATTGAAAGTATACAACATAATAGCGAGACCAACATTAACATACGGGAGTGAGACATGGACCATAAACAAAAAACATGAAAGCAAGATCAATGCAGTTGAAATACAGTTCCTAAGAAGAATCGCGGGGAAGGCCAAATGGGATAGAGAGACGAACAAAAGAATTAAACATACTCTAAGACAAGAATGAATAATGGACTTTATAGAAAGGAAGCAACTAAGATGGTATGGCCATATAATAAGAAAAGATGAACAATCGCTACTAAAAAAGATCACAGAGTCAACAGGAGGACGAAAGAGGAAAAGGGGTAGACCCAGCAAGCGGTCGATACAAAGGATTGAAGAAATTGGCATCAAGAGGGGAAAAACATTGGCAGATATGAAAAGAATGGCAAAGAACCGAAAGGAGTGGAAGGACTGGACCTCACATCCGACATCCTGAAAGGGTATAAGAAAAAGAAGAAGAAGAAGAATTTGCTTGGAAGAACCATCGTCTTTGCCATTATTTATTTGGCTTGTACTAGCTATCGGTTGATCATCGTGTCCTACTAATCGAGATTTCACAATTTGTCTTGAATTAGCAGCAATTTGTTTTGTTATTGTAACACGGTTTGAAATACACGAACCATCGCTATTGTCATCAAAAGTTCGGCTAGAACTATGTATTGGTGGATTGCCTTCACCCTCAGAGTGGTCATTTGCTGGCAAAATTTCCACATTGGGTCCTGTGTCGATATCTGCCAATAATTTCCTTTATATTTCATTCCCTCGTCTTTAGTCAGCAACTTAGAAACTTTTGCCGTTTGATATACGTCTTGTGTTATTCTGTAAATGTAAAAAGTATCACCTAAACTATGTTACTATAAATGCCGAAATTGAAACACAAGAGGGTCACAAATTTGTTATTTAACCATCGGGTAATAGTTTTCCATGTTAAGTATGTGGAAAGAGTTTAAACAGCGGCCTATGCTTTATAAATCCTAGTTTCGACAATGCCAATGAAAATAGGGAAAAAATTACATTTGAATTAAAAGTTTCGTACCCTCAATTTATTGAGGAAATTAAAGCGTTTGCTATTATAAAAAGCATCAGTGGACATTCAAATTTATACTGTTGACACAGCTGTTACTCTAACAAAGGGCACTATGAGCACGAAAGGTTTTAACCAGACGTTGGGTTCAAATAATGTGAATATGTTACTTAAACACTTACTCATAATAGTCTTGATGTGTTTTTTCTGTGTGTCCCATAAATTTAGCAAATTGGGAGTATTGGTCTTTTTAATTCAAAATAAGAAATGACATTTATAATTTTAATGTTATTAATGTGAAGAAAATTAATGTCGAAAAGAATTTGAAATTATGTGAAATTTCAAGAATGCATGATTTTAATTATTTTTTGAAAAATAAAAAATCACAAGTCGTAAACATGTTTATTAATAAGTTAAAAGTTTAAAACACAAAACGTTTCGCAATTTTAGGTTGCTTCATCAGTTGTAGAAATTAGAAGATATTGAGAATATTGGTCTTTTTGTAAATCAATTGTTTGCATTAATGTAGCAATTTGTTTTCGTAAACAATTAGATGTTATTGTTCCGGGGTGCTCTAATTTGCAGGAATTGACAAATCTAATAGCAACTTCTGCCCTAACCCAATGGTCTTTGACATGAGGGTTTTCTTCTGGAAAGATTTTGGTTTCACCCAAGGGCGTAGCCAGGGTTTCAGTTAGAGGGGGGCAAAAATTATATACACAACTAGCTGGCCCGGCAAACGTTGTTCTGCCCAAAAATAATTTGTTTCTATAGAGTTTTAATTTTTGTCATGTCCATCGTCTTGGACTTAAAAATAAATGCCATTTTCGCAATCAACTTCCCAAAAAACCTCAATAACGACACA
>CALNHX010000865.1:0-276359 GCA_940337035.1 Agriotes lineatus
GAGCAATTACACGCTCGTGGAATTACACACGCGCCGCTACGCGGCTTGTGCGTAACTTTTCCAACTCGCGTGTAATATGCTTCCTACAGCTGTCGTTGTGTAATATACTATTATGTAACTCCATCGGCGTTCTACAACCACCAAATTTTAATTGCTAGTTTGTGATAAACCGATTGTGACACCGTAGTGTACGGAATAGCTTTATATTGATGATTTGCCAATTCTACTAGCACAAAATGAGCTGCTAAACGCCACCGTTCGCTTTGAATGATTTTTGAGCATCGCATTAATTTAATACGGCACCTAATAAGCTCCTGAAGCCATTATTTTAACCAAATTAATATAGAAATGAGAGCTAGGAAACTTGCTTGATTTATAGTGAATAAAAAATACAATTTATGTAACTCCATCGGCGTTCTACAACCACCAAATTTTAATTGCTAGTTTGTGATAAACCGATTGTGACACCGTTGTGTAGAGAATAGCTTTATATTGAAGTTTCGCCAATTCTACTAGCACAAAATGAGCTGCTAAACGCCACCGTTCGTTTTGACTGATTTTTGAGCATCGCATTAATTTAATACGGCACCTAATAAGCTCCTGAAGCCATTATTTTAACCAAATTAATATAGAAATGAGAGCTAGGAAACTTGCAGGATTTATAGTGAATAAAAAATACAATTTATGTAACTCCATCGGCGTTCTACAACCACCAAATTTTAATTGCTAGTTTGTGATAAACCGATTGTGACACCGTTGTGTAGAGAATAGCTTTATATTGATGTTTCGCCAATTCTACTAGCACAAAATGAGCTGCTAAACGCCACCGTTCGTTTTGACTGATTTTTGAGCATCGCATTAATCTAATACGGCACCTAATAAGCTCCTGAAGCCATTATTTTAACCAAATTAATATAGAAATGAGAGCTAGGAAACTTGCAGGATTTATAGTGAATAAAAAATACAATTTATGTAACTCCATCGGCGTTCTACAACCACCAAATTTTAATTGCTAGTTTGTGATAAACCGATTGTGACACCGTTGTGTAGAGAATAGCTCTATATTGATGTTTCGCCAATTCTACTAGCACAAAATGGGCTGCTAAACGCCACCGTTCGCTTTGACTGATTTTTGAGCATCGCATTAATTTAATACGGCACTTAATAAGCTCCTGAAGCCATTATTTTAACCAAATTAATATAGAAATGAGAGCTAGGAAACTTGCAGGATTTATAGTGAATAAAAAATACAATTTATGTAACTCCATCGGCGTTCTACAACCACCAAATTTTAATTGCTAGTTTGTGATAAACCGATTGTGACACCGTTGTGTAGAGAATAGCTTTATATTGATGTTTCGCCAATTCTACTAGCACAAAATGAGCTGCTAAACACCACCGTTCGTTTTGACTGATTTTTGAGCATCGCATTAATTTAATACGGCACCTAATAAGCTCCTGAAGCCATTATTTTAACCAAATTAATATAGAAATGAGAGCTAGAAAACTTACAGGATTTATAGTGAATAAAAAATACAATTTATATAACTCAATCGGCGATTTCAAGCAACCAAATTTGAATTGCTAGGTTGTGATAAACCGAATGTGACACCGTAGTGTACGGATTAGTTTTATATAAATGATTTGCCATTTCTGCTAGTACAAAAATTGCTGCTAAAAATCACCGTTGGCTTTGACTGCTTTTTGAGCATCACATTAATTTATTACGGCACCTAATAAGCTCCTAAAGCCATCATTTTAACTGAATTAATATAGAAATGTGAACTAGGGAACTTACAGGATTTATAGTGAGTAAATATACAATTTATGTAACTCATCGGCGTTTTACAGCCACCAAATTTTAATTGCTAGATAGTGATAAACCGAATGTGACACCGTAGTGTACTAATTAACTTTCTATTGATGATATGCCATTTCTACTATAACACAAAATGTTGCTAAAGGTCACCGTTCGCATTGAGTGCTTTTTGAGCATTGCATTAATTTAATACGGCGCCTAATAAGCTCCTGAAGCGATTATTTTAACTAAATTACTATAGAAACGAGAGCTAGGAAACTTGCAGGATTTATAGTGAATAAAAAATACAATTTACGTAACTCGATCGGCGTCTTACAGCCACCAAATTTTAATTGCTAGTTTGTGATAAACCGAATGAGACACCGTAGTGTACGGAATAGCTTTATATTGATGATTTTCCAATTCTACTAGCACAAAATGAGCTGCTAAACGCCACCGTTCGGTTTGACTGATTTTTGAGCATCGCATTAATTTAATACGGCACCTAATAAGCCCCTGAAGCCATTATTTTAACCAAATTAATATAGAAATGAGAGCTAGGAAACTTGCAGGATTTATAATGAATAAAAAATACAATTTACGTAACTCCATCGGCGTTCTACAACCACCAAATTTTAATTGCTAGATTGTGATAAACCGAATGTGACACCGTAGTGTACGGAATAGCTTTATATTGATGATTTGCCAATTCTCCTAGCACAAAATGAGCTGCTAAACGCCACCGTTCGCTTTGACTGATTTTTGAGCATCCCATTAATTTAATACGGCACCTAATAAGCTCCTGAAGCCATTATTTTAACCAAATTAATATAGAAATGAGAGCTAGGCAAATTGCAGGATTTATAGTGAATAAAAAATACAATTTATGTAACTCCATCGGCGTTCTACAACCACCAAATTTTAATTGCTAGTTTGTGATAAACCGAATGTGACACCGTAGTGTACGGAATAGCTTTATATTGATGATTTGCCAATTCTCCTAGCACAAAATGAGCTGCTAAACGCCACCGTTCGCTTTGACTGATTTTTGAGCATCCCATTAATTTAATACGGCACCTAATAAGCTCCTGAAGCCATTATTTTAACCAAATTAATATAGAAATGAGAGCTAGGCAAATTGCAGGATTTATAGTAAATAAAAAATACAATTTATGTAACTCCATCGGCGTTCTACAACCACCAAATTTTAATTGCTAGATTGTGATAAACCGAATGTGACACCGTTGTGTAGGGAATAGCTTTATATTGATGATTTGAAAATTCTACTAGCACAAAATAAGCTGCTAAACGCCACCGTTCGCTTTGACCGATTTTTGAGCATCGCATTAATTTAATACGGCACTTATTAAGCTCCTGAAGCCATTATTTTAACCAAATTAATATAGAAATGAGAGCTAGGAAACTTGCAGGATTTATAATGAATAAAAAATACAATTTATGTAACTCCATCGGCGTTCTACAGCCACCAAATTTTAATTGCTAGTTTGTGATAAACCGAATGTGACACCGTAGTGTACGGAATAGCTTTATATTGATGATTTGCCAATTCTCCTAGCACAAAATGAGCTGCTAAACGCCACCGTTCGCTTTGACTGATTTTTGAGCATCCCATTAATTTAATACGGCACCTAATAAGCTCCTGAAGCCATTATTTTAACCAAATTAATATAGAAATGAGAGCTAGGCAAATTGCAGGATTTATAGTGAATAAAAAATAAAATTTATGTAACTCCATCGGCGTTCTACAACCACCAAATTTTAATTGCTAGTTTGTGATAAACCGTATGTGACACCGTTGTGTACGGAATAGCTTTATATTGATGATTTGCCAATTCTACTAGCACAAAATGAGCTGCTAAACGCCACCGTTCGCTTTTACTGATTTTTGAGCATCGAATTAATATAATACGGCACCTAATAAGCCCCTGAAGCCATTATTTTAACCAAATTAGTATAGAAATGAGAGATAGGAAACTTGCAGGATTTATAATGAATAAAAAATACAATTTATGTAACTCCATCGGCGTTCTACAGCCACCAAATTTTAATTGCTAGTTTGTGATAAACCGAATGTGACACCGTAGTGTACGGAATAGCTTTATATTGATGATTTGCCAATTCTACTAACACAAAATGACCTGCTAAACGCCACCGTTTGCTTTGACTAATTTTTGAGCATCGCATTAATTTAATACGGCACCTAATAGGCTCCTGAAGCCATTATTTTAACCAAATTAATATAGAAATGGGAGCTAGGAAACTTGCAGGATTTATAGTGATTAAAAAATAAAATTTATGTAACTCCATCGGCGTTCTACAATCACCAAATTTTAATTGCTAGTTAGTGATAAATAGTATGTGACACCGTTGTGTACGGAATAGCTTTATATTGATGATTTGCCAATTCTACTAGCACAAAATGAGCTGCTAAACGCCACCGTTCGCATTGACTAATTTTTGAGCATCGCATTAATTTAATACGGCACCTAATACGCTCCTAAAGCCATTATTTTAACCAAATTAATATAGAAATGAAAGCTAACAAACTTGCAGGATTTATAGTGATTAAAAAATACAATTTTTCTACTCCTTTATTAGTAAATTGCTCATTAAGCACTGTTTACTTGATTAGTAAATTCGTTGTTACAAACAGTGTTACGTAATGACTAACACGTAATTTTTTTTATTACGTTACAGTTAGCTTCTGTTGTTTGTACGAAGCGGTGTAGGGATGTGACTGCAGCCGCCTAATTTTTAATATGGTGTGACAGATAGTTTGACAGTTACTAAAATATTTCTTTTTCGTTTAACGAAATGAATGTGATCGTAGAAAAAGTATAGTACGCAACTCGAGCTATAGAGCAATTACACGCTCGTGGAATTACACACGCGCCGCTACGCGGCTTGTGCGTAACTTTTCCAACTCGCGTGTAATATGCTTCCTACAGCTGTCGTTGTGTAATATACTATTATGTAACTCCATCGGCGTTCTACAACCACCAAATTTTAATTGCTAGTTTGTGATAAACCGATTGTGACACCGTAGTGTACGGAATAGCTTTATATTGATGATTTGCCAATTCTACTAGCACAAAATGAGCTGCTAAACGCCACCGTTCGCTTTGAATGATTTTTGAGCATCGCATTAATTTAATACGGCACCTAATAAGCTCCTGAAGCCATTATTTTAACCAAATTAATATAGAAATGAGAGCTAGGAAACTTGCTTGATTTATAGTGAATAAAAAATACAATTTATGTAACTCCATCGGCGTTCTACAACCACCAAATTTTAATTGCTAGTTTGTGATAAACCGATTGTGACACCGTTGTGTAGAGAATAGCTTTATATTGAAGTTTCGCCAATTCTACTAGCACAAAATGAGCTGCTAAACGCCACCGTTCGTTTTGACTGATTTTTGAGCATCGCATTAATTTAATACGGCACCTAATAAGCTCCTGAAGCCATTATTTTAACCAAATTAATATAGAAATGAGAGCTAGGAAACTTGCAGGATTTATAGTGAATAAAAAATACAATTTATGTAACTCCATCGGCGTTCTACAACCACCAAATTTTAATTGCTAGTTTGTGATAAACCGATTGTGACACCGTTGTGTAGAGAATAGCTCTATATTGATGTTTCGCCAATTCTACTAGCACAAAATGGGCTGCTAAACGCCACCGTTCGCTTTGACTGATTTTTGAGCATCGCATTAATTTAATACGGCACTTAATAAGCTCCTGAAGCCATTATTTTAACCAAATTAATATAGAAATGAGAGCTAGGAAACTTGCAGGATTTATAGTGAATAAAAAATACAATTTATGTAACTCCATCGGCGTTCTACAACCACCAAATTTTAATTGCTAGTTTGTGATAAACCGATTGTGACACCGTTGTGTAGAGAATAGCTTTATATTGATGTTTCGCCAATTCTACTAGCACAAAATGAGCTGCTAAACACCACCGTTCGTTTTGACTGATTTTTGAGCATCGCATTAATTTAATACGGCACCTAATAAGCTCCTGAAGCCATTATTTTAACCAAATTAATATAGAAATGAGAGCTAGAAAACTTACAGGATTTATAGTGAATAAAAAATACAATTTATATAACTCAATCGGCGATTTCAAGCAACCAAATTTGAATTGCTAGGTTGTGATAAACCGAATGTGACACCGTAGTGTACGGATTAGTTTTATATAAATGATTTGCCATTTCTGCTAGTACAAAAATTGCTGCTAAAAATCACCGTTGGCTTTGACTGCTTTTTGAGCATCACATTAATTTATTACGGCACCTAATAAGCTCCTAAAGCCATCATTTTAACTGAATTAATATAGAAATGTGAACTAGGGAACTTACAGGATTTATAGTGAGTAAATATACAATTTATGTAACTCATCGGCGTTTTACAGCCACCAAATTTTAATTGCTAGATAGTGATAAACCGAATGTGACACCGTAGTGTACTAATTAACTTTCTATTGATGATATGCCATTTCTACTATCACACAAAATGTTGCTAAAGGTCACCGTTCGCATTGAGTGCTTTTTGAGCATTGCATTAATTTAATACGGCGCCTAATAAGCTCCTGAAGCGATTATTTTAACTAATATACTATAGAAACGAGAGCTAGGAAACTTGCAGGATTTATAGTGAATAAAAAATACAATTTACGTAACTCGATCGGCGTCTTACAGCCACCAAATTTTAATTGCTAGTTTGTGATAAACCGAATGTGACACCGTAGTGTACGGAATAGCTTTATATTGATGATTTTCCAATTCTACTAGCACAAAATGAGCTGCTAAACGCCACCGTTCGGTTTGACTGATTTTTGAGCATCGCATTAATTTAATACGGCACCTAATAAGCCCCTGAAGCCATTATTTTAACCAAATTAATATAGAAATGAGAGCTAGGAAACTTGCAGGATTTATAATGAATAAAAAATACAATTTACGTAACTCCATCGGCGTTCTACAACCACCAAATTTTAATTGCTAGATTGTGATAAACCGAATGTGACACCGTAGTGTACGGAATAGCTTTATATTGATGATTTGCCAATTCTCCTAGCACAAAATGAGCTGCTAAACGCCACCGTTCGCTTTGACTGATTTTTGAGCATCCCATTAATTTAATACGGCACCTAATAAGCTCCTGAAGCCATTATTTTAACCAAATTAATATAGAAATGAGAGCTAGGCAAATTGCAGGATTTATAGTGAATAAAAAATACAATTTATGTAACTCCATCGGCGTTCTACAACCACCAAATTTTAATTGCTAGTTTGTGATAAACCGAATGTGACACCGTAGTGTACGGAATAGCTTTATATTGATGATTTGCCAATTCTCCTAGCACAAAATAAGCTGCTAAACGCCACCGTTCGCTTTGACTGATTTTTGAGCATCCCATTAATTTAATACGGCACCTAATAAGCTCCTGAAGCCATTATTTTAACCAAATTAATATAGAAATGAGAGCTAGGCAAATTGCAGGATTTATAGTAAATAAAAAATACAATTTATGTAACTCCATCGGCGTTCTACAACCACCAAATTTTAATTGCTAGATTGTGATAAACCGAATGTGACACCGTTGTGTAGGGAATAGCTTTATATTGATGATTTGAAAATTCTACTAGCACAAAATAAGCTGCTAAACGCCACCGTTCGCTTTGACCGATTTTTGAGCATCGCATTAATTTAATACGGCACTTATTAAGCTCCTGAAGCCATTATTTTAACCAAATTAATATAGAAATGAGAGCTAGGAAACTTGCAGGATTTATAATGAATAAAAAATACAATTTATGTAACTCCATCGGCGTTCTACAGCCACCAAATTTTAATTGCTAGTTTGTGATAAACCGAATGTGACACCGTAGTGTACGGAATAGCTTTATATTGATGATTTGCCAATTCTCCTAGCACAAAATGAGCTGCTAAACGCCACCGTTCGCTTTGACTGATTTTGAGCATCCCATTAATTTAATACGGCACCTAATAAGCTCCTGAAGCCATTATTTTAACCAAATTAATATAGAAATGAGAGCTAGGCAAATTGCAGGATTTATAGTGAATAAAAAATAAAATTTATGTAACTCCATCGGCGTTCTACAACCACCAAATTTTAATTGCTAGTTTGTGATAAACCGTATGTGACACCGTTGTGTACGGAATAGCTTTATATTGATGATTTGCCAATTCTACTAGCACAAAATGAGCTGCTAAACGCCACCGTTCGCTTTTACTGATTTTTGAGCATCGAATTAATATAATACGGCACCTAATAAGCCCCTGAAGCCATTATTTTAACCAAATTAGTATAGAAATGAGAGATAGGAAACTTGCAGGATTTATAATGAATAAAAAATACAATTTATGTAACTCCATCGGCGTTCTACAGCCACCAAATTTTAATTGCTAGTTTGTGATAAACCGAATGTGACACCGTAGTGTACGGAATAGCTTTATATTGATGATTTGCCAATTCTACTAACACAAAATGACCTGCTAAACGCCACCGTTTGCTTTGACTAATTTTTGAGCATCGCATTAATTTAATACGGCACCTAATAGGCTCCTGAAGCCATTATTTTAACCAAATTAATATAGAAATGGGAGCTAGGAAACTTGCAGGATTTATAGTGATTAAAAAATAAAATTTATGTAACTCCATCGGCGTTCTACAATCACCAAATTTTAATTGCTAGTTAGTGATAAATAGTATGTGACACCGTTGTGTACGGAATAGCTTTATATTGATGATTTGCCAATTCTACTAGCACAAAATGAGCTGCTAAACGCCACCGTTCGCATTGACTAATTTTTGAGCATCGCATTAATTTAATACGGCACCTAATACGCTCCTAAAGCCATTATTTTAACCAAATTAATATAGAAATGAAAGCTAACAAACTTGCAGGATTTATAGTGATTAAAAAATACAATTTTTCTACTCCTTTATTAGTAAATTGCTCATTAAGCACTGTTTACTTGATTAGTAAATTCGTTGTTACAAACAGTGTTACGTAATGACTAACACGTAATTTTTTTTATTACGTTACAGTTAGCTTCTGTTGTTTGTACGAAGCGGTGTAGGGATGTGACTGCAGCCGCCTAATTTTTAATATGGTGTGACAGATAGTTTGACAGTTACTAAAATATTTCTTTTTCGTTTAACGAAATGAATGTGATCGTAGAAAAAGTATAGACGCCAACTCGAGCTATAGAGCAATTACACGCTCGTGGAATTACACACGCGCCGCTACGCGGCTTGTGCGTAACTTTTCCAACTCGCGTGTAATATGCTTCCTACAGCTGTCGTTGTGTAATATACTATTATGTAACTCCATCGGCGTTCTACAACCACCAAATTTTAATTGCTAGTTTGTGATAAACCGATTGTGACACCGTAGTGTACGGAATAGCTTTATATTGATGATTTGCCAATTCTACTAGCACAAAATGAGCTGCTAAACGCCACCGTTCGCTTTGAATGATTTTTGAGCATCGCATTAATTTAATACGGCACCTAATAAGCTCCTGAAGCCATTATTTTAACCAAATTAATATAGAAATGAGAGCTAGGAAACTTGCTTGATTTATAGTGAATAAAAAATACAATTTATGTAACTCCATCGGCGTTCTACAACCACCAAATTTTAATTGCTAGTTTGTGATAAACCGATTGTGACACCGTTGTGTAGAGAATAGCTTTATAATGAAGTTTCGCCAATTCTACTAGCACAAAATGAGCTGCTAAACGCCACCGTTCGTTTTGACTGATTTTTGAGCATCGCATTAATTTAATACGGCACCTAATAAGCTCCTGAAGCCATTATTTTAACCAAATTAATATAGAAATGAGAGCTAGGAAACTTGCAGGATTTATAGTGAATAAAAAATACAATTTATGTAACTCCATCGGCGTTCTACAACCACCAAATTTTAATTGCTAGTTTGTGATAAACCGATTGTGACACCGTTGTGTAGAGAATAGCTTTATATTGATGTTTCGCCAATTCTACTAGCACAAAATGAGCTGCTAAACGCCACCGTTCGTTTTGACTGATTTTTGAGCATCGCATTAATCTAATACGGCACCTAATAAGCTCCTGAAGCCATTATTTTAACCAAATTAATATAGAAATGAGAGCTAGGAAACTTGCAGGATTTATAGTGAATAAAAAATACAATTTATGTAACTCCATCGGCGTTCTACAACCACCAAATTTTAATTGCTAGTTTGTGATAAACCGATTGTGACACCGTTGTGTAGAGAATAGCTCTATATTGATGTTTCGCCAATTCTACTAGCACAAAATGGAGTGCTAAACGCCACCGTTCGCTTTGACTGATTTTTGAGCATCGCATTAATTTAATACGGCACTTAATAAGCTCCTGAAGCCATTATTTTAACCAAATTAATATAGAAATGAGAGCTAGGAAACTTGCAGGATTTATAGTGAATAAAAAATACAATTTATGTAACTCCATCGGCGTTCTACAACCACCAAATTTTAATTGCTAGTTTGTGATAAACCGATTGTGACACCGTTGTGTAGAGAATAGCTTTATATTGATGTTTCGCCAATTCTACTAGCACAAAATGAGCTGCTAAACACCACCGTTCGTTTTGACTGATTTTTGAGCATCGCATTAATTTAATACGGCACCTAATAAGCTCCTGAAGCCATTATTTTAACCAAATTAATATAGAAATGAGAGCTAGAAAACTTACAGGATTTATAGTGAATAAAAAATACAATTTATATAACTCAATTGGCGATTTCAAGCAACCAAATTTGAATTGCTAGGTTGTGATAAACCGAATGTGACACCGTAGTGTACGGATTAGTTTTATATAAATGATTTGCCATTTCTGCTAGTACAAAAATTGCTGCTAAAAATCACCGTTGGCTTTGACTGCTTTTTGAGCATCACATTAATTTATTACGGCACCTAATAAGCTCCTAAAGCCATCATTTTAACTGAATTAATATAGAAATGTGAACTAGGGAACTTACAGGATTTATAGTGAGTAAATATACAATTTATGTAACTCATCGGCGTTTTACAGCCACCAAATTTTAATTGCTAGATAGTGATAAACCGAATGTGACACCGTAGTGTACTAATTAACTTTCTATTGATGATATGCCATTTCTACTATCACACAAAATGTTGCTAAAGGTCACCGTTCGCATTGAGTGCTTTTTGAGCATTGCATTAATTTAATACGGCGCCTAATAAGCTCCTGAAGCGATTATTTTAACTAAATTACTATAGAAACGAGAGCTAGGAAACTTGCAGGATTTATAGTGAATAAAAAATACAATTTACGTAACTCGATCGGCGTCTTACAGCCCCCAAATTTTAATTGCTAGTTTGTGATAAACCGAATGTGACACCGTAGTGTACGGAATAGCTTTATATTGATGATTTTCCAATTCTACTAGCACAAAATGAGCTGCTAAACGCCACCGTTCGGTTTGACTGATTTTTGAGCATCGCATTAATTTAATACGGCACCTAATAAGCCCCTGAAGCCATTATTTTAACCAAATTAATATAGAAATGAGAGCTAGGAACCTTGCAGGATTTATAATGAATAAAAAATACAATTTACGTAACTCCATCGGCGTTCTACAACCACCAAATTTTAATTGCTAGATTGTGATAAACCGAATGTGACACCGTAGTGTACGGAATAGCTTTATATTGATGATTTGCCAATTCTCCTAGCACAAAATGAGCTGCTAAACGCCACCGTTCGCTTTGACTGATTTTTGAGCATCCCATTAATTTAATACGGCACCTAATAAGCTCCTGAAGCCATTATTTTAACCAAATTAATATAGAAATGAGAGCTAGGCAAATTGCAGGATTTATAGTGAATAAAAAATACAATTTATGTAACTCCATCGGCGTTCTACAACCACCAAATTTTAATTGCTAGTTTGTGATAAACCGAATGTGACACCGTAGTGTACGGAATAGCTTTATATTGATGATTTGCCAATTCTCCTAGCACAAAATGAGCTGCTAAACGCCACCGTTCGCTTTGACTGATTTTTGAGCATCCCATTAATTTAATACGGCACCTAATAAGCTCCTGAAGCCATTATTTTAACCAAATTAATATAGAAATGAGAGCTAGGCAAATTGCAGGATTTATAGTAAATAAAAAATACAATTTATGTAACTCCATCGGCGTTCTACAACCACCAAATTTTAATTGCTAGATTGTGATAAACCGAATGTGACACCGTTGTGTAGGGAATAGCTTTATATTGATGATTTGAAAATTCTACTAGCACAAAATAAGCTGCTAAACGCCACCGTTCGCTTTGACCGATTTTTGAGCATCGCATTAATTTAATACGGCACTTATTAAGCTCCTGAAGCCATTATTTTAACCAAATTAATATAGAAATGAGAGCTAGGAAACTTGCAGGATTTATAATGAATAAAAAATACAATTTATGTAACTCCATCGGCGTTCTACAGCCACCAAATTTTAATTGCTAGTTTGTGATAAACCGAATGTGACACCGTAGTGTACGGAATAGCTTTATATTGATGATTTGCCAATTCTCCTAGCACAAAATGAGCTGCTAAACGCCACCGTTCGCTTTGACTGATTTTTGAGCATCCCATTAATTTAATACGGCACCTAATAAGCTCCTGAAGCCATTATTTTAACCAAATTAATATAGAAATGAGAGCTAGGCAAATTGCAGGATTTATAGTGAATAAAAAATACAATTTATGTAACTCCATCGGCGTTCTACAACCACCAAATTTTAATTGCTAGATTGTGATAAACCGAATGTGACACCGTTGTGTAGGGAATAGCTTTATATTGATGATTTGAAAATTCTACTAGCACAAAATGAGCTGCTAAACGCCACCGTTCGCTTTGACCGATTTTTGAGCATCGCAATAATTTAATACGGCACTGAATAAGCTCCTGAAACCATTATTTTAACCAAATTAATATAGAAATGAGAGCTAGGAAACTTGCAGGATTTATAATGAATAAAAAATACAATTTATGTAACTCCATCGGCGTTCTACAACCACCAAATTTTAATTGCTAGTTTGTGATAAACCGAATGTGACACCGTTGTGTAGGGAATAGCTTTATATTGATGATTTGAAAATTCTACTAGCACAAAATGAGCTGCTAAACGCCACCGTTCGATTTGACTGATTTTTGAGCATCGCATTAATTTAATACGGCACTTAATAAGCTCCTGAAGCTATTATTTTAACCAAATTAATATAGAAATGAGAGCTAGTAAACTTGCAGGATTTATAGTGAATAAAAAATACAATTTATGTAACTCCATCGGCGTTCTACAACCACCAAATTTTAATTGCTAGTTTGTGATAAACCGAATGTGACACTGTTGTGTAGGGAATAGCTTTATATTGATGATTTGAAAATTCTACTAGCACAAAATGAGCTGCTAAACGTCACCGTTCGCTTTGACCGATTTTTGAGCATCGCATTAATTTAATACGGCACTTAATAAGCTCCTGAAGCCATTATTTTAACCAAATTAATATAGAAATGAGAGCTAGGAAACTTGCAGGATTTATAATAAATAAAAAATACAATTTATGTAACCCTATCGGCGTTCTACAACCACCAAATTCTAATTGCTAGTTTGTGATAAACCGAATGTGACACTGTTGTGTAGGGAATAGCTTTATATTGATGATTTGAAAATTCTACTAGCACAAAATGAGCTGCTAAACGTCACCGTTCGCTTTGACCGATTTTTGAGCATCGCATTAATTTAATACGGCACTTAATAAGCTCCTAAAGCCATCATTTTAACTGAATTAATATAGAAATGTGAACTAGGGAACTTACAGGATTTATAGTGAGTAAATATACAATTTATGTAACTCATCGGCGTTTTACAGCCACCAAATTTAAATTGCTAGATAGTGATAAACCGAATGTGACACCGTAGTGTACTAATTAACTTTATATTGATGATATGCCATTTCTACTATCACACAAAATGTTGCTAAATGTCACCGTTCGCTTTGAGTGCTTTTTGAGCATTGCATTAATTTAATACGGCGCCTAATAAGCTCCTGAAGCGATTATTTTAACTAAATTATTATAGAAACGAGAGCTAGGAAACTTGCAGGATTTATAGTGAATAAAAAATACAATTTACGTAACTCGATCGGCGTCTTACAGCCACCAAATTTGAATTGCTAGGTTGTGATAAACCGAATGTGAAACCGTAGTGTACGGAATAGCTTTATATTGATGATTTGCCAATTCTACTAGCACAAAATGAGCTGCTAAACGCCACCGTTCGCTTTGACTGATTTTTGAGCATCGCATTAATTTAATACGGCACCTAATACGCTCCTGAAGCCATTATTTTCACCAAATTAATATAGAAATGAGAGCTAGGAAACTTGCAGGATTTATAGTGAATAAAAAATACAATTTATGTAACTCCATCGGCGTTCTACAACCACCAAATTTTAATTGCTAGTTTGTGATAAACCGAATGTGACACCGTTGTGTAGGGAATAGCTTTATATTGATGATTTGCCAATTCTACTAGCACAAAATGAGCTGCTAAACGCCACCGTTCGCTTTGACTGATTTTTGAGCATCGCATTAATTTAATACGGCACCTAATACGCTCCTGAAGCCATTATTTTAACCAAATTAATATAGAAATGAGAGCTAGGAAACTTGCAGGATTTATAGTGAATAAAAAATACAATTTATGTAACTCCATCGGCGTTCTACAACCACCAAATTTTAATTGCTAGTTTGTGATAAACCGAATGTGACACCGTTATGTAGGGAATAGCTTTATATTGATGATTTGCCAATTCTACTAGCACAAAATGAGCTGCTAAACGTCACCGTTCGCTTTGACTGATTTTTGAGCATCGCATTAATTTAATACGGCACCTAATAAGCTCCTGAAGCCATTATTTTAACCAAATTAATATAGAAATGAGAGCTAGGAAACTTGCAGGATTTATAATGAATAAAAAATACAATTTATGTAACTCCATCGGCGTTCTACAGCCACCAAATTTTAATTGCTAGTTTGTGATAAACCGAATGTGACACCGTAGTGTACGGAATAGCTTTATATTGATGATTTGCCAATTCTCCTAGCACAAAATGAGCTGCTAAACGCCACCGTTCGCTTTGACTGATTTTTGAGCATCCCATTAATTTAATACGGCACCTAATAAGCTCCTGAAGCCATTATTTTAACCAAATTAATATAGAAATGAGAGCTAGGCAAATTGCAGGATTTATAGTGAATAAAAAATACAATTTATGTAACTCCATCGGCGTTCTACAACCACCAAATTTTAATTGCTAGATTGTGATAAACCGAATGTGACACCGTTGTGTAGGGAATAGCTTTATATTGATGATTTGAAAATTCTACTAGCACAAAATGAGCTGCTAAACGCCACCGTTCGCTTTGACCGATTTTTGAGCATCGCATTAATTTAATACGGCACTTAATAAGCTCCTGAAACCATTATTTTAACCAAATTAATATAGAAATGAGAGCTAGGAAACTTGCAGGATTTATAATGAATAAAAAATACAATTTATGTAACTCCATCGGCGTTCTACAACCACCAAATTTTAATTGCTAGTTTGTGATAAACCGAATGTGACACCGTTGTGTAGGGAATAGCTTTATATTGATGATTTGAAAATTCTACTAGCACAAAATGAGCTGCTAAACGCCACCGTTCGATTTGACTGATTTTTGAGCATCGCATTAATTTAATACGGCACTTAATAAGCTCCTGAAGCTATTATTTTAACCAAATTAATATAGAAATGAGAGCTAGTAAACTTGCAGGATTTATAGTGAATAAAAAATACAATTTATGTAACTCCATCGGCGTTCTACAACCACCAAATTTTAATTGCTAGTTTGTGATAAACCGAATGTGACACCGTAGTGTACGGAATAGCTTTATATTCATGATTTGCCAATTCTACTAGCACAAACTGAGCTGCTAAACGCCACCGTTCGCTTTGACTGATTTTTGAGCATGCCATTAATTTAATACGGCACCTAATAAGCTCCTGAAGCCATTATTTTAACCAAATTAATATAGAAATGAGAGCTAGGCAAATTGCAGGATTTATAGTGAATAAAAAATACAATTTATGTAACTCCATCGGCGTTCTACAACCACCAAATTCTAATTGCTAGTTTGTGATAAACCGAATGTGACACTGTTGTGTAGGGAATAGCTTTATATTGATGATTTGAAAATTCTACTAGCACAAAATGAGCTGCTAAACGTCACCGTTCGCTTTGACCGATTTTTGAGCATCGCATTAATTTAATACGGCACTTAATAAGCTCCTGAAGCCATTATTTTAACCAAATTAATATAGAAATGAGAGCTAGGAAACTTGCAGGATTTATAATAAATAAAAAATACAATTTATGTAACCCTATCGGCGTTCTACAACCACCAAATTCTAATTGCTAGTTTGTGATAAACCGAATGTGACACTGTTGTGTAGGGAATAGCTTTATATTGATGATTTGAAAATTCTACTAGCACAAAATGAGCTGCTAAACGTCACCGTTCGCTTTGACCGATTTTTGAGCATCGCATTAATTTAATACGGCACTTAATAAGCTCCTAAAGCCATCATTTTAACTGAATTAATATAGAAATGTGAACTAGGGAACTTACAGGATTTATAGTGAGTAAATATACAATTTATGTAACTCATCGGCGTTTTACAGCCACCAAATTTAAATTGCTAGATAGTGATAAACCGAATGTGACACCGTAGTGTACTAATTAACTTTATATTGATGATATGCCATTTCTACTATCACACAAAATGTTGCTAAATGTCACCGTTCGCTTTGAGTGCTTTTTGAGCATTGCATTAATTTAATACGGCGCCTAATAAGCTCCTGAAGCGATTATTTTAACTAAATTATTATAGAAACGAGAGCTAGGAAACTTGCAGGATTTATAGTGAATAAAAAATACAATTTACGTAACTCGATCGGCGTCTTACAGCCACCAAATTTGAATTGCTAGGTTGTGATAAACCGAATGTGAAACCGTAGTGTACGGAATAGCTTTATATTGATGATTTGCCAATTCTACTAGCACAAAATGAGCTGCTAAACGCCACCGTTCGCTTTGACTGATTTTTGAGCATCGCATTAATTTAATACGGCACCTAATACGCTCCTGAAGCCATTATTTTCACCAAAATAATATAGAAATGAGAGCTAGGAAACTTGCAGGATTTATAGTGAATAAAAAATACAATTTATGTAACTCCATCGGCGTTCTACAACCACCAAATTTTAATTGCTAGTTTGTGATAAACCGAATGTGACACCGTTGTGTAGGGAATAGCTTTATATTGATGATTTGCCAATTCTACTAGCACAAAATGAGCTGCTAAACGCCACCGTTCGCTTTGACTGATTTTTGAGCATCGCATTAATTTAATACGGCACCTAATACGCTCCTGAAGCCATTATTTTAACCAAATTAATATAGAAATGAGAGCTAGGAAACTTGCAGGATTTATAGTGAATAAAAAATACAATTTATGTAACTCCATCGGCGTTCTACAACCACCAAATTTTAATTGCTAGTTTGTGATAAACCGAATGTGACACCGTTATGTAGGGAATAGCTTTATATTGATGATTTGCCAATTCTACTAGCACAAAATGAGCTGCTAAACGTCACCGTTCGCTTTGACTGATTTTTGAGCATCGCATTAATTTAATACGGCACCTAATAAGCTCCTGAAGCCATTATTTTAACCAAATTAATATAGAAATGGGAGCTAGGAAACTTGCAGGATTTATAGTGATTAAAAAATAAAATTTATGTAACTCCATCGGCGTTCTACAACCACCAAATTTTAATTGCTAGTTAGTGATAAACCGTATGTGACACTGTATTGTACGGAATAGCTTTATATTGATGATTTGCCAATTCTACTAGCACAAAATGAGCTGCTAAACGCCACCGTTCGCTTTGACTGATTTTTGAGCATCGCATTAATTTAATACGGCACCTAATACGCTCCTGAAGCCATTATTTTAACCAAATTAATATAGAAATGAGAGCTAGGAAACTTGCAGGATTTATAGTGAATAAAAAATACAATTTATGTAACTCCATCGGCGTTCTACAACCACCAAATTTTAATTGCTAGTTTGTGATAAACCGAATGTGACACCGTTGTGTAGGGAATAGCTTTATATTGATGATTTGCCAATTCTACTAGCACAAAATGAGCTGCTAAACGCCACCGTTCGCATTGATTTATTTTTGAGCATCGCATTAATTTAATACGGCACTTAATAAACTCCTGAAGCCATTATTTTAACCAAATTAATATAGAAATGAGAGCTAGGAAACTTTCAGGATTTATAGTGAGTAAATATACAATTTATGTAACTCATCGGCGTTTTACAGCCACCAAATTTAAATTGCTAGATAGTGATAAACCGAATGTGACACCGTAGTGTACTAATTAACTTTATATAGATGATATGCCATTTCTACTATCACACAAAATGTTGCTAAAGGTCACCGTTCGCTTTGAGTGCTTTTTGAGCATCGCATTTATTTAATACAGCACCTAATAAGCTTCTCAAGTCATTATTTTAACAAAATTAATATAGAAATGAGAGCTAGGAAACTTGTAGGATTTATAGTAAATTAAAAATACAATTTATGTAACTCAATCTCCGTTTTACAGCCACCAAATTTGAATTGATTGGTTGTGATAAAGCGAATGTGACACCGTAGTGTACGGAACAGATTTATATTGATGATTTGCCGATTGTACTAGCACAAAAAATGCTGCTAAAGGTCACCGTTCGCTCTGACTCCTTTTTGAGCATCGCATTAATTTAATACGGCACCTAATAAGCTCCTGAAACCATTATTTTAAGAAAATTAATATAGAAATGAGAACTAGGAAACTTGCAAGATTTATGGTAAATGAAAAATACAATTTATGTAACTCAATCGCCGTTTTATAGCCACCAAATTTGATTTGCTAGGTTGTGAGAAACCGAATGTGACACCGTGGTGTACGGAATAGCTTTATATTGATGATTTTCCATTTCTACTAACACAAAAAATGCTGCTAAAAGTCACCGTTCGCTCTGACTGCTTTTTGAGCACCGCATTAATTTAATACGGCACCTAATAAGCTCCTGAAGCCATTATTTTAACTAAATTAATATAGAAATAAGATCTAGGAAACTTGTAGGATTTATAGTAAATTAAAAATACAATTTATGTATCTCAATCGCCGTTTTACAGCCGCCAAATTTGAATTGCTGGGTTGTGATAAACCGAATGTGACACCGTGGTGTACGGAATAGCTTTATCTTGATGATTTTCCATTTCAACCAGCACAAAGATGCTGCTAAAAGTCACCGTTCGCTCTGACTGCTTTTTGAGCATTGCATTAATTTAATACGGCACCTAATAAGCTCCTGAAGCCATTCTTTTAATTAAATTAATATGGAAATGAGAGCTAGGAAACTTGTAGGATTTATAGTAAATTAAAAATACAATTTATCTAAATCAATCGCCGTTTTACAGCCACCAAATTTGAATTGCTGGGTTGTGATAAACCGAATGTGACACCGTGGTGTACGGAATAGCTTTATATTGATGATTTTCCATTTCTACTAGCACAAAAAATGCTGCTAAAAGTCACCGTTCGCTCTGACTGCTTTTTGAGCATCGCATTAATTTAATACGGCATCTAATAAACTCCTGAAGCCATTATTTTAACTAAATTAATATAGAAATGAGAGCTAGGAAACTTGCAGGATTTATAGTAAATTAAAAATCCAATTTATGTAACTCAATCGCCGTTTAATAGCCACCAAATTTGATTTGCTAGGTTGTGATAAACCGAATGTGACCCCGTAGTGTACGGAATAGCTTTATATTGATGATTTTCCATTTCTACCAGCACACAAAATGCTATTAACTGTCACCGTTCGCTCTGACTGCTTTTTGAGCATCGCATTAATTTAATACGGCACCTAATAAGCTCCCGAAACCATTATTTTAACTAAATTAATATAAAAATGATAGCTAGGAAACTTGTAGGATTTATAGTAAATTAAAAATACAATTTATGTAACTCAATCGCCGTTTTACAGCCACCAAATTTGAATTGCTGGGTTGTGATAAACCGAATGTGACACCGTGGTGTACGGAATAGCTTTATATTGATGATTTTCCATTTCTACTAGCACAAAAAATGCTGCTAAAAGTCACCGTTCGCTATGACTGCTTTTTGAGCATCGCATTAATTTAATACGGCACTTAATACGCTCCTGAAGCCATTATTTTAACTAAATTAATATAGAACTGAAACTAGGAAACTTTCAGGATTTATAGTAAATTAAAAATACAATTTATGTAACTCAATCGCCGTTTTAAAGCCACCAAATTTGAATTGCTGGGTTGTGATAAACCGAATGTGACACCGTGGTGTACGGAATAGCTTTATATTGATGATTTTCCATTTCTACAAGCACAAAAAATTCTGCTAAACGTCACCGTTCGCTCTGATTGCTTTTTGAGCATCGCATTTATTTAATACAGCACCTAATAAGCTTCTCAAGTCATTATTTTAACTAAATTAATATAGAAATGAGAGCTAGGAAACATGCAGGATTTATAGTAAATTAAAAATACAATTTATGGAACTCAATCGCCGTTTTACAGCCACCAAATTTGATTTTCTAGGTTGTGATAAACCGAATGTGACACCGTGGTGCACGGAATAGCTTTATATTAATGATTATCCATTTCTACTAGCACAAAAAATGCTGCTAAAAATCACCGTTCGCTCTGACTGCTTTTTGAGCACCGCATTAATTTAATACGGCACCTAATAAGCTCCTGAAGCCATTATTTTAACTAAATTAATAGAGAAATGAAAGCTAGGAAACTTGTAGGATTTATAGTAAATTAAAAATACAATTTATGTAACTCAATCGCCGTTTTACAGCCGACAAATTTGAATTGCTGGGTTGTGTTAAACCGAATGTGACACCTTGGTGTACGGAATAGCTTTATCTTGATGATTTTCCATTTCTACTAGCACAAAAAATGCTGCTAAAAATCACCGTTCGCTATGACTGCTTTTTGAACATCGCATTAATTTAATACGGCACCTAATAAGCTCCTGAAGCCATTATTTTAACTAAATTAATATGGAAATGAGAGCTAGGAAACTTGTAGGGTTTATATTAAATTAAAAATACAATTTATGTAACTCAATCGCCGTTGTACAGCCACCAAATTTGAATTGCTGGGTTGTGATAAACCGAATGTGACACCATTGTATACGGAATAGCTTTATATTGATGATTTTCCATTTCTACAAGCACAAAAAATTCTGCTAAACGTCACCGTTCGCTCTGATTGCTTTTTGAGCATCGCATTTATTTAATACAGCACCTAATAAGCTTCTCAAGTCATTATTTTAACTAAATTAATATAGACATGAGAGCTAGGAAACATGCAGGATTTATAGTAAATTAAAAATACAATTTATGGAACTCAATCGCCGTTTTACAGCCACCAAATTTGATTTTCTAGGTTGTGATAAACCGAATGTGACACCTTGGTGTACGGAATAGCTTTATCTTGATGATTTTCCATTTCTACTAGCACAAAAAATGCTGCTAAAAATCACCGTTCGCTCTGACTGCTTTTTGAACATCGCATTAATTTAATACGGCACCTAATAAGCTCCTGAAGTAATTATTTCAACAAAATTAATATAGAAATGGGAGCTAGGAAACTTGTATGATTTATAGTAAATTAAAAATACAATTTATGTAACTCAATCGCCGTTTTACAGCCACCAAATTTGAATTGCTGGGTTGTGATAAAGCGAATGTGACACCGTAGTGTACGGAACAGATTTATATTGATGATTTGCCAATTGTACTAGCACAAAAAATGCTGCTAAAGGTCACCGTTCGCTCTGACTCTTTTTGAGCATCGCATTAATTTAATATGGCACCTAATAAGCTCCTGAAACCATTATTTTAAGAAAATTAATATAGAAATGAGAACTAGGAAACTTGCAGGATTTATGGTAAATTAAAAATACAATTTATGTAACTCAATCGCCGTTTTATAGCCACCAAATTTGATTTGCTAGGTTGTGAGAAACCGAATGTGACACCGTGGTGTACGGAATAGCTTTATATTGATGATTTTCCATTTCTACTAGCACAAAAAATGCTGCTAAAAGTCACCGTTCGCTCTGACTGCTTTTTGAGCACCGCATTAATTTAATACGGCACCTAATAAGCTCCTGAAGCCATTATTTTAACTAAATTAATATAGAAATGTGAGCTAGGAAACTTGTAGGATTTATAGTAAATTAAAAATACAATTTATGTATCTCAATCGCCGTTTTACAGCCGCCAAATTTGAATTGCTGGGTTGTGATAAACCGAATGTGACACCGTGGTGTACGGAATTGCTTTATCTTGATGATTTTCCATTTCAACCAGCACAAAGATGCTGCTAAAAGTCACCGTTCGCTCTGACTGCTTTTTGAGCATCGCATTAATTTAATACGGCATCTAATAAATTCCTGAAACCATTATTTTAACTAAATTAATATAGAAATGAGAGCTAGGAAACTTGCAGGATTTATAGTAAATTAAAAATCCAATTTATGTAACTCAGTCGCCGTTTAATAGCCACCAAATTTGATTTGCTAGGTTGTGATAAACCGAATGTGACCCCGTAGTGTACGGAATAGCTTTATATTGATGATTTTCCATTTCTACCAGCACACAAAATGCTACTAACTGTCACCGTTCGCTCTGACTGCTTTTTGAGCATCGCATTAATTTAATACGGCACCTAATAAGCTCCCGAAACCATTATTTTAACTAAATTAATACAGAAATGATAGCTAGGAAACTTGTAGGATTTATAGTAAATTAAAAATACAATTTATGTAACTCAATCGCCGTTTTACAGCCACCAAATTTGAATTGCTGGGTTGTGATAAACCGAATGTGACACCGTGGTGTACGGAATAGCTTTATATTGATGATTTTCCATTTCTACTAGCACAAAAAATGCTGCTAAAAGTCACCGTTCGCTCTGACTGCTTTTTGAGCATCGCATTAATTTAATACGGCACTTAATACGCTCCTGAAGCCATTATTTTAACTAAATTAATATAGAACTGAAGCTAGGAAACTTTCAGGATTTATAGTAAATTAAAAATACAATTTATTAAACTCAATCGCCGTTTAATAGCCACCAAATTTGATTTGCTAGGTTGTGATAAACCGAATGTGACACCGTGGTGTACGGAATTGCTTTATATTGATGATTTTCTATTTCTACTAGCACAAAAAATTCTGCTAAAAATCACCGTTCGCTCGGACTGCTTTTTGAACATCGCATTAATTTACTACGGCACCTAATAAGCTCATGAAGCCATTACTTTAACTAAATTAATATGGAAATGAGAGCTAGGAAACTTGTAGGATTTATAGTAAATTAAAAATGCAATTTATGTAACTCAATCGCCGTTTTAAAGCCACCAAATTTAAATTGCTGTGTTGTGATAAACCGAATGTGACACTGCAGTGTACGGAATAGATTTATATAGAGGATTTGCCATTTCTCCTAGCACAAAAAATGCTGCTAAAAGCCACCGTTCGCTCTCACTGCTTTTTGAGCATCGCATTATTTTAATACGGCACCTAATAAAATCCTGAAGCCATTATTTTAACAAAATTAATATAGAAATGAGAGCTAGGAAACTTGCAGGATTTATGGTAAATTAAAAATACAATTTATGTAACTCAATCGCCGTTTTATAGCGACCAAATTTGATTTGCTAGGTTGTGATAAACCGAATGTGACACCGTGGTGTACGGAATTGCTTTATATTGATGATTTTCCATTTCTACTAGCACAAAAAATGCTGCTAAAAATCACCGTTCGCTCTGACTGCTTTTTGAAAATCGCATTAATTTAATACGGCACCTAATAAGCTCCTGAAGCCATTATTTTAACTAAATTAATATAGAAAAGAGAGCTAGGAAACTTACAGGATTTAAAGTAAATTAAAAATACAATTTATGTAACTCAATTGAGGTTTTACAGCCACCAAATTTGATTTGGTAGGTTGTGATAAACCGAATGTGACCCCGTAGTGTACGGAATAGCTTTATATTGATGATTTTCCATTTCTACCAGCACAAAAAATGCTGTTAAAAGTCACCGTTCGCTCTGACTGCTTTTGGAGCATCGCATTAATTTAATACGGCACCTAACAAGCTCCTGGAGCCATTATTTTAACTAAATTCATTTAGAAATGAGAGCTAGGAAACTTGTAGGATTTATAGTAAATTATAAATACAATTTATGTAACTCAATCGCCGTTTTACAGCCACCAAATTTGAATTGCTAGGTTGTGATAAACCCAATGTGACACCGTAGTGTACGGAATAGCTTTATATTGATGATTTGCCATTTCTACTTGCACAAAAAATGCTGCTAAAGGACACCGTTCGCTCTGACTGCTTTTTGAGCATCGCATTAATTTAATACGGCACCTAATAAGCTCCTGAAGCCATTATTTTAACTAAATTAATATGGAAATGAGCGCTAGGAAACTTGTAGGATTTATAGTAAATTAAAAATACAATTTATGTAACTCAATCGCCGTTTTACAGCCACCAAATTTGATTTGCTAGGTTGTGATAAACCGAATGTGACACCGTGGTGTACGGAATTGCTTTATATTGATGATTTTCCATTTCTACTAGCACAAAAAATGCTGCTAAAATTCATTGTTCGCTCTGACTGCTTTTTGAACATCGCATTAATTTAATACGGCACCTAATAAGCTCCTGAAGCCATTATTTTAACTAAATTAATATGGAAATGAGAGCTAGGAAACTTGTAGGGTTTATATTAAATTAAAAATACAATTTATGTAACTCAATCGCCGTTGTACAGCCACCAAATTTGAATTGCTGGGCTGTGATAAACCGAATGTGACACCATAGTATACGGAATAGCTTTATATTGATGATTTTCCATTTCTACAAGCACAAAAAATTCTGCTAAACGTCACCGTTCGCTCTGATTGCTTTTTGAGCATCGCATTTATTTAATACAGCACCTAATAAGCTTCTCAAGTCATTATTTTAACTAAATTAATATAGAAATGAGAGCTAGGAAACATGCAGGATTTATAGTAAATTAAAAATACAATTTATGGAACTCAATCGCCGTTTTACAGCCACCAAATTTGATTTTCTAGGTTGTGATAAACCGAATGTGACACCGTGGTGCACGGAATAGCTTTATATTAATGATTATCCATTTCTACTAGCACAAAAAATGCTGCTAAAGGTCACCGTTCGATCTGACTGCTTTTTGAGCATCGCTTTAATTTAATACGGCACCTAATAAGCTCATGTAGCTATTATTTTAACTAAATTAATATAGAAATGAAAGCTAGAAAACTTGCAGGATTTAAAGTGAATAAAAAATAAAATTGATGTAACTCGATCGGCGTTTTACAGTTACCAAATTCTAATTGCTAGTTTGTGATAAACCGAATGTGACACCGTAGTGTACGGAATAGCTGTATATTGATGATTTGCCAATTCTACTAGCACAAAAAATGCTGCTAAACGCCACCGTTCGCTTTGACAGATTTTTGAGCATCGCATTAATTTAATACGGTACCTAATACGCTCCTGAAGCCATTATTTTAACAAAATTAATTTAGAAATCAGAGCTAGGAAACTTGCAGGATTTATGGTAAATTAAAAATACAATTTATGTAACTCAATCGCCGTTTTATAGCCACCAAATTTGATTTGCTAGGTTGTGATAAACCGAATGTGACACCGTGGTGTACGGAATTGCTTTATATTGATGATTTTCCATTTCTACTAGCACAAAAAATGCTGCTAAAAATCACCGTTCGCTCTGACTGCTTTTTGAACATCGCATTAATTTAATACGGCACCCAATAAACTCCTGAAGCCATTATTTTAACTGAATCAATATGGAAATGAGAGCTAGGAAACTTGTAGGATTTATAGTAAACTAAATACAATTTATGTAACTCAATCGCCGTTTTACAGCCACCAAATTTAAATTGCTGGGTTGTGATAAACCGAATGTGAAACTGTAGTGTACGGAATAGATTTATATTGATGATTTTCCATTTCTACTAGCACAAAAAATGCTGCTAAAAATCACCGTTCGCTCTGACTGCTTTTTGAAAATCGCATTAATTTAATACGGCACCTAATAAGCTCCTGAAGCCATTATTTTAACTAAATTAATATAGAAAAGAGTGCTAGGAAACTTACAGGATTTAAAGTAAATTAAAAATACAATTTATGTAACTCAATTGAGGTTTTACAGCCACCAAATTTGATTTGGTAGGTTGTGATAAACCGAATGTGACCCCGTAGTGTACGGAATAGCTTTATATTGATGATTTTCCATTTCTACCAGCACAAAAAATGCTGTTAAAAGTCACCGTTCGCTCTGACTGCTTTTGGAGCATCGCATTAATTTAATACGGCACCTAATAAGCTCCTGAAGCCATTATTTTAACTAAATTCATTTAGAAATGAGAGCTAGGAAACTTGTAGGATTTATAGTAAATTATAAATACAATTTATGTAACTCAATCGCCGTTTTACAGCCACCAAATTTGAATTGCTAGGTTGTGATAAACCCAATGTGACACCGTAGTGTACGGAATAGCTTTATATTGATGATTTGCCATTTCTACTTGCACAAAAAATGCTGCTAAAGGACACCGTTCGCTCTGACTGCTTTTTGAGCATCGCATTAATTTAATACGGCACCTAATAAGCTCCTGAAGCCATTATTTTAACTAAATTAATATGGAAATGAGCGCTAGGAAACTTGTAGGATTTATAGTAAATTAAAAATACAATTTATGTAACTCAATCGCCGTTTTACAGCCACCAAATTTGATTTGCTAGGTTGTGATAAACCGAATGTGACACCGTGGTGTACGGAATTGCTTTATATTGATGATTTTCCATTTCTACTAGCACAAAAAATGCTGCTAAAATTCATCGTTCGCTCTGACTGCTTTTTGAACATCGCATTAATTTAATACG
This sequence comes from Agriotes lineatus, assembly GCA_940337035.1. Lineage (NCBI taxonomy): Eukaryota > Metazoa > Arthropoda > Insecta > Coleoptera > Elateridae > Agriotes > Agriotes lineatus. Next base: position 27,086 of record CALNHX010000865.1, read on the forward strand.
GCACCTAATAAGCTCCTGAAACATTATTTTAACTAAATTAATATGGAAATGAGAGCTAGGAAACTTGTAGGGTTTATATTAAATAAAAAATACAATTTATGTAACTCAATCGCCGTTGTACAGCCACCAAATTTGAATTGCTGGGCTGTGATAAACCGAATGTGACACCATAGTATACGGAATAGCTATATATTGATGATTTTCCATTTCTACAAGCACAAAAAATTCTGCTAAACGTCACCGTTCGCTCTGATTGCTTTTTGAGCATCGCATTTATTTAATACAGCACCTAATAAGCCTCTCAAGTCATTATTTTAACTAAATTAATATAGAAATGAGAGCTAGGAAACATGCAGGATTTATAGTAAATTAAAAATACAATTTATGGAACTCAATCGCCGTTTTACAGCCACCAAATTTGATTTTCTAGGTTGTGATAAACCGAATGTGACACCGTGGTGCACGGAATAGCTTTATATTAATGATTATCCATTTCTACTAGCACAAAAAATGCTGCTAAAGGTCACCGTTCGATCTGACTGCTTTTTGAGCATCGCTTTAATTTAATACGGCACCTAATAAGCTCATGTAGCTATTATTTAAACTAAATTAATATAGAAATGAAAGCTAGAAAACTTGCAGGATTTAAAGTGAATAAAAAATACAATTGATGTAACTCGATCGGCGTTTTACAGTTACCAAATTCTAATTGCTAGTTTGTGATCAACCGAATGTGACACCGTAGTGTACGGAATAGCTGTATATTGATGATTTGCCAATTCTACTAGCACAAAAAATGCTGCTAAACGCCACCGTTCGCTTTGACAGATTTTTGAGCATCGCATTAATTTAATACGGTACCTAATACGCTCCTGAAGCCATTATTTTAACAAAATTAATTTAGAAATCAGAGCTAGGAAACTTGCAGGATTTATGGTAAATTAAAAATACAATTTATGTAACTCAATCGCCGTTTTATAGCCACCAAATTTGATTTGCTAGGTTGTGATAAACCGAATGTGACACCGTGGTGTACGGAATTGCTTTATATTGATGATTTTCCATTTCTACTAGCACAAAAAATGCTGCTAAAAATCACCGTTTGCTCTGACTGCTTTTTGAACATCGCATTAATTTAATACGGCACCCAATAAACTCCTGAAGCCATTATTTTAACTGAATCAATATGGAAATGAGAGCTAGGAAACTTGTAGGATTTATAGTAAACTAAATACAATTTATGTAACTCAATCGCCGTTTTACAGCCACCAAATTTAAATTGCTGGGTTGTGATAAACCGAATGTGAAACTGTAGTGTACGGAATAGATTTATATAGATGAAATGCCATTTCTACTAGCACAAAAAATACTGCTAAAAGTCACCGTTCGCTTTGACTGCTTTTTGAGCATCGCATTAATTTAATACGGCACCTAATAAGCTAATGAAGCCATTATTTTAACTAAATTAATATAAAAATGAAAGCTAGGAAACTTGCAGGATATATGGTAAATTAAAAATACAATTTATGTAACTCAATCGCCGTTTTATGGCCACCAAATTTGATTTGCTAGGTTGTGATAAACCCAATGTGACACCGTGGTGTACGGAATTGCTTTATATTGATGATTTTCCATTTCTACTAGCACAAAAAATGCTGCTAAAAATCATCGTTCGCTCTGACTGCTTTTTGAACATCGCATTAATTTAATACGGCACCTAATAAGCTCCTGAAGCCATTATTTTAACTAAATTAATATGGAAATGAGAGCTAGGAAACTTGTAGGGTTTATATTAAATTAAAAATACAATTTATGTAACTCAATCGCCGTTGTACAACCACCAAATTTGAATTGCTGGGTTGTGATAAACCGAATGTGACACCATAGTATACGGAATAGCTTTATATTGATGATTTTCCATTTCTACAAGCACAAAAAATTCTGTTAAACGTCACCGTTTGCTCTGATTGCTTTTTAAGCATCGCATTTATTTAATACAGCACCTAATAAGCTTCTCAAGTCATTATTTTAACTAAATTAATATAGAAATGAGAGCTAGGAAACATGCAGGATTTATAGTAAATTAAAAATACAATTTATGGAACTCAATCGCCGTTTTACAGCCACCAAATTTGATTTTCTAGGTTGTGATAAACCGAATGTGACACCGTGGTGCACGGAATAGCTTTATATTAATGATTATCCATTTCTACTAGCACAAAAAGTGCTGCTAAAGGTCACCGTATGCTTTGACTGCTTTTTGAGCATCGCTTTAATTTAATTAGGCACCTAATAAGCTCCTGTAGCTATTATTTTAACTAAATTAATATAGAAATGAGAGCTAGGAAACTTGCAGGATTGAAAGTGAATAAAAAATACAATTGATGTAACTCGATCGGCGTTTTACAGTTACCAAATTTTAATTGCTAGTTTGTGATAAACCGAATGTGACACCGTAGTGTACGGAATAGCTGTATATTGATGAATTGCCAATTCTACTAGCACAAACAATGCTGCTAAACGCCACCGTTCGCTTTGACAGATTTTTGAGCATCGCATTTATTTAATACAGCACCTAATAAGTTCCTAAAGAAATTATTTTAACAAAATTAATTTAGAAATCAGAGCTAGGAAACTTGTAGGGTTTATATTAAATTAAAAATACAATTGATGTAACTCAATCGCCGTTGTACAGCCACCAAGTTTGAATTGCTGGGTTGTGATAAACCGAATGTGACACCATAGTATACGGAATACCTTTATATTGATGATTTTCCATTTCTACAAGCACAAAAAATTCTGCTAAAAGTCACCGTTCGCTCTGATTGCTTTTTGAGCATCGCATTTATTTAATACAGCACCTAATAAGCTTCTCAAGTCATTATTTTAACTAAATTAATATAGAAATGAGAGCTAGGAAACATGCAGGATTTATAGTAAATTAAAAATACAATTTATGGAACTCAATCGCCGTTTTACAGCCACCAAATTTGATCTTCTAGGTTGCGATAAACCGAATGTGACACCGTGGTGCACGGAATAGCTTTATATTAATGATTATCCATTTCTACTAGCACAAAAAATGCTGCTAAAGGTCACCGTTCGCTCTGACTGCTTTTTGAGCATCGCATTAATTTAATACGGCACCTAATAAGCTCCTGAAGCCATTATTTTAACTAAATTAATATGGAAATGAGCGCTAGGAAACTTGTAGGATTTATGGTAAATTAAAAATACAATTTATGTAACTCAATCGCCGTTGTACAGCCACCAAATTTGAATTGCTGGGTTGTGATAAACTGAATGTGACACCATAGTATACGGAATAGCTTTATATTGATGATTTTCCATTTCTACAAGCACGAAAAATTCTGCTAAACGTCACCGTTCGCTCTGATTGCTTTTTGAGCATCGCATTTATTTAATACAGCACCTAATAAGCTTCCCAAGTCATTATTTTAACTAAATTAATATAGAAATGAGAGCTAGGAAACATGCAGGATTTATAGTAAATTAAAAATACAATTTATGGAACTCAATCGCCGCTTTACAGCCACCAAATTTGATTTTCTAGGTTGTGATAAACCGAATGTGACACCGTGGTGCACGGAATAGCTTTATATTAATGATTATCCATTTCTACCAGCACAAAAAATGCTGTTAAAAGTCACCGTTCGCTCTGACTGCTTTTTGAGCATCGCTTTAATTTAATACGGCACCTAATAAGCTCCTGTAGCTATTATTTTAACTAAATTAATATAGAAATGAAAGCTAGGAAACTTGCAGGATTTAAAGTGAATAAAAAATACAATTGATGTAACTCGATCGGCGTTTTACAGTTACCAAATTTTAATTGCTAGTTTGTGATAAACCGAATGTGACACCGTAGTGTACGGAATAGCTGTATATTGATGATTTGCCAATTCTACTAGCACAAAAAATGCTGCTAAACGCCACCGTTCGCTTTGACAGATTTTTGAGCATCGCATTAATTTAAAACGGTACCTAATAAGCTCCTGAAGCCATTATTTTAACAAAATTAATTTAGAAATCAGAGCTAGGAAACTTGCAGGATTTATGGTAAATTAAAAATACAATTTATGTAACTCAATCGCCGTTTTATAGCCACCAAATTTGATTTGCTAGGTTGCGATAAACCGAATGTGACACCGTGGTGTACGGAATTGCTTTATATTGATGATTTTCCATTTCTACTAGCACAAAAAAATGCTGCTAAAAATCACCGTTCGCTCTGACTGCTTTTTGAACATCGCATTAATTTAATACGGCACCTAATAAGCTCCTGAAGCCATTATTTTAACTGAATTAATATGGAAATGAGAGCTAGGAAACTTGTAGGATTTATAGTAAACTAAATACAATTTATGTAACTCAATCGCCGTTTTACAGCCACCAAATTTAAATTGCTGGGTTGTGATAAACCCAATGTGAAACTGTAGTGTACGGAATAGATTTATATAGATGATATGCCATTTCTACTAGCACAAAAAATACTGCTAAAAGTCACCGTTCGCTCTGACTGCTTTTTGAGCATCGCATTAATTTAATACGGCACCTAATAAGCTAATGAAGCCATTATTTTAACTAAATTAATATAAAAATGAAAGCTAGGAAACTTGCAGGATTTATGGTAAATTAAAAATACAATTTATGTAACTCAATCGCCGTTTTATAGCCACCAAATTTGATTTGCTAGGTTGTGATAAACCCAATGTGACACCGTGGTGTACGGAATTGCTTTATATTGATGATTTTCCATTTCTACTAGCACAAAAAATGCTGCTAAAAATCATCGTTCGCTCTGACTGCTTTTTGAACATCGCATTAATTTAATACGGCACCTAATAAGCTCCTGAAGCCATTATTTTAACTAAATTAATATGGAAATGAGAGCTAGGAAACTTGTAGGGTTTATATTAAATTAAAAATACAATTTATGTAACTCAATCGCCGTTGTACAGCCACCAAATTTGAATTGCTGGGTTGTGATAAACCGAATGTGACACCATAGTATACGGAATAGCTTTATATTGATGATTTTCCATTTCTACAAGCACAAAAAATTCTGTTAAACGTCACCGTTTGCTCTGATTGCTTTTTGAGCATCGCATTTATTTAATACAGCACCTAATAAGCTTCTCAAGTCATTATTTTAACTAAATTAATATAGAAATGAGAGCTAGGAAACATGCAGGATTTATAGTAAATTAAAAGTACAATTTATGGAACTCAATCGCCGTTTTACAGCCACCAAATTTGATTTTCTAGGTTGTGATAAACCGAATGTGACACCGTGGTGCACGGAATAGCTGTATATTGATGATTTGCCAATTCTATTAGCACAAAAAATGCTGCTAAACGCCACCGTTCGCTTTGACAGATTTTTGAGCATCGCATTAATTTAATACGGCACCTAATACGCTAATGAAGCCATTATTTTATCTAAATTAATATAAAAATGAAAACTAGGAAACTTGCAGGATTTATGGTAAATTAAAAATACAATTTATGTAACTCAATCGCCGTTTTATAGCCACCAAATTTGATTTGCTAGGTTGTGATAAACCCAATGTGACACCGTGGTGTACGGAATTGCTTTATATTGATGATTTTCCATTTCTACTAGCACAAAAAATGCTGCTAAAAATCATCGTTCGCTCTGACTGCTTTTTGAACATCGCATTAATTTAATACGGCACCTAATAAGCTCCTGAAGCCATTATTTTAACTAAATTAATATGGAAATGAGAGCTAGGAAACTTGTAGGATTTATAGTAAATTAAAAATGCAATTTATGTAACTCAATCGCCGTTTTAAAGCCACCAAATTTAAATTGCTGTGTTGTGATAAACCGAATGTGACACTGTAGTGTACGGAATAGATTTATATAGATGATTTGCCATTTCTACTAGCACAAAAAATACTGCTAAAAGTCACCGTTCGCTCTGACTGCTTTTTGAGCATCGCATTAATTTAATACGGCACCTAATAAGCTAATGAAGCCATTATTTTAACTAAATTAATATAAAAATGAAAGCTAGGAAACTTGCAGGATTTATGGTAAATTAAAAATACAATTTATGTAACTCAATCGCCGTTTTATAGCGACCAAATTTGATTTGCTAGGTTGTGATAAACCGAATGTGACCCCGTAGTGTACGGAATAGCTTTATATTGATGATTTTCCATTTCTACTAGCACAAAAAATGCTGCTAAAAATCACCGTTCGCTCTGACTGCTTTTTGAGCATCGCATTAATTTAATACGGCACCTAATACGCTAATGAAGCCATTATTTTATCTAAATTAATATAAAAATGAAAGCTAGGAAACTTGCAGGATTTATGGTAAATTAAAAATACAATTTATGTAACTCAATCGCCGTTTTATAGCGACCAAATTTGATTTGCTAGGTTGTGATAAACCGAATGTGACCCCGTAGTGTACGGAATAGCTTTATATTGATGATTTTCCATTTCTACTAGCACAAAAAATGCTGCTAAAAATCACCGTTTGCTCTGACTGCTTTTTGAACATCGCATTAATTTAATACGGCACCTAATAAGCTCCTGAAGCCATTATTTTAACTAAATTAATATAAAAATGAAAACTAGGAAACTTGCAGGATTTATGTTAAATTAAAAATACAATTTATGTAACTCAATCGCCGTTTTATAGCCACCAAATTTGATTTGCTAGGTTGTGATAAACCCAATGTGACACCGTGGTGTACGGAATTGCTTTATATTGATGATTTTCCATTTCTACTAGCACAAAAAATGCTGCTAAAGGTCACCGTTCGCTCTGACTGCTTTTTGAGCATCGCATTAATTTAATACGGCACCTAATAAGCTCCTGAAGCCATTCTTTTAACTAAATTAATATGGAAATGAGCGCTAGGAAACTTGTAGCATTTATGGTAAATTAAAAATACAATTTATGTAACTCAATCGCCGTTTTATAGCCACCAAATTTGATTTGCTAGGTTGTGATAAACCGAATGTGACACCGTGGTGCACGGAATAGCTTTATATTAATGATTATCCATTTCTACTAGCACAAAAAATGCTGCTAAAGGTCACCGTTCGCTCTGACTGCTTTTTGAGCATCGCATTAATTTAATACGGCACCTAATAAGCTCCTGAAGCCATTATTTTAACTAAATTAATATGGAAATGAGCGCTAGGAAACTTGTAGCATTTATGGTAAATTAAAAATACAATTTATGTAACTCAATCGCCGTTGTACAGCCACCAAATTTGAATTGCTGGGTTGTGATAAACCGAATGTGACACCATAGTATACGGAATAGCTTTATATTGATGATTTTCCATTTCTACAAGCACGAAAAATTCTGCTAAACGTCACCGTTCGCTCTGATTGCTTTTTGAGCATCGCATTAATTTAATACAGCACCTAATAAGCTTCCCAAGTCATTATTTTAACTAAATTAATATAGAAATGAGAGCTAGGAAACATGCAGGATTTATAGTAAATTAAAAATACAATTTATTGAACTCAATCGCCGTTTTACAGCCACCAAATTTGATTTTCTAGGTTGTGATAAACCGAATGTGACACTGTAGTGTACGGAATAGATTTATATAGATGATTTGCCATTTCTACTAGCACAAAAAATACTGCTAAAAGTCACCGTTCGCTCTGACTGCTTTTTGAGCATCGCATTAATTTAATACGGCACCTAATAAGCTAATGAAGCCATTATTTTAACTAAATTAATATAAAAATGAAAGCTAGGAAACTTGCAGGATTTATGGTAAATTAAAAATACAATTTATGTAACTCAATCGCCGTTTTATAGCGACCAAATTTGATTTGCTAGGTTGTGATAAACCGAATGTGACCCCGTAGTGTACGGAATAGCTTTATATTGATGATTTTCCATTTCTACTAGCACAAAAAATGCTGCTAAAAATCACCGTTCGCTCTGACTGCTTTTTGAGCATCGCATTAATTTAATACGGCACCTAATACGCTAATGAAGCCATTATTTTATCTAAATTAATATAAAAATGAAAGCTAGGAAACTTGCAGGATTTATGGTAAATTAAAAATACAATTTATGTAACTCAATCGCCGTTTTATAGCGACCAAATTTGATTTGCTAGGTTGTGATAAACCGAATGTGACCCCGTAGTGTACGGAATAGCTTTATATTGATGATTTTCCATTTCTACTAGCACAAAAAATGCTGCTAAAAATCACCGTTTGCTCTGACTGCTTTTTGAACATCGCATTAATTTAATACGGCACCTAATAAGCTCCTGAAGCCATTATTTTAACTAAATTAATATAAAAATGAAAACTAGGAAACTTGCAGGATTTATGTTAAATTAAAAATACAATTTATGTAACTCAATCGCCGTTTTATAGCCACCAAATTTGATTTGCTAGGTTGTGATAAACCCAATGTGACACCGTGGTGTACGGAATTGCTTTATATTGATGATTTTCCATTTCTACTAGCACAAAAAATGCTGCTAAAGGTCACCGTTCGCTCTGACTGCTTTTTGAGCATCGCATTAATTTAATACGGCACCTAATAAGCTCCTGAAGCCATTATTTTAACTAAATTAATATGGAAATGAGCGCTAGGAAACTTGTAGCATTTATGGTAAATTAAAAATACAATTTATGTAACTCAATCGCCGTTTTATAGCCACCAAATTTGATTTGCTAGGTTGTGATAAACCGAATGTGACACCGTGGTGCACGGAATAGCTTTATATTAATGATTATCCATTTCTACTAGCACAAAAAATGCTGCTAAAGGTCACCGTTCGCTCTGACTGCTTTTTGAGCATCGCATTAATTTAATACGGCACCTAATAAGCTCCTGAAGCCATTATTTTAACTAAATTAATATGGAAATGAGCGCTAGGAAACTTGTAGCATTTATGGTAAATTAAAAATACAATTTATGTAACTCAATCGCCGTTGTACAGCCACCAAATTTGAATTGCTGGGTTGTGATAAACCGAATGTGACACCATAGTATACGGAATAGCTTTATATTGATGATTTTCCATTTCTACAAGCACGAAAAATTCTGCTAAACGTCACCGTTCGCTCTGATTGCTTTTTGAGCATCGCATTAATTTAATACAGCACCTAATAAGCTTCCCAAGTCATTATTTTAACTAAATTAATATAGAAATGAGAGCTAGGAAACATGCAGGATTTATAGTAAATTAAAAATACAATTTATTGAACTCAATCGCCGTTTTACAGCCACCAAATTTGATTTTCTAGGTTGTGATAAACCGAATGTGACACCGTGGTGCACGGAATAGCTTTATATTAATGATTATCCATTTCTACCAGCACAAAAAATGCTGTTAAAAGTCACCGTTCGCTCTGACTGCTTTTTGAGCATCGCTTCAATTTAATACGGCACCTAATAAGCTCCTGTGGCTATTATTTTAACTAAATTAATATAGAAATGAAAGCTAGGAAACTTGCAGGATTTAAAGTGAATAAAAAATACAATTGATGTAACTCGATCGGCGTTTTACAGTTACCAAATTTTAATTGCTAGTTTGTGATAAACCGAATGTGACACCGTAGTGTACGGAATAGCTGTATATTGATGATTTGCCAATTCTACTAGCACAAAAAATGCTGCTAAACGCCACCGTTCGCTTTGACAGATTTTTGAGCATCGCATTAATTTAATACGGTACCTAATAAGCTCCTGAAGCCATTATTTTAACAAAATTAATTTAGAAATCAGAGCTAGGAAACTTGCAGGATTTATGGTAAATTAAAAATACAATTTATGTAACTCAATCGCCGTTTTATAGCCACCAAATTTGATTTGCTAGGTTGCGATAAACCGAATGTGACACCGTGGTGTACGGAATTGCTTTATATTGATGATTTTCCATTTCTACTAGCACAAAAAATGCTGCTAAAAATCACCGTTCGCTCTGACTGCTTTTTGAACATCGCATTAATTTAATACGGCACCTAATAAACTCCTGAAGCCATTATTTTAACTGAATTAATATGGAAATGAGAGCTAGGAAACTTGTAGGATTTATAGTAAACTAAATACAATTTATGTAACTCAATCGCCGTTTTACAGCCACCAAATTTAAATTGCTGGGTTGTGATAAACCGAATGTGAAACTGTAGTGTACGGAATAGATTTATATAGATGATATGTCATTTCTACTAGCACAAAAAATACTGCTAAAAGTCACCGTTCGCTCTGACTGCTTTTTGAGCATCGCATTAATTTAATACGGCACCTAATAAGCTAATGAAGCCATTATTTTAACTAAATTAATATAAAAATGAAAGCTAGGAAACTTGCAGGATTTATGGTAAATTAAAAATACAATTTATGTAACTCAATCGCCGTTTTATAGCCACCAAATTTGATTTGCTAGGTTGTGATAAACCGAATGTGACACCGTGGTGTACGGAATTGCTTTATATTGATGATTTTCCATTTCTACTAGCACAAAAAATGCTGCTAAAAATCACCGTTCGCTCTGACTGCTTTTTGAGCATCGCATTAATTTAATACGGCACCTAATAAGCTAATGAAGCCATTATTTTAACTAAATTAATATAAAAATGAAAGCTAGGAAACTTGCAGGATTTATGGTAAATTAAAAATACAATTTATGTAACTCAATCGCCGTTTTATAGCCACCAAATTTGATTTGCTAGGTTGTGATAAACCGAATGTGACCCTGTAGTGTACGGAATAGCTTTATATTGATGATTTTCCATTTCTACCAGCACAAAAAATGCTGTTAAAAGTCACCGTTCGCTCTGACTGCTTTTTGAGCATCGCATTAATTTAATACGGCACCTAATAAGCTCCTGAAGCCATTATTTTAACAAAATTAATTTAGAAATCAGAGCTAGGAAACTTGCAGGATTTATGGTAAATTAAAAATACAATTTATGTAACTCAATCGCCGTTTTATAGCCACCAAATTTGATTTGCTAGGTTGCGATAAACCGAATGTGACACCGTGGTGTACGGAATTGCTTTATATTGATGATTTTCCATTTCTACTAGCACAAAAAATGCTGCTAAAAATCACCGTTCGCTCTGACTGCTTTTTGAACATCGCATTAATTTAATACGGCACCTAATAAACTCCTGAAGCCATTATTTTAACTGAATTAATATGGAAATGAGAGCTAGGAAACTTGTAGGATTTATAGTAAACTAAATACAATTTATGTAACTCAATCGCCGTTTTACAGCCACCAAATTTAAATTGCTGGGTTGTGATAAACCGAATGTGAAACTGTAGTGTACGGAATAGATTTATATAGATGATATGTCATTTCTACTAGCACAAAAAATACTGCTAAAAGTCACCGTTCGCTCTGACTGCTTTTTGAGCATCGCATTAATTTAATACGGCACCTAATAAGCTAATGAAGCCATTATTTTAACTAAATTAATATAAAAATGAAAGCTAGGAAACTTGCAGGATTTATGGTAAATTAAAAATACAATTTATGTAACTCAATCGCCGTTTTATAGCCACCAAATTTGATTTGCTAGGTTGTGATAAACCGAATGTGACACCGTGGTGTACGGAATTGCTTTATATTGATGATTTTCCATTTCTACTAGCACAAAAAATGCTGCTAAAAATCACCGTTCGCTCTGACTGCTTTTTGAGCATCGCATTAATTTAATACGGCACCTAATAAGCTAATGAAGCCATTATTTTAACTAAATTAATATAAAAATGAAAGCTAGGAAACTTGCAGGATTTATGGTAAATTAAAAATACAATTTATGTAACTCAATCGCCGTTTTATAGCCACCAAATTTGATTTGCTAGGTTGTGATAAACCGAATGTGACCCTGTAGTGTACGGAATAGCTTTATATTGATGATTTTCCATTTCTACCAGCACAAAAAATGCTGTTAAAAGTCACCGTTCGCTCTGACTGCTTTTTGAGCATCGCATTAATTTAATACGGTACCTAATAAGCTCCTGAAGCCATTATTTTAACAAAATTAATTTAGAAATCAGAGCTAGGAAACTTGCAGGATTTATGGTAAATTAAAAATACAATTTATGTAACTCAATCGCCGTTTTATAGCCACCAAATTTGATTTGCTAGGTTGCGATAAACCGAATGTGACACCGTGGTGTACGGAATTGCTTTATATTGATGATTTTCCATTTCTACTAGCACAAAAAATGCTGCTAAAAATCACCGTTCGCTCTGACTGCTTTTTGAACATCGCATTAATTTAATACGGCACCTAATAAACTCCTGAAGCCATTATTTTAACTGAATTAATATGGAAATGAGAGCTAGGAAACTTGTAGGATTTATAGTAAACTAAATACAATTTATGTAACTCAATCGCCGTTTTACAGCCACCAAATTTAAATTGCTGGGTTGTGATAAACCGAATGTGAAACTGTAGTGTACGGAATAGATTTATATAGATGATATGTCATTTCTACTAGCACAAAAAATACTGCTAAAAGTCACCGTTCGCTCTGACTGCTTTTTGAGCATCGCATTAATTTAATACGGCACCTAATAAGCTAATGAAGCCATTATTTTAACTAAATTAATATAAAAATGAAAGCTAGGAAACTTGCAGGATTTATGGTAAATTAAAAATACAATTTATGTAACTCAATCGCCGTTTTATAGCCACCAAATTTGATTTGCTAGGTTGTGATAAACCGAATGTGACACCGTGGTGTACGGAATTGCTTTATATTGATGATTTTCCATTTCTACTAGCACAAAAAATGCTGCTAAAAATCACCGTTCGCTCTGACTGCTTTTTGAGCATCGCATTAATTTAATACGGCACCTAATAAGCTAATGAAGCCATTATTTTAACTAAATTAATATAAAAATGAAAGCTAGGAAACTTGCAGGATTTATGGTAAATTAAAAATACAATTTATGTAACTCAATCGCCGTTTTATAGCCACCAAATTTGATTTGCTAGGTTGTGATAAACCGAATGTGACACCGTGGTGTACGGAATTGCTTTATATTGATGATTTTCCATTTCTACTAGCACAAAAAATGCTGCTAAAAATCACCGTTCGCTCTGACTGCTTTTTGAGCATCGCATTAATTTAATACGGCACCTAATAAGCTAATGAAGCCATTATTTTAACTAAATTAATATAAAAATGAAAGCTAGGAAACTTGCAGGATTTATGGTAAATTAAAAATACAATTTATGTAACTCAATCGCCGTTTTATAGCCACCAAATTTGATTTGCTAGGTTGTGATAAACCGAATGTGACCCTGTAGTGTACGGAATAGCTTTATATTGATGATTTTCCATTTCTACCAGCACAAAAAATGCTGTTAAAAGTCACCGTTCGCTCTGACTGCTTTTTGAACATCGCATTAATTTAATACGGCACCTAATAAACTCCTGAAGCCATTATTTTAACTGAATTAATATGGAAATGAGAGCTAGGAAACTTGTAGGATTTATAGTAAACTAAATACAATTTATGTAACTCAATCGCCGTTTTACAGCCACCAAATTTAAATTGCTGGGTTGTGATAAACCGAATGTGAAACTGTAGTGTACGGAATAGATTTATATAGATGATATGTCATTTCTACTAGCACAAAAAATACTGCTAAAAGTCACCGTTCGCTCTGACTGCTTTTTGAGCATCGCATTAATTTAATACGGCACCTAATAAGCTAATGAAGCCATTATTTTAACTAAATTAATATAAAAATGAAAGCTAGGAAACTTGCAGGATTTATGGTAAATTAAAAATACAATTTATGTAACTCAATCGCCGTTTTATAGCCACCAAATTTGATTTGCTAGGTTGTGATAAACCGAATGTGACACCGTGGTGTACGGAATTGCTTTATATTGATGATTTTCCATTTCTACTAGCACAAAAAATACTGCTAAAAGTCACCGTTCGCTCTGACTGCTTTTTGAGCATCGCATTAATTTAATACGGCACCTAATAAGCTAATGAAGCCATTATTTTAACTAAATTAATATAAAAATGAAAGCTAGGAAACTTGCAGGATTTATGGTAAATTAAAAATACAATTTATGTAACTCAATCGCCGTTTTATAGCCACCAAATTTGATTTGCTAGGTTGTGATAAACCGAATGTGACCCTGTAGTGTACGGAATAGCTTTATATTGATGATTTTCCATTTCTACCAGCACAAAAAATGCTGTTAAAAGTCACCGTTCGCTCTGACTGCTTTTTGAGCATCGCATTAATTTAATACGGCACCTAATAAGCTCCTGAAGCCATTATTTTAACTAAATTAATATAGAAAAGAGAGCTAGGAAACTTACAGGATTTAAAGTAAATTAAAAATACAATTTATGTAACTCAATCGCCGTTTTACAGCCACCAAATTTAAATTGCTGGGTTGTGATAAACCGAATGTGAAACTGTAGTGTACGGAATAGATTTATATAGATGATATGCCATTTCTACTAGCACAAAAAATACTGCTAAAAGTCACCGTTCGCTCTGACTGCTTTTTGAGCATCGCATTAATTTAATACGGCACCTAATAAGCTAATGAAGCCATTATTTTAACTAAATTAATATAAAAATGAAAGCTAGGAAACTTGCAGGATTTATGGTAAATTAAAAATACAATTTATGTAACTCAATCGCCGTTTTATAGCCACCAAATTTGATTTGCTAGGTTGTTATAAACCCAATGTGACACCGTGGTGTACGGAATTGCTTTATATTGATGATTTTCCATTTCTACTAGCACAAAAAATGCTGCTAAAAATCATCGTTCGCTCTGACTGCTTTTTGAACATCGCATTAATTTAATACGGCACCTAATAAGCTCCTGAAGCCATTATTTTAACTAAATTAATATGGAAATGAGAGCTAGGAAACTTGTAGGGTTTATATTAAATTAAAAATACAATTTATGTAACTCAATAGCCGTTGTACAGCCACCAAATTTGAATTGCTGGGTTGTGATAAACCGAATGTGACACCATAGTATACGGAATAGCTTTATATTGATGATAATCCATTTCTACTAGCACAAAAAATGCTGCTAAAGGTCACCGTATGCTTTGACTGCTTTTTGAGCATCGCTTTAATTTAATACGGCACCTAATAAGCTCCTGTAGCAATTATTTTAACTAAATTAATATAGAAATGAGAGCTAGGAAACTTGCAGGATTTAAAGTGAATAAAAAATACAATTGATGTAACTCGATCGGCGTTTTACAGTTACCAAATTTTAATTGCTAGTTTGTGATAAACCGAATGTGACACCGTAGTGTACGGAATAGCTGTATATTGATGATTTGCCAATTCTACTAGCACAAAAAATGCTGCTAAACGCCACCGTTCGTTTTGACAGATTTTTGAGCATCGCATTTATTTAATACAGCACCTAATAAGTTCCTGAAGCCATTATTTTAACATAATTAATTTAGAAATCAGAGCTAGGAAACTTGCAGGATTTATGGTAAATTAAAAATACAATTTATGTAACTCAATCGCCGTTTTATAGCCACCAAATTTGATTTGCTAGGTTGTGATAAACCGAATGTGACACCGTGGTGTACGGAATTGCTTTATATTGATGATTTTCCATTTCTACTAGCACAAAAAATGCTGCCAAAAATCACCGTTCGCTCTGACTGCTTTTTGAACATCGCATTAATTTAATACGGCACCTAATAAACTCCTGAAGCCATTATTTTAACTGAATTAATATGGAAATGAGAGCTAGGAAACTTGTAGGATTTATAGTAAACTAAATACAATTTATGTAACTCAATCGCCGTTTTACAGCCACCAAATTTAAATTGCTGGGTTGTGATAAACCGAATGTGAAACTGTAGTGTACGGAATAGATTTATATAGATGATATGCCATTTCTACTAGCACAAAAAATACTGCTAAAAGTCACCGTTCGCTCTGACTGCTTTTTGAGCATCGCATTAATTTAATACGGCACCTAATAAGCTAATGATGCCATTATTTTAACTAAATTAAAATAAAAATGAAAGCTAGGAAACTTGCAGGATTTATGGTAAATTAAAAATACAATTTATGTAACTCAATCGCCGTTTTATAGCCAGCAAATTTGATTTGCTAGGTTGTGATAAACCCAATGTGACACCGTGGTGTACGGAATTGCTTTATATTGATGATTTTCCATTTCTACTAGCACAAAAAATGCTGCTAAAAATCATCGTTCGCTCTGACTGCTTTTTGAACATCGCATTAATTTAATACGGCAAATAATAAGCTTCTGAAGCCATTATTTTAACTAAATTAATATAGAAATGAGAGCTAGGAAACTTGCAGGATTTAAAGTGAATAAAAAATACAATTGATGTAACTCGATCGGCGTTTTACAGTTACCAAATTTTAATTGCTAGTTTGTGATAAACCGAATGTGACACCGTAGTGTACGGAATAGCTGTATATTAATGATTTGCCAATTCTATTAGCACAAAAAATGCTGCTAAACGCCACCGTTCGCTTTGACAGATTTTTGAGCATCACATTAATTTAATACGGTACCTAATAAGCTTATGAAGCCATTATTTTAACAAAATTAATTTAGAAATCAGAGCTAGGCAACTTGCAGGATTTATGGTAAATTAGAAATACAATTTATGTAACTCAATCGCCGTTTTATAGCCACCAAATTTGATTTGCTAGGTTGTGATAAACCGAATGTGACACCGTGGTGTACGGAATTGCTTTATATTGATGATTTTCCATTTCTACTAGCACAAAAAATGCTGCCAAAAATCACCGTTCGCTCTGACTGCTTTTTGAGCATCGCTTTAATTTAATACGGCACCTAATAAGCTCCTGTAGCTATTATTTTAACTAAATTAATATAGAAATGAGAGCTAGGAAACTTGCAGGATTTAAAGTGAATAAAAAATACAATTGATGTAACTCGATCGGCGTTTTACAGTTACCAAATTTTAATTGCTAGTTTGTGATAAACCGAATGTGACACCGTAGTGTACGGAATAGCTGTATATTGATGATTTGCCAATTCTATTAGCACAAAAAATGCTGCTAAACGCCACCGTTCGCTTTGACAGATTTTTGAGCATCGCATTAATTTAATACGGCACCTAATAAGCTAATGAAGCCATTATTTTATCTAAATTAATATAAAAATGAAAGCTAGGAAACTTGCAGGATTTATGGTAAATTAAAAATACAATTTATGTAACTCAATCGCCGTTTTATAGCCACCAAATTTGATTTGCTAGGTTGTGATAAGCCCAATGTGACACCGTGGTGTACGGAATTGCTTTATATTGATGATTTTCCATTTCTACTAGCACAAAAAATGCTGCTAAAAATCATCGTTCGCTCTGACTGCTTTTTGAACATCGCATTAATTTAATACGGCACCTAATAAGCTCCTGAAGCCATTATTTTAACTAAATTAATATGGAAATGAGAGCTAGGAAACTTGTAGGATTTATAGTAAATTAAAAATGCAATTTATGTAACTCAATCGCCGTTTTAAAGCCACCAAATTTAAATTGCTGTGTTGTGATAAACCGAATGTGACACTGTAGTGTACGGAATAGATTTATATAGATGATTTGCCATTTCTACTAGCACAAAAAATACTGCTAAAAGTCACCGTTCGCTCTGACTGCTTTTTGAGCATCGCATTAATTTAATACGGCACCTAATAAGCTAATGAAGCCATTATTTTAACTAAATTAATATAAAAATGAAAGCTAGGAAACTTGCAGGATTTATGGTAAATTAAAAATACAATTTATGTAACTCAATCGCCGTTTTATAGCGACCAAATTTGATTTGCTAGGTTGTGATAAACCGAATGTGACACCGTGGTGTACGGAATTGCTTTATATTGATTATTTTCCATTTCTACTAGCACAAAAAATGCTGCTAAAAATCACCGTTCCCTCTGACTGCTTTTTGAACATCGCATTAATTTAATACGGCACCTAATAAGCTCCTGAAGCCATTATTTTAACTAAATTAATATAGAAAAGAGAGCTAGGAAACTTACAGGATTTAAAGTAAATTAAAAATACAATTTATGTAACTCAATAGAGGTTTTACAGCCACCAAATTTGATTTGCTAGGTTGTGATAAACCGAATGTGACCCTGTAGTGTACGGAATAGCTTTATATTGATGATTTTCCATTTCTACCAGCACAAAAAATGCTGTTAAAAGTCACCGTTCGCTCTGACTGCTTTTTGAGCATCGCATTAATTTAATACGGCACCTAATAAGCTCCTGAAGCCATTATTTTAACTAAATTAATATGGAAATGAGAGCTAGGAAACTTGTAGGATTTATAGTAAATTAAAAATGCAATTTATGTAACTCAATCGCCGTTTTAAAGCCACCAAATTTAAATTGCTGTGTTGTGATAAACCGAATGTGACACTGTAGTGTACGGAATAGATTTATATAGATGATTTGCCATTTCTACTAGCACAAAAAATACTGCTAAAAGTCACCGTTCGCTCTGACTGCTTTTTGAGCATCGCATTAATTTAATACGGCACCTAATAAGCTAATGAAGCCATTATTTTAACTAAATTAATATAAAAATGAAAGCTAGGAAACTTGCAGGATTTA
The DNA here is from genome assembly GCA_940337035.1 of Agriotes lineatus. Classification (NCBI taxonomy): domain Eukaryota; kingdom Metazoa; phylum Arthropoda; class Insecta; order Coleoptera; family Elateridae; genus Agriotes; species Agriotes lineatus. The sequence continues at coordinate 45,739 of CALNHX010000865.1, forward strand.
TGGTAAATTAAAAATACAATTTATGTAACTCAATCGCCGTTTTATAGCGACCAAATTTGATTTGCTAGGTTGTGATAAACCGAATGTGACACCGTGGTGTACGGAATTGCTTTATATTGATGATTTTCCATTTCTACTAGCACAAAAAATGCTGCTAAAAATCATCGTTCGCTCTGACTGCTTTTTGAACATCGCATTAATTTAATACGGCACCTAATAAGCTCCTGAAGCCATTATTTTAACTAAATTAATATGGAAATGAGAGCTAGGAAACTTGTAGGGTTTATATTAAATTAAAAATACAATTTATGTAACTCAATAGCCGTTGTACAGCCACCAAATTTGAATTGCTGGGTTGTGATAAACCGAATGTGACACCATAGTATACGGAATAGCTTTATATTGATGATAATCCATTTCTACTAGCACAAAAAATGCTGCTAAAGGTCACCGTATGCTTTGACTGCTTTTTGAGCATCGCTTTAATTTAATACGGCACCTAATAAGCTCCTGTAGCTATTATTTTAACTAAATTAATATAGAAATGAAAGCTAGGAAACTTGCAGGATTTAAAGTGAATAAAAAATACAATTGATGTAACTCGATCGGCGTTTTACAGTTACCAAATTTTAATTGCTAGTTTGTGATAAACCGAATGTGACACCGTAGTGTACGGAATAGCTGTATATTGATGATTTGCCAATTCTACTAGCACAAAAAATGCTGCTAAACGCCACCGTTCGTTTTGACAGATTTTTGAGCATCGCATTTATTTAATACAGCACCTAATAAGTTCCTGAAGCCATTATTTTAACAAAATTAATTTAGAAATCAGAGCTAGGAAACTTGCAGGATTTATGGTAAATTAAAAATACAATTTATGTAACTCAATCGCCGTTTTATAGCCACCAAATTTGATTTGCTAGGTTGTGATAAACCGAATGTGACACCGTGGTGTACGGAATTGCTTTATATTGATGATTTTCCATTTCTACTAGCACAAAAAATGCTGCCAAAAATCACCGTTCGCTCTGACTGCTTTTTGAACATCGCATTAATTTAATACGGCACCTAATAAACTCCTGAAGCCATTATTTTAACTGAATTAATATGGAAATGAGAGCTAGGAAACTTGTAGGATTTATAGTAAACTAAATACAATTTATGTAACTCAATCGCCGTTTTACAGCCACCAAATTTAAATTGCTGGGTTGTGATAAACCGAATGTGAAACTGTAGTGTACGGAATAGATTTATATAGATGATATGCCATTTCTACTAGCACAAAAAATACTGCTAAAAGTCACCGTTCGCTCTGACTGCTTTTTGAGCATCGCATTAATTTAATACGGCACCTAATAAGCTAATGATGCCATTATTTTAACTAAATTAAAATAAAAATGAAAGCTAGGAAACTTGCAGGATTTATGGTAAATTAAAAATACAATTTATGTAACTCAATCGCCGTTTTATAGCCAGCAAATTTGATTTGCTAGGTTGTGATAAACCCAATGTGACCCCGTGGTGTACGGAATTGCTTTATATTGATGATTTTCCATTTCTACTAGCACAAAAAATGCTGCTAAAAATCATCGTTCGCTCTGACTGCTTTTTGAACATCGCATTAATTTAATACGGCAAATAATAAGCTTCTGAAGCCATTATTTTAACTAAATTAATATGGAAATGAGAGCTAGGAAACTTGTAGGGTTTATATTAAATTAAAAATACAATTTATGTAACTCAATCGCCGTTGTACAGCCACCAAATTTGAATTGCTGGGTTGTGATAAACCGAATGTGACACCATAGTATACGGAATAGCTTTATATTGATGATTTTCCATTTCTACAAGCACAAAAAATTCTGCTAAACGTCACCGTTCGCTCTGATTGCTTTTTGAGCATCGCATTTATTTAATACAGCACCTAATAAGCTTCTCAAGTCACTATTTTAACTAAATTAATATAGAAATGAGAGCTAGGAAACATGCAGGATTTATAGTTAATTAAAAATACAATTTATGGAACTCAATCGCCGTTTTACAGCCACCAAATTTGATTTTCTAGGTTGTATTAAACCGAATGTGACACCGTGGTGCACGGAATAGCTTTATATTAATGATTATCCATTTCTACTAGCACAAAAAATGCTGCTAAAGGTCACCGTTTGCTTTGACTGCTTTTTGAGCATCGCTTTAATTTAATACGGCACCTAATAAGCTCCTGTAGCTATTATTTTAACTAAATTAATATAGAAATGAGAGCTAGGAAACTTGCAGGATTTAAAGTGAATAAAAAATACAATTGATGTAACTCGATTGGCGTTTTACAGTTACCAAATTTTAATTGCTAGTTTGTGATAAACCGAATGTGACACCGTAGTGTACGGAATAGCTGTATATTGATGATTTGCCAATTCTATTAGCACAAAAAATGCTGCTAAACGCCACCGTTCGCTTTGACAGATTTTTGAGCATCACATTAATTTAATACGGTACCTAATAAGCTCCTGAAACCATTATTTTAACAAAATTAATTTAGAAATCAGAGCTAGGCAACTTGCAGGATTTATGGTAAATTAGAAATACAATTTATGGAACTCAATCGCCGTTTTAAAGCCACCAAATTTGATTTTCTAGGTTGTGATAAACCGAATGTGACACCGTGGTGCACGGAATAGCTTTATATTAATGATTATCCATTTCTACTAGCTCAAAAAATGCTGCTAAAAGCCACCGTTCGCTTTGACAGATTTTTGAGCATCGCATTTATTTAATACAGCACCTAATAAGTTCCTGAAGCCATTATTTTAACAAAATTAATTTAGAAATCAGAGCTAGGAAACTTGCAGGATTTATGGTAAATTAAAAATACAATTTATGTAACTCAATCTCCGTTTTATAGCGACCAAATTTGATTTGCTAGGTTGTGATAAACCGAATGTGACCCCGTAGTGTACGGAATCGCTTTATATTGATGATTTTCCATTTCTACCAGCACAAAAAATGCTGTTAAAAGTCACCGTTCGCTCTGACTGCTTTTTGAGCATCGCATTAATTTAATACGGCACCTAATAAGCTAATGATGCCATTATTTTAACTAAATTAAAATAAAAATGAAAGCTAGGAAACTTGCAGGATTTATGGAAAATTAAAAATACAATTTATGTAACTCAATCGCCGTTTTATAGCCAGCAAATTTGATTTGCTAGGTTGTGATAAACCCAATGTGACACCGTGGTGTACGGAATAGCTTTATATTGATGATTTTCCATTTCTACAAGCACAAAAAATTCTGCTAAACGTCACCGTTCGCTCTGATTGCTTTTTGAGCATCGCATTTATTTAATACAGCACCTAATAAGCTTCTCAAGTCACTATTTTAACTAAATTAATATAGAAATGAGAGCTAGGAAACGTGCAGGATTTATAGTAAATTAAAAATACAATTTATGGAACTCAATCGCCGTTTTACAGCCACCAAATTTGATTTTCTAGGTTGTGATAAACCGAATGTGACACCGTGGTGCACGAAATAGCTTTATATTAATGATTATCCATTTCTACTAGCACAAAAAATGCTGCTAAAGGTCACCGTTTGCTTTGACTGCTTTTTGAGCATCGCTTTAATTTAATACGGCACCTAATAAGCTCCTGTAGCTATTATTTTAACTAAATTAATATAGAAATGAGAGCTAGGAAACTTGCAGGATTTAAAGTGAACAAAAAATACAATTGATGTAACTCGATCGGCGTTTTACAGTTACCAAATTTTAATTGCTAGTTTGTGATAAACCGAATGTGACACCGTAATGTACGGAATAGCTGTATATTGATGATTTGCCAATTCTACTAGCACAAAAAATGCTGCTAAACGCCACCGTTCGCTTTGACAGATTTTTGAGCATCGCATTAATTTAATACGGTACCTAATAAGCTCCTGAAGCCATTATTTTAACTAAATTAATATAGAAATGTGAGCTAAGGAACTTGCAGGATTTATAGTGAATAATAAATACAATTTATCTACTCTACTGGGATAAGTAAAGCATTACGTCACTCATTTGACACTATTTCCGTTAGGTAATAATGCTCATTACACCACTATGTTATGTAATGGGTTCATTAAGCAACTGAGTTGTGTAATGACTTCATTACGTAACTGAAATAGTGTCAAATGAACAACATAATGACATTTGCCTACTAAAATATTTTTGAAAATGTCTGATCTGATAGTTCTCTTAATGCACTTTTCTCAATTTTAGGAGTCGTAGATAAAATTTTGTACAATACATGTGTGATAATGCATCATTAATATACTTGTGTGCTTACATACCTCGTGCTACGCACACGTTTGTAACTTACACACACGTATATTAATGATGCTGTTATCCCACTTGTATAGTAAATAACTATTATGTAACTCCATCGGTGTTTTGCAGCCACCAAATTTGAATTGCTGGGTTGTGATAAACCGAATGTGACACCATAGTATACGAAATAGCTTTATATTGATGATTTGGCATTTCTACTAGCATAAAAAATGCTGCTAAAGGTCACCGTTTGCTTTGACTGCTTTTTGAGCATCGCTTTAATTTAATACGGCACCTAATAAGCTTCTGTAGCTATTATTTTAACTAAATTAATATAGAAATGGGAGCTAGGAAACTTACAGGATTTATAGTGAATAATAAATACAATTTATCTACTCTACTGGGATAAGTAAAGCATTACGTCACTCATTTGACACTATTTCAGTTAGGTAATAATGCTCATTACACCACTCAGTTATGTAATGGTTTCATTAAGCAACTGAGTTGTGTAATGACTTCATTACGTAACTGAAATAGTGTCAAATGAATAACATAATGACATTTGCCTACTAAAATATTTTTGAAAATGTCTGATCTGATAGTTCTCTTAATGCACTTTTCTCAATTTTAGGCAGTCGTAGATAAAATTTTGTACAATACATGTGTGATAATGCATCATTAATATACTTGTGTGCTTACATACCTCGTGCTACGCACACGTTTGTAACTTACACACACGTATATTAATGATGCTGTTATCCCACTTGTATAGTAAATAACTATTATGTAACTCCATCGGTGTTTTGCAGCCACCAAATTTGAATTGCTGGGTTGTGATAAACCGAATGTGACACCGTAGTGTACGGAATAGCTTTATATTGATGATTTTCCATTTCTAATAGCACCAAAAATGCTGCTAAAAGTCACCGTTCGCTCTGACTGCTTTTTGAGCATCGCATTAATGTAATACGACACCTAATAAGCTGCTGACGCCATTATTTTAACTAAATTAATATAGAAATGAGTGCCAGGAAACATGCAGGATTTATAGTAAATTAAAGATACCATTTATGTAACTCAATCGTAGCTTTACAGCTACCAAATTTGAATTGCTGGGTTGTGATAAACCGAATGTGACACCGTAGTGTAAGGAATAGATTTATATTGATGATTTTCCATTTCTACTAGCACTAAAAATGCTGCTAAAAGTCACCGTTCTCTCTGACTGCTTTTTGAGCATCGCATTAATTTAACACGGCACCTAATAAGCTGCTGAAGCCATTATTTTAACTAAATTAATATAGAAATGAGTGCCAGGAAACTTGCAGGATTTATAGTAAATTAAAGATACAATTTATGTAACTCAATCGTAGCTTTACAGCTACCAAATTTGAATTGCTGGGTTGTGATAAACCGAATGTGACACCGTAGTGCAAGGAATAGATTTATATTGATGATTTGCCATTTCTACTAGCACAAAAAATGCTGCTAAAAGTTCGCTCTGACGGCTTTTTGAGCATCGCATTAATTTAATACGGCACCTAATAAGTTCCTGAAGCCATTATTTTAACAAAATTAATATAGAAATGAGAGCTAGGAAACTTGCAGGATTTATAGTAAATTAAAAATACAATTTATGTAACTCAGTCGCCGTTTTATAGCCACCAAATTTGATTTGTTAGGTTGTGATAAACCGAATGTGACACCGTAGTGTACGGAATAGCTTTATATTGATGATTTTCCATTTCTAATAGCACAAAAAATGCTGCTAAAAGTCACCGTTCGCTCTGACTGCTTTTTGAGCATCGCATTAATTTAATACGGCACCTAATAAGCTGCTGAAGCCATTATTTTAACTAAATTAATATAGAAATGAGTGCCAGGAAACTTGCAGGATTTATAGTAAATTAAAGATACAATTTATGTAACTCAATCGTAGCTTTACAGCTACCAAATTTGAATTGCTGGGTTGTGATAAACCGAATGTGACACCGTAGTGTAAGGAATAGATTTATATTGATGATTTGCCATTTCTACTAGCACAAAAAATGCTGCTAAAAGTTCGCTCTGACGGCTTTTTGAGCATCGCATTAATTTAATACGGCACCTAATAAGTTCCTGAAGCCATTATTTTAACAAAATTAATATAGAAATGAGAGCTAGAAAACTTGCAGGATTTATAGTAAATTAAAAATACAATTTATGTAACTCAGTCGCCGTTTTATAGCCACCAAATTTGAATTGCTGGGTTGTGATAAACCGAATGTGACACCGTAGTGTACGGAATAGCTTTATATTGATGATTTTCCATTTCTAATAGCACAAAAAATGCTGCTAAAAGTCACCGTGCGCTCTGACTGCTTTTTGAGCATCGCATTAATTTAATACGGCACCTAATAAGCTGCTGAAGCCATTATTTTTACTAAATTAATATAGAAATGAGTGCCAGGAAACTTGCAGGATTTATAGTAAACTAAAGATACAATTTATGTAACTCAATCGTAGCTTTACAGCTACCAAATTTGAATTGCTGGGTTGTGATAAACCGAATGTGACACCGTAGTGTAAGGAATAGATTTATATTGATGATTTGCCATTTCTACTAGCACAAAAAATGCTGCTAAAAGTTCGCTCTGACGGCTTTTTGAGCATCGCATTAATTTAATACGGCACCTAATAAGTTCCTGAAGCCATTATTTTAACAAAATTAATATAGAAATGAGAGCTAGGAAACTTGCAGGATTTATAGTAAACTAAAGATACAATTTATGTAACTCAATCGTAGCTTTACAGCTACCAAATTTGAATTGCTGGGTTGTGATAAACCGAATGTGACACCGTAGTGTAAGGAATAGATTTATATTGATGATTTTCCATTTCTACTAGCACTAAAAATGCTGCTAAAAGTCACCGTTCGCTCTGACTGCTTTTTGAGCATCGCATTAATTTAATACGGCACCTAATAAGCTCCTGAAGCCATTATTTTAACTAAATTAATATAGAAATGAGTGCCAGGAAACTTGCAGGATTTATAGTAAACTAAAGATACAATTTATGTAACTCAATCGTAGCTTTACAGCTACCAAATTTGAATTGCTGGGTTGTGATAAACCGAATGTGACACCGTAGTGTAAGGAATAGATTTATATTGATGATTTTCCATTTCTACTAGCACTAAAAATGCTGCTAAAAGTCACCGTGCGCTCTGACTGCTTTTTGAGCATCGCATTAATTTAATACGGCACCTAATAAGCTCCTGAAGCCATTATTTTAACTAAATTAATATAGAAATGAGTGCCAGGAAACTTGCAGGATTTATAGTAAACTAAAGATACCATTTATGTAACTCAATCGTAGCTTTACAGCTACCAAATTTGAATTGCTGGGTTGTGATAAACCGAATGTGACACCGTAGTGTAAGGAATAGATTTATATTGATGATTTTCCATTTCTACTAGCACTAAAAATGCTGCTAAATGTCACCGTTCGCTCTGACTGCTTTTTGAGCATCGCATTAATTTAATACGGCACCTAATAAGCTCCTGAAGCCATTATTTTAACTAAATTAATATGGAAATGAGAGCTAGGAAACTTGCAGGATTTATAGTAAATTAAAAATACAATTTATGTAATTCAATCGCCGTTTTACAGCCTCCAAATTTGATTTGCTAGGTTGTGATAAACCGAATGTGACACCGTGGTGTACGGAATAGCTTTATATTGATGATTTTCCATTTCTCCTAGCACAAAGAATGCTGCTAAAAATCACCATTTGCTCTGACTGCTATTTGAGCATCGCATTAATTTAATACAGCACCTAATAAGCTCCTGAAGCCATTAATTTAATTAAATTAATATAGAAATAAGAGCCAGGAAACTTGCAGGATTTATAGTGAATTAAAAATACAATTTATGTAACTCAATCGACGTTTTACAGCCACCAAATTTGCATTGCTCGGTTGTGTTAAACCGAATGTGACACTATAGTGTACGGAATAGCTTTATATTGATGATTTTCCATTTCTACTAACACAAAAAATGCTGCTAAAAGTCACCGTTCGCTCTGACTGCTTTTTGAGCATCGCATTTATTTAATACGGCACCTAATAAGCACCTGAAGTCATAATTTTAACTAAATTAATATAGAAATGAGAGCTAGGAAACTTGTAGGATTTATAGTAAATTAAAAATACAATTTATGTAACTCAATCGCCGTTTTACAGAGACCAAATTTGAATTGCTGGGTTGTGATAAACCGAATGTGACACCGTGGTGTACGGAATAGCTTTATATTGATGATTTTCCATTTCTACTAGCACAAAAAATGCTGCTAAAAGCAACCGTTCGCTCTGACTGCTTTTTGAGCATCGCATTAATTTAATACGGCACCTAATAAGCACCTGAAGTCATAATTTTAACTAAATTAATATAGAAATGAGAGCTAGGAAACTTGTAGGATTTATAGTAAATTAAAAATACAATTTATGTAACTCAATCGCCGTTTTACAGCCACCAAATTTGAATTGCTGGGTTGTGATAAACCGAATGTGACACTGTAGTCTACGGAATAGATTTATATAGATGATTTGCCATTTCTACTAGCACAAAAAATGCTGCTAAAAGCAACCGTTCGCTCTGACTGCTTTTTGAGCATCGCATTAATTTAATACGGCACCTAATAAAATCCTGAAGCCATTATTTTAACAAAATTAATATAGAAATGAGAGCTAGGAAACTTGCAGGATTTATGGTAAATTAAAAATACAATTTATGTAACTCAATCGCCGTTTTATAGCGACCAAATTTGATTTGCTAGGTTGTGATAAACCGAATGTGACACCGTGGTGTACGGAATTGCTTTATATTGATGATTTTCCATTTCTACTAGCACAAAAAATGCTGCTAAAAATCACCGTTCGCTCTGACTGCTTTTTGAACATCGCATTAATTTAATACGGCACCTAATAAGCTCCTGAAGCCATTATTTTAACTAAATTAATATAGAAAAGAGAGCTAGGAAACTTACAGGATTTAAAGTAAATTAAAAATACAATTTATGTAACTCAATAGAGGTTTTACAGCCAACAAATTTGATTTGCTAGGTTGTGATAAACCGAATGTGACCCCGTAGTGTACGGAATCGCTTTATATTGATGATTTTCCATTTCTACCAGCACAAAAAAATGCTGTTAAAAGTCACCGTTCGCTCTGACTGCTTTTTGAGCATCGCATTAATTTAATACGGCACCTAATAAGCTCCTGAAGCCATTATTTTAACTAAATTCATTTAGAAATGAGAGCTAGGAAACTTGTAGGATTTATAGTAAATAATAAATACAATTTATGTAACTCAATCGCCGTTTTACAGCCACCAAATTTGAATTGCTAGGTTGTGATAAACCTAATGTGACACCGTAGTGTACGGAATAGCTTTATATTGATGATTTTCCATTTCTAATAGCACAAAAAATGCTGCTAAAAGTCACCGTTCGCTCTGACTGCTTTTTGAGCATCGCATTAATTTAATACGGCACCTAATAAGCTGCTGAAGCCATTATTTTAACTAAATTAATATAGAAATGAGTGCCAGGAAACTTGCAGGATTTATAGTAAATTAAAGATACAATTTATGTAACTCAATCGTAGCTTTACAGCTACCAAATTTGAATTGCTGGGTTGTGATAAACCGAATGTGACACTGTAGTCTACGGAATAGATTTATATAGATGATTTGCCATTTCTACTAGCACAAAAAATGCTGGTAAAAGCAACCGTTCGCTCTGACTGCTTTTTGAGCATCGCATTAATTTAATACGGCACCTAATAAAATCCTGAAGCCATTATTTTAACAAAATTAATATAGAAATGAGAGCTAGAAAACATGCAGGATTTATAGTAAATTAAAAATACAATTTATGTAACTCAGTCGCCGTTTTATAGCCACCAAATTTGAATTGCTGGGTTGTGATAAACCGAATGTGACACCGTAGTGTACGGAATAGCTTTATATTGATGATTTTCCATTTCTAATAGCACAAAAAATGCTGCTAAAAGTCACCGTTCGCTCTGACTGCTTTTTGAGCATCGCATTAATTTAATACGGCACCTAATAAGCTGCTGAAGCCATTATTTTAACTAAATTAATATAGAAATGAGTGCCAGGAAACTTGCAGGATTTATAGTAAACTAAAGATACAATTTATGTAACTCAATCGTAGCTTTACAGCTACCAAATTTGAATTGCTGGGTTGTGATAAACCGAATGTGACACCGTAGTGTAAGGAATAGATTTATATTGATGATTTGCCATTTCTAATAGCACAAAAAATGATGCTAAAAGTTCGCTCTGACGGCTTTTTGAGCATCGCATTAATATAATACGGCACCTAATAAGTTCCTGAAGCCATTATTTTAACAAAATTAATATAGAAATGAGAGCTAGGAAACTTGCAGGATTTATAGTAAACTAAAGATACAATTTATGTAACTCAATCGTAGCTTTACAGCTACCAAATTTGAATTGCTGGGTTGTGATAAACCGAATGTTACACCGTAGTGTAAGGAATAGATTTATATTGATGATTTTCCATTTCTACTAGCACTAAAAATGCTGCTAAAAGTCACCGTTCGCTCTGACTGCTTTTTGAGCATCGCATTAATTTAATACGGCACCTAATAAGCTCGTGAAGCCATTATTTTAACTAAATTAATATAGAAATGAGTGCCAGGAAACTTGCAGGATTTATAGTAAACTAAAGATACAATTTATGTAACTCAATCGTAGCTTTACAGCTACCAAATTTGAATTGCTGGGTTGTGATAAACCAAATGTGACACCGTAGTGTAAGGAATAGATTTATATTGATGATTTTCCATTTCTACTAGCACTAAAAATGCTGCTAAAACTCACCGTTCGCTCTGACTGCTTTTTGAACATCGCATTAATTTAATACGGCACCTAATAAGCTCCTGAAGCCATTATTTTAACTAAATTAATATGGAAATGAGAGCTAGGAAACTTGCAGGATTTATAGTAAATTAAAAATACAATTTATGTAACTCAATCGCCGTTTTACAGCCCCCAAATTTGATTTGCTAGGTTGTGATAAACCGAATGTGACACCGTGGTGTACGGAATAGCTTTATATTGATGATTTTCCATTTCTCCTAGCACTAAAAATGCTGCTAAAACTCACCGTTCGCTCTGACTGCTTTTTGAACATCGCATTAATTTAATACGGCACCTAATAAGCTCCTGAAGCCATTATTTTAACAAAATTAATATAGAAATGAGAGCTAGAAAACATGCAGGATTTATAGTAAATTAAAAATACAATTTATGTAACTCAGTCGCCGTTTTATAGCCACCAAATTTGAATTGCTGGGTTGTGATAAACCGAATGTGACACCGTAGTGTACGGAATAGCTTTATATCGATGATTTTCCATTTCTAATAGCACAAAAAATGCTGCTAAAAGTCACCGTTCGCTCTGACTGCTTTTTGAGCATCGCATTAATTTAATACGGCACCTAATAAGCTGCTGAAGCCATTATTTTAACTAAATTAATATAGAAATGAGTGCCAGGAAACTTGCAGGATTTATAGTAAACTAAAGATACAATTTATGTAACTCAATCGTAGCTTTACAGCTACCAAATTTGAATTGCTGGGTTGTGATAAACCGAATGTGACACCGTAGTGTAAGGAATAGATTTATATTGATGATTTGCCATTTCTAATAGCACAAAAAATGATGCTAAAAGTTCGCTCTGACGGCTTTTTGAGCATCGCATTAATATAATACGGCACCTAATAAGTTCCTGAAGCCATTATTTTAACAAAATTAATATAGAAATGAGAGCTAGGAAACTTGCAGGATTTATAGTAAACTAAAGATACAATTTATGTAACTCAATCGTAGCTTTACAGCTACCAAATTTGAATTGCTGGGTTGTGATAAACCGAATGTTACACCGTAGTGTAAGGAATAGATTTATATTGATGATTTTCCATTTCTACTAGCACTAAAAATGCTGCTAAAAGTCACCGTTCGCTCTGACTGCTTTTTGAGCATCGCATTAATTTAATACGGCACCTAATAAGCTCGTGAAGCCATTATTTTAACTAAATTAATATAGAAATGAGTGCCAGGAAACTTGCAGGATTTATAGTAAACTAAAGATACAATTTATGTAACTCAATCGTAGCTTTACAGCTACCAAATTTGAATTGCTGGGTTGTGATAAACCAAATGTGACACCGTAGTGTAAGGAATAGATTTATATTGATGATTTTCCATTTCTACTAGCACTAAAAATGCTGCTAAAACTCACCGTTCGCTCTGACTGCTTTTTGAACATCGCATTAATTTAATACGGCACCTAATAAGCTCCTGAAGCCATTATTTTAACTAAATTAATATGGAAATGAGAGCTAGGAAACTTGCAGGATTTATAGTAAATTAAAAATACAATTTATGTAACTCAATCGCCGTTTTACAGCCCCCAAATTTGATTTGCTAGGTTGTGATAAACCGAATGTGACACCGTGGTGTACGGAATAGCTTTATATTGATGATTTTCCATTTCTCCTAGCACAAAAAATGCTGCTAAAAACCACCATTTGCTCTGACTGCTATTTGAGCATCGCATTAATTTAATACAGCACCTAATAAGCTCCTGAAGCCATTAATTTAATTAAATTAATATAGAAATAAGAGCCAGGAAACTTGCAGGATTTATAGTGAATTAAAAATACAATTTATGTAACTCAATCGCCGTTTTACAGCCACCAAATTTGCATTGCTCGGTTGTGTTAAACCGAATGTACACTATAGTGTACGGAATAGCTTTATATTGATGATTTTCCATTTCTACTAACACAAAAAATGCTGCTAAAAGTCACCGTTCGCTCTGACTGCTTTTTGAGCATCGCATTTATTTAATACGGCACCTAATAAGCACCTGAAGTCATAATTTTAACTAAATTAATATAGAAATGAGAGCTAGGAAACTTGTAGGATTTATAGTAAATTAAAAATACAATTTATGTAACTCAATCGCCGTTTTACAGAGACCAAATTTGAATTGCTGGGTTGTGATAAACCGAATGTGACACCGTGGTGTACGGAATAGCTTTATATTGATGATTTTCCATTTCTACTAGCACAAAAAATGCTGCTAAAAGCAACCGTTCGCTCTGACTGCTTTTTGAGCATCGCATTAATTTAATACGGCACCTAATAAGCACCTGAAGTCATAATTTTAACTAAATTAATATAGAAATGAGAGCTAGGAAACTTGTAGGATTTATAGTAAATTAAAAATACAATTTATGTAACTCAATCGCCGTTTTACAGCCACCAAATTTGAATTGCTGGGTTGTGATAAACCGAATGTGACACTGTAGTCTACGGAATAGATTTATATAGATGATTTGCCATTTCTACTAGCACAAAAAATGCTGCTAAAAGCAACCGTTCGCTCTGACTGCTTTTTGAGCATCGCATTAATTTAATACGGCACCTAATAAAATCCTGAAGCCATTATTTTAACAAAATTAATATAGAAATGAGAGCTAGGAAACTTGCAGGATTTATGGTAAATTAAAAATACAATTTATGTAACTCAATCGCCGTTTTATAGCGACCAAATTTGATTTGCTAGGTTGTGATAAACCGAATGTGACACCGTGGTGTACGGAATTGCTTTATATTGATGATTTTCCATTTCTACTAGCACAAAAAATGCTGCTAAAAATCACCGTTCGCTCTGACTGCTTTTTGAACATCGCATTAATTTAATACGGCACCTAATAAGCTCCTGAAGCCATTATTTTAACTAAATTAATATAGAAAAGAGAGCTAGGAAACTTACAGGATTTAAAGTAAATTAAAAATACAATTTATGTAACTCAATAGAGGTTTTACAGCCAACAAATTTGATTTGCTAGGTTGTGATAAACCGAATGTGACCCCGTAGTGTACGGAATCGCTTTATATTGATGATTTTCCATTTCTACCAGCACAAAAAAATGCTGTTAAAAGTCACCGTTCGCTCTGACTGCTTTTTGAGCATCGCATTAATTTAATACGGCACCTAATAAGCTCCTGAAGCCATTATTTTAACTAAATTCATTTAGAAATGAGAGCTAGGAAACTTGCAGGATTTATAGTAAACTAAAGATACAATTTATGTAACTCAATCGTAGCTTTACAGCTACCAAATTTGAATTGCTGGGTTGTGATAAACCGAATGTTACACCGTAGTGTAAGGAATAGATTTATATTGATGATTTTCCATTTCTACTAGCACTAAAAATGCTGCTAAAAGTCACCGTTCGCTCTGACTGCTTTTTGAGCATCGCATTAATTTAATACGGCACCTAATAAGCTCGTGAAGCCATTATTTTAACTAAATTAATATAGAAATGAGTGCCAGGAAACTTGCAGGATTTATAGTAAACTAAAGATACAATTTATGTAACTCAATCGTAGCTTTACAGCTACCAAATTTGAATTGCTGGGTTGTGATAAACCAAATGTGACACCGTAGTGTAAGGAATAGATTTATATTGATGATTTTCCATTTCTACTAGCACTAAAAATGCTGCTAAAACTCACCGTTCGCTCGGACTGCTTTTTGAACATCGCATTAATTTAATACGGCACCTAATAAGCTCCTGAAGCCATTATTTTAACTAAATTAATATGGAAATGAGAGCTAGGAAACTTGCAGGATTTATAGTAAATTAAAAATACAATTTATGTAACTCAATCGCCGTTTTACAGCCCCCAAATTTGATTTGCTAGGTTGTGATAAACCGAATGTGACACCGTGGTGTACGGAATAGCTTTATATTGATGATTTTCCATTTCTCCTAGCACTAAAAATGCTGCTAAAACTCACCGTTCGCTCTGACTGCTTTTTGAACATCGCATTAATTTAATACGGCACCTAATAAGCTCCTGCCACCAAATTTGAATTGCTGGGTTGTGATAAACCGAATGTGACACCGTAGTGTACGGAATAGCTTTATATTGATGATTTTCCATTTCTAATAGCACAAAAAATGCTGCTAAAAGTCACCGTTCGCTCTGACTGCTTTTTGAGCATCGCATTAATTTAATACGGCACCTAATAAGCTGCTGAAGCCATTATTTTAACTAAATTAATATAGAAATGAGTGCCAGGAAACTTGCAGGATTTATAGTAAACTAAAGATACAATTTATGTAACTCAATCGTAGCTTTACAGCTACCAAATTTGAATTGCTGGGTTGTGATAAACCGAATGTGACACCGTAGTGTAAGGAATAGATTTATATTGATGATTTGCCATTTCTAATAGCACAAAAAATGATGCTAAAAGTTCGCTCTGACGGCTTTTTGAGCATCGCATTAATATAATACGGCACCTAATAAGTTCCTGAAGCCATTATTTTAACAAAATTAATATAGAAATGAGAGCTAGGAAACTTGCAGGATTTATAGTAAACTAAAGATACAATTTATGTAACTCAATCGTAGCTTTACAGCTACCAAATTTGAATTGCTGGGTTGTGATAAACCGAATGTTACACCGTAGTGTAAGGAATAGATTTATATTGATGATTTTCCATTTCTACTAGCACTAAAAATGCTGCTAAAAGTCACCGTTCGCTCTGACTGCTTTTTGAGCATCGCATTAATTTAATACGGCACCTAATAAGCTCGTGAAGCCATTATTTTAACTAAATTAATATAGAAATGAGTGCCAGGAAACTTGCAGGATTTATAGTAAACTAAAGATACAATTTATGTAACTCAATCGTAGCTTTACAGCTACCAAATTTGAATTGCTGGGTTGTGATAAACCAAATGTGACACCGTAGTGTAAGGAATAGATTTATATTGATGATTTTCCATTTCTACTAGCACTAAAAATGCTGCTAAAACTCACCGTTCGCTCTGACTGCTTTTTGAACATCGCATTAATTTAATACGGCACCTAATAAGCTCCTGAAGCCATTATTTTAACTAAATTAATATGGAAATGAGAGCTAGGAAACTTGCAGGATTTATAGTAAATTAAAAATACAATTTATGTAACTCAATCGCCGTTTTACAGCCCCCAAATTTGATTTGCTAGGTTGTGATAAACCGAATGTGACACCGTGGTGTACGGAATAGCTTTATATTGATGATTTTCCATTTCTCCTAGCACTAAAAATGCTGCTAAAACTCACCGTTCGCTCTGACTGCTTTTTGAACATCGCATTAATTTAATACGGCACCTAATAAGCTCCTGAAGCCATTATTTTAACAAAATTAATATAGAAATGAGAGCTAGAAAACATGCAGGATTTATAGTAAATTAAAAATACAATTTATGTAACTCAGTCGCCGTTTTATAGCCACCAAATTTGAATTGCTGGGTTGTGATAAACCGAATGTGACACCGTAGTGTACGGAATAGCTTTATATCGATAATTTTCCATTTCTAATAGCACAAAAAATGCTGCTAAAAGTCACCGTTCGCTCTGACTGCTTTTTGAGCATCGCATTAATTTAATACGGCACCTAATAAGCTGCTGAAGCCATTATTTTAACTAAATTAATATAGAAATGAGTGCCAGGAAACTTGCAGGATTTATAGTAAACTAAAGATACAATTTATGTAACTCAATCGTAGCTTTACAGCTACCAAATTTGAATTGCTGGGTTGTGATAAACCGAATGTGACACCGTAGTGTAAGGAATAGATTTATATTGATGATTTGCCATTTCTAATAGCACAAAAAATGATGCTAAAAGTTCGCTCTGACGGCTTTTTGAGCATCGCATTAATATAATACGGCACCTAATAAGTTCCTGAAGCCATTATTTTAACAAAATTAATATAGAAATGAGAGCTAGGAAACTTGCAGGATTTATAGTAAACTAAAGATACAATTTATGTAACTCAATCGTAGCTTTACAGCTACCAAATTTGAATTGCTGGGTTGTGATAAACCGAATGTTACACCGTAGTGTAAGGAATAGATTTATATTGATGATTTTCCATTTCTACTAGCACTAAAAATGCTGCTAAAAGTCACCGTTCGCTCTGACTGCTTTTTGAGCATCGCATTAATTTAATACGGCACCTAATAAGCTCGTGAAGCCATTATTTTAACTAAATTAATATAGAAATGAGTGCCAGGAAACTTGCAGGATTTATAGTAAACTAAAGATACAATTTATGTAACTCAATCGTAGCTTTACAGCTACCAAATTTGAATTGCTGGGTTGTGATAAACCAAATGTGACACCGTAGTGTAAGGAATAGATTTATATTGATGATTTTCCATTTCTACTAGCACTAAAAATGCTGCTAAAACTCACCGTTCGCTCTGACTGCTTTTTGAACATCGCATTAATTTAATACGGCACCTAATAAGCTCCTGAAGCCATTATTTTAACTAAATTAATATGGAAATGAGAGCTAGGAAACTTGCAGGATTTATAGTAAATTAAAAATACAATTTATGTAACTCAATCGCCGTTTTACAGCCCCCAAATTTGATTTGCTAGGTGGTGATAAACCGAATGTGACACCGTGGTGTACGGAATAGCTTTATATTGATGATTTTCCATTTCTCCTAGCACAAAAAATGCTGCTAAAAACCACCATTTGCTCTGACTGCTATTTGAGCATCGCATTAATTTAATACAGCACCTAATAAGCTCCTGAAGCCATTAATTTAATTAAATTAATATAGAAATAAGAGCCAGGAAACTTGCAGGATTTATAGTGAATTAAAAATACAATTTATGTAACTCAATCGCCGTTTTACAGCCACCAAATTTGCATTGCTCGGTTGTGTTAAACCGAATGTACACTATAGTGTACGGAATAGCTTTATATTGATGATTTTCCATTTCTACTAACACAAAAAATGCTGCTAAAAGTCACCGTTCGCTCTGACTGCTTTTTGAGCATCGCATTTATTTAATACGGCACCTAATAAGCACCTGAAGTCATAATTTTAACTAAATTAATATAGAAATGAGAGCTAGGAAACTTGTAGGATTTATAGTAAATTAAAAATACAATTTATGTAACTCAATCGCCGTTTTACAGAGACCAAATTTGAATTGCTGGGTTGTGATAAACCGAATGTGACACCGTGGTGTACGGAATAGCTTTATATTGATGATTTTCCATTTCTACTAGCACAAAAAATGCTGCTAAAAGCAACCGTTCGCTCTGACTGCTTTTTGAGCATCGCATTAATTTAATACGGCACCTAATAAGCACCTGAAGTCATAATTTTAACTAAATTAATATAGAAATGAGAGCTAGGAAACTTGTAGGATTTATAGTAAATTAAAAATACAATTTATGTAACTCAATCGCCGTTTTACAGCCACCAAATTTGAATTGCTGGGTTGTGATAAACCGAATGTGACACTGTAGTCTACGGAATAGATTTATATAGATGATTTGCCATTTCTACTAGCACAAAAAATGCTGCTAAAAGCAACCGTTCGCTCTGACTGCTTTTTGAGCATCGCATTAATTTAATACGGCACCTAATAAAATCCTGAAGCCATTATTTTAACAAAATTAATATAGAAATGAGAGCTAGGAAACTTGCAGGATTTATGGTAAATTAAAAATACAATTTATGTAACTCAATCGCCGTTTTATAGCGACCAAATTTGATTTGCTAGGTTGTGATAAACCGAATGTGACACCGTGGTGTACGGAATTGCTTTATATTGATGATTTTCCATTTCTACTAGCACAAAAAATGCTGCTAAAAGCAACCGTTCGCTCTGACTGCTTTTTGAACATCGCATTAATTTAATACGGCACCTAATAAGCTCCTGAAGCCATTATTTTAACTAAATTAATATAGAAAAGAGAGCTAGGAAACTTACAGGATTTAAAGTAAATTAAAAATACAATTTATGTAACTCAATAGAGGTTTTACAGCCAACAAATTTGATTTGCTAGGTTGTGATAAACCGAATGTGACCCCGTAGTGTACGGAATCGCTTTATATTGATGATTTTCCATTTCTACCAGCACAAAAAAATGCTGTTAAAAGTCACCGTTCGCTCTGACTGCTTTTTGAGCATCGCATTAATCTAATACGGCACCTAATAAGCTCCTGAAGCCATTATTTTAACTAAATTCATTTAGAAATGAGAGCTAGGAAACTTGCAGGATTTATAGTAAACTAAAGATACAATTTATGTAACTCAATCGTAGCTTTACAGCTACCAAATTTGAATTGCTGGGTTGTGATAAACCGAATGTTACACCGTAGTGTAAGGAATAGATTTATATTGATGATTTTCCATTTCTACTAGCACTAAAAATGCTGCTAAAAGTCACCGTTCGCTCTGACTGCTTTTTGAGCATCGCATTAATTTAATACGGCACCTAATAAGCTCGTGAAGCCATTATTTTAACTAAATTAATATAGAAATGAGTGCCAGGAAACTTGCAGGATTTATAGTAAACTAAAGATACAATTTATGTAACTCAATCGTAGCTTTACAGCTACCAAATTTGAATTGCTGGGTTGTGATAAACCAAATGTGACACCGTAGTGTAAGGAATAGATTTATATTGATGATTTTCCATTTCTACTAGCACTAAAAATGCTGCTAAAACTCACCGTTCGCTCTGACTGCTTTTTGAACATCGCATTAATTTAATACGGCACCTAATAAGCTCCTGAAGCCATTATTTTAACTAAATTAATATGGAAATGAGAGCTAGGAAACTTGCAGGATTTATAGTAAATTAAAAATACAATTTATGTAACTCAATCGCCGTTTTACAGCCCCCAAATTTGATTTGCTAGGTTGTGATAAACCGAATGTGACACCGTGGTGTACGGAATAGCTTTATATTGATGATTTTCCATTTCTCCTAGCACTAAAAATGCTGCTAAAACTCACCGTTCGCTCTGACTGCTTTTTGAACATCGCATTAATTTAATACGGCACCTAATAAGCTCCTGAAGCCATTATTTTAACAAAATTAATATAGAAATGAGAGCTAGAAAACATGCAGGATTTATTGTAAATTAAAAATACAATTTATGTAACTCAGTCGCCGTTTTATAGCCACCAAATTTGAATTGCTGGGTTGTGATAAACCGAATGTGACACCGTAGTGTACGGAATAGCTTTATATTGATGATTTTCCATTTCTAATAGCACAAAAAATGCTGCTAAAAGTCACCGTTCGCTCTGACTGCTTTTTGAGCATCGCATTAATTTAATACGGCACCTAATAAGCTGCTGAAGCCATTATTTTAACTAAATTAATATAGAAATGAGTGCCAGGAAACTTGCAGGATTTATAGTAAACTAAAGATACAATTTATGTAACTCAATCGTAGCTTTACAGCTACCAAATTTGAATTGCTGGGTTGTGATAAACCGAATGTGACACCGTAGTGTAAGGAATAGATTTATATTGATGATTTGCCATTTCTAATAGCACAAAAAATGATGCTAAAAGTTCGCTCTGACGGCTTTTTGAGCATCGCATTAATATAATACGGCACCTAATAAGTTCCTGAAGCCATTATTTTAACAAAATTAATATAGAAATGAGAGCTAGGAAACTTGCAGGATTTATAGTAAACTAAAGATACAATTTATGTAACTCAATCGTAGCTTTACAGCTACCAAATTTGAATTGCTGGGTTGTGATAAACCGAATGTTACACCGTAGTGTAAGGAATAGATTTATATTGATGATTTTCCATTTCTACTAGCACTAAAAATGCTGCTAAAAGTCACCGTTCGCTCTGACTGCTTTTTGAGCATCGCATTAATTTAATACGGCACCTAATAAGCTCGTGAAGCCATTATTTTAACTAAATTAATATAGAAATGAGTGCCAGGAAACTTGCAGGATTTATAGTAAACTAAAGATACAATTTATGTAACTCAATCGTAGCTTTACAGCTACCAAATTTGAATTGCTGGGTTGTGATAAACCAAATGTGACACCGTAGTGTAAGGAATAGATTTATATTGATGATTTTCCATTTCTACTAGCACTAAAAATGCTGCTAAAACTCACCGTTCGCTCTGACTGCTTTTTGAACATCGCATTAATTTAATACGGCACCTAATAAGCTCCTGAAGCCATTATTTTAACTAAATTAATATGGAAATGAGAGCTAGGAAACTTGCAGGATTTATAGTAAATTAAAAATACAATTTATGTAACTCAATCGCCGTTTTACAGCCCCCAAATTTGATTTGCTAGGTTGTGATAAACCGAATGTGACACCGTGGTGTACGGAATAGCTTTATATTGATGATTTTCCATTTCTCCTAGCACAAAAAATGCTGCTAAAAATCACCATTTGCTCTGACTGCTATTTGAGCATCGCATTAATTTAATACAGCACCTAATAAGCTCCTGAAGCCATTAATTTAATTAAATTAATATAGAAATAAGAGCCAGGAAACTTGCAGGATTTATAGTGAATTAAAAATACAATTTATGTAACTCAATCGCCGTTTTACAGCCACCAAATTTGCATTGCTCGGTTGTGTTAAACCGAATGTACACTATAGTGTACGGAATAGCTTTATATTGATGATTTTCCATTTCTACTAACACAAAAAATGCTGCTAAAAGTCACCGTTCGCTCTGACTGCTTTTTGAGCATCGCATTTATTTAATACGGCACCTAATAAGCACCTGAAGTCATAATTTTAACTAAATTAATATAGAAATGAGAGCTAGGAAACTTGTAGGATTTATAGTAAATTAAAAATACAATTTATGTAACTCAATCGCCGTTTTACAGAGACCAAATTTGAATTGCTGGGTTGTGATAAACCGAATGTGACACCGTGGTGTACGGAATAGCTTTATATTGATGATTTTCCATTTCTACTAGCACAAAAAATGCTGCTAAAAGCAACCGTTCGCTCTGACTGCTTTTTGAGCATCGCATTAATTTAATACGGCACCTAATAAGCACCTGAAGTCATAATTTTAACTAAATTAATATAGAAATGAGAGCTAGGAAACTTGTAGGATTTATAGTAAATTAAAAATACAATTTATGTAACTCAATCGCCGTTTTACAGCCACCAAATTTGAATTGCTGGGTTGTGATAAACCGAATGTGACACTGTAGTCTACGGAATAGATTTATATAGATGATTTGCCATTTCTACTAGCACAAAAAATGCTGCTAAAAGCAACCGTTCGCTCTGACTGCTTTTTGAGCATCGCATTAATTTAATACGGCACCTAATAAAATCCTGAAGCCATTATTTTAACAAAATTAATATAGAAATGAGAGCTAGGAAACTTGCAGGATTTATGGTAAATTAAAAATACAATTTATGTAACTCAATCGCCGTTTTATAGCGACCAAATTTGATTTGCTAGGTTGTGATAAACCGAATGTGACACCGTGGTGTACGGAATTGCTTTATATTGATGATTTTCCATTTCTACTAGCACAAAAAATGCTGCTAAAAATCACCGTTCGCTCTGACTGCTTTTTGAACATCGCATTAATTTAATACGGCACCTAATAAGCTCCTGAAGCCATTATTTTAACTAAATTAATATAGAAAAGAGAGCTAGGAAACTTACAGGATTTAAAGTAAATTAAAAATACAATTTATGTAACTCAATAGAGGTTTTACAGCCAACAAATTTGATTTGCTAGGTTGTGATAAACCGAATGTGACCCCGTAGTGTACGGAATCGCTTTATATTGATGATTTTCCATTTCTACCAGCACAAAAAAATGCTGTTAAAAGTCACCGTTCGCTCTGACTGCTTTTTGAGCATCGCATTAATTTAATACGGCACCTAATAAGCTCCTGAAGCCATTATTTTAACTAAATTCATTTAGAAATGAGAGCTAGGAAACTTGTAGGATTTATAGTAAATAATAAATACAATTTATGTAACTCAATCGCCGTTTTACAGCCACCAAATTTGAATTGCTAGGTTGTGATAAACCTAATGTGACACCGTAGTGTACGGAATAGCTTTATATTGATGATTTTCCATTTCTAATAGCACAAAAAATGCTGCTAAAAGTCACCGTTCGCTCTGACTGCTTTTTGAGCATCGCATTAATTTAATACGGCACCTAATAAGCTGCTGAAGCCATTATTTTAACTAAATTAATATAGAAATGAGTGCCAGGAAACTTGCAGGATTTATAGTAAATTAAAGATACAATTTATGTAACTCAATCGTAGCTTTACAGCTACCAAATTTGAATTGCTGGGTTGTGATAAACCGAATGTGACACCGTAGTGTAAGCAATAGATTTATATTGATGATTTTCCATTTCTACTAGCACTAAAAATGCTGCTAAAAGTCACCGTTCGCTCTGACTGCTTTTTGAGCATCGCATTAATTTAATACGGCACCTAATAAGCTCCTGAAGACATTATTTTAACTAAATTAATATGGAAATGAAAGCTAGGAAACTTGCAGGATTTATAGTAAATTAAAAATACAATTTATGTAACTCAATCGCCGTTTTACAGCCCCCAAATTTGATTTGCTAGGTTGTGATAAACCGAATGTGACGCACCGTGGTGTACGGAATAGCTTTATATTGATGATTTTCCATTTCTCCTAGCACAAAAAATGCTGCTAAAAATCACCATTTGCTCTGACCGCTATTTGAGCATCGCATTAATTTAATACGGCACCTAATAAGCTCCTGAAGCCATTAATTTAATTAAATTAATATAGAAATAAGAGCCAGGAAACTTGCAGGATTTATAGTGAATTAAAAATACAATTTATGTAACTCAATCGCCGTTTTACAGCCACCAAATTTGCATTGCTCGGTTGTGTTAAACCGAATGTGACACTATAGTGTACGGAATAGCTTTATATTGATGATTTTCCATTTCTACTAACACAAAAAATGCTGCTAAAAGTCACCGTTCGCTCTGACTGCTTTTTGAGCATCGCATTTATTTAATACGGCACCTAATAAGCACCTGAAGTCATAATTTTAACTAAATTAATATAGAAATGAGAGCTAGGAAACTTGTAGGATTTATAGTAAATTAAAAATACAATTTATGTAACTCAATCGCCGTTTTACAGCCACCAAATTTGAATTGCTGGGTTGTGATAAACCGAATGTGACACCGTGGTGTACGGAATAGCTTTATATTGATGATTTTCCATTTCTACTAGCACAAAAAATGCTGCTAAAAGCAACCGTTCGCTCTGACTGCTTTTTGAGCATCGCATTAATTTAATACGGCACCTAATAAAATCCTGAAGCCATTATTTTAACAAAATTAATATAGAAATGAGAGCTAGGAAACTTGCAGGATTTATGGTAAATTAAAAATACAATTTATGTAACTCAATCGCCGTTTTATAGCGACCAAATTTGATTTGCTAGGTTGTGATAAACCGAATGTGACACCGTGGTGTACGGAATTGCTTTATATTGATGATTTTCCATTTCTACTAGCACAAAAAATGCTGCTAAAAATCACCGTTCGCTCTGACTGCTTTTTGAACATCGCATTAATTTAATACGGCACCTAATAAGCTCCTGAAGCCATTATTTTAACTAAATTAATATAGAAAAGAGAGCTAGGAAACTTACAGGATTTAAAGTAAATTAAAAATACAACTTATGTAACTCAATAGAGGTTTTACAGCCAACAAATTTGATTTGCTAGGTTGTGATAAACCGAATGTGACCCCGTAGTGTACGGAATCGCTTTATATTGATGATTTGCCATTTCCACTTGCACAAAAAATGCTGCTAAAGGTCACCGTTCGCTCTGACTGCTTTTTGAGCACCGCATTAATTTAATACGGCACCTAATAAGCTCCTGAAGCCATTATTTTAACTAAATTAATATGGAAATGAGCGCTAGGAAACTTGTAGGATTTATGGTAAATCAAAAATACAATTTATGTAACTCAATCGCCGTTTTATAGCCACCAAATTTGATTTGCTGGGTTGTGATAAACCGAATGTGACACTGTAGTGTACGGAATAGTCTTAGGTATATAGATGATATGCCATTTCTACTAGCACAAAAAATGCTGCTAAAAGTCACCGTTCGCTCTGATTGCTTTTTGAGCATCGCATTTATTTAATACAGCACCTAATAAGCTCCTGAAGCCATTATTTTAACAAAATTAATTTAGAAATCAGAGCTAGGAAACTTGCAGGATTTATGGTAAATTAAAAATACAATTTATGTAACTCAATCGCCGTTTTATAGCGACCAAATTTGATTTGCTAGGTTGTGATAAACCGAATGTGACACCGTGGTGTACGGAATTGCTTTATATTGATGATTTTCCATTTCTACTAGCACAAAAAATGCTGCTAAAAATCACCGTTCGCTCTGACTGCTTTTTGAACATCGCATTAATTTAATACGGCACCTAATAAACTCCTGAAGCCATTATTTTAACTGAATTAATATGGAAATGAGAGCTAGGAAACTTGTAGGATTTATAGTAAACTAAATACAATTTATGTAACTCAATCGCCGTTTTACAGCCACCAAATTTAAATTGCTGGGTTGTGATAAACCGAATGTGAAACTGTAGTGTACGGAATAGATTTATATAGATGATATGCCATTTCTACTAGCACAAAAAATACTGCTAAAAGTCACCGTTCGCTCTGACTGCTTTTTGAGCATCGCATTAATTTAATACGGCACCTAATAAGCTAATGAAGCCATTATTTTAACTAAATTAATATAAAAATGAAAGCTAGGAAACTTGCAGGATTTATAGTAAATTAAAAATACAATTTATGTAACTCAATCGCCGTTTTATAGCCACCAAATTTGATTTGCTGGGTTGTGATAAACCGAATGTGACACTGTAGTGTACGGAATAGTCTTAGGTATATAGATGATATGCCATTTTTACTAGCACAAAAAATGCTGCTAAAAGTCACCGTTCGCTCTGATTGCTTTTTGAGCATCGCATTTATTTAATACAGCACCTAATAAGCTCCTGAAGCCATTATTTTAACAAAATTAATTTAGAAATCAGAGCTAGGAAACTTGCAGGATTTATGGTAAATTAAAAATACAATTTATGTAACTCAATCGCCGTTTTATAGCGACCAAATTTGATTTGCTAGGTTGTGATAAACCGAATGTGACACCGTGGTGTACGGAATTGCTTTATATTGATGATTTTCCATTTCTACTAGCACAAAAAATGCTGCTAAAAATCACCGTTCGCTCTGACTGCTTTTTGAGCATCGCATTAATTTAATACGGCACCTAATAAGCTCCTGAAGCCATTATTTTAACTAAATTAATATGGAAATGAGCGCTAGGAAACTTGTAGGATTTATAGTAAATTATAAATACAATTTATGTAACTCAATCGCCGTTTTACAGCCACCAAATTTAAATTGCTGGGTTGTGATAAACCGAATGTGACACTGTAGTGTACGGATTAGTCTTAGGTATATAGATGATATGCCATTTCTACTAGCACAAAAAATGCTGCTAAAAGTCACCGTTCGCTCTGATTGCTTTTTGAGCATCGCATTTATTTAATACAGCACCTAATAAGCTCCTGAAGCCATTATTTTAACAAAATTAATTTAGAAATTAGAGCTAGGAAACTTGCAGGATTTATGGTAAATTAAAAATACAATTTATGTAACTCAATCGCCGTTTTATAGCGAGCAAATTTGATTTGCTAGGTTGTGATAAACCGAATGTGACACCGTGGTGTACGGAATTGCTTTATATTGATGATTTTCCATTTCTACTAGCACAAAAAATGCTGCTAAAAATCACCGTTCGCTCTGATTGCTTTTTGAACATCGCATTAATTTAATACGGCACCTAATAAACTCCTGAAGCCATTATTTTAACTGAATTAATATGGCAATGAGAGCTAGGAAACTTGTAGGATTTATAGTAAACTAAATACAATTTATGTAACTCAATCGCCGTTTTATAGCGAGCAAATTTGATTTGCTAGGTTGTGATAAACCGAATGTGACACCGTGGTGTACGGAATTGCTTTATATTGATGATTTTCCATTTCTACTAGCACAAAAAATACTGCTAAAAGTCACCGTTCGCTCTGACTCCTTTTTGAGCATCGCATTAATTTAATACGGCACCTAATAAGCTAATGAAGCCATTATATTAACTAAATTAATATAAAAATGAAAT
This sequence comes from Agriotes lineatus, assembly GCA_940337035.1. Lineage (NCBI taxonomy): Eukaryota > Metazoa > Arthropoda > Insecta > Coleoptera > Elateridae > Agriotes > Agriotes lineatus. Next base: position 73,244 of record CALNHX010000865.1, read on the forward strand.
CTAGGAAACTTGCAGGATTTATGGTAAATTAAAAATACAATTTATGTAACTCAATCGCCGTTTTATAGCCACCAAATTTGATTTGCTGGGTTGTGATAAACATAATGTGACACTGTGGTGTACGGAATTGCTTTATATTGATGATTTTCCATTTCTACTAGCACAAAAAATGCTGCTAAAAATCATCGTTCGCTCTGACTGCTTTTTGAACATCGCATTAATTTAATACGGCACCTAATAAGTTCCTGAAGCCATTATTTTAACTAAATTAATATGGAAATGAGAGCTAGGAAACTTGTAGGGTTTATATTAAATTAAAAATACAATTTATGTAACTCAATCGCCGTTGTACAGCCACCAAATTTGAATTGCTGGGTTGTGATAAACCGAATGTGACACCGTGGTGCACGGAATAGCTTTATATTGATGATTTTCCATTTCTACAAGCACAAAAAATTCTGCTAAACGTCACCGTTCGCTCTGATTGCTTTTTGAGCATCGCATTTATTTAATACAGCACCTAATAAGCTTCTCAAGTCATTATTTTAACTAAATTAATATAGAAATGAGAGCTAGGAAACTTGCAGGATTTATAGTAAATTAAAAATACAATTTATGGAACTCAATCGCCGTTTTACAGCCACCAAATTTGATTTTCTAGGTTGTGATAAACCGAATGTGACACCGTGGTGCACGGAATAGCTTTATATTAATGATTATCCATTTCTACTAGCACAAAAAATGCTGCTAAAGGTCACCGTTTGCTTTGACTGCTTTTTGAGCATCGCTTTAATTTAATACGGCACCTAATAAGCTCCTGTAGCTATGATTTTAACTAAATTAATATAGAAATGAGAGCTAGGAAACTTGCAGGATTTAAAGTGAATAAAAAATACAATTGATGTAACTCGATCGGCGTTTTACAGTTACCAAATTTTAATTGCTAGTTTGTTATAAACCGAATGTGACACCGTAGTGTACGGAATAGCTGTATATTGATGATTTGCCAATTCTACTAGCACAAAAAATGCTGCTAAACGCCACCGTTCGCTTTGACAGACTTTTGAGCATCGCATTAATTTAATACGATACCTAGTAAGCTCCTGAAGCCATTATTTTAACTAAATTAATATAGAAATGTGAGCTAAGGAACTTGCAGGATTTATAGTGAATATAAAATTCAATTTATCTAACTCCAACGATGTTTTAAAGCCACCAACTTTGAATTGCTAGATCCTGTTAAACCGAGTGTGACACCGTAAGGTACGGAATAGCTTTATATTGATGATTTGCCATTTCTACTAGCATAAAAAATGCTGCTAAAGGTCACCGTTTGCTTTGACTGCTTTTTGAGCATCGCTTTAATTTAATACGGCACCTAATAAGCTCCTGTAGCTATTATTTTAACTAAATTAATATAGAAATGGGAGCTAGGAAACCTACAGGATTTATAGTGAATAATAAATACAATTTATCTACTCTACTGGGATAAGTAAAGCATTACGTCACTCATTTGACACTATTTCAGTTAGGTAATAATGCTCATTACACCACTCAGTTATGTAATGGTTTCATTAAGCAACTGAGTTGTGTAATGACTTCATTACGTAACTGAAATAGTGTCAAATGAATGACATAATGACATTTGCCTACTAAAATATTTTTGAAAATGTCTGATCTGATAGTTCTCTTAATGCACTTTTCTCAATTTTAGGCAGTCGTAGATAAAATTTTGTACAATACATGTGTGATAATGCATCATTAATATACTTGTGTGCTTACATACCTCGTGCTACGCACACGTTTGTAACTTACACACACGTATATTAATGATGCTGTTATCCCACTTGTATAGTAAATAACTATTATGTAACTCCATCGGTGTTTTACAGCCACCAAATTTGAATTGCTGGGTTGTGATAAACCGAATGTGACACATTTGTGTACGGAATAGATTTATATTGATGATTTGCCATTTCTACTAGCAGAAAAATTGCTGCTAAAAGTCACCGTTCGCTCTGACTGCTTTTTGAGCATCGCATTAATTTAATACGGCACCTAATAAGCTCCTGAAGCCATTATTTTCACTAAATTAATATAGAAATGAGAGCTAGGAAACTTGTAGGATTTATAGTAAATTAAAAATACAATTTATGTGACTCAATCGCCGTTTTACAGCCACCAAATTTGAATTGCTGGGTTGTGATAAACCGAATGTGACACCGTAGTGTACGGAATAGATTTATATTGATGATTTGCCATTTCTACTAGCACTAAAAATGCTGCTAAAAGTCACCGTTCGCTCTGACTGCTTTTTGAGTATCGCTTTAATTTAATACGACACCTAATAAGCCCCTGAAGCCATTATTTTAACTAAATTAATATAGAAATGAGAGCTAGGAAACTTGTAGGATTTATAGTAAATTAAAAATACAATTTATGTAACTCAATCGCCGTTTTACAGCCACCAAATTTGATTTGCTAGGTTGTGATAAACCGAATGTGACACCGTGGTGTACGGAATAGCTTTATATTGATGATTTTCCATTTCCACTAGCACAAAAAATGCTGCTAAAAGTCACCGTTCGCTCTGACTGCTTTTTGAGCATCGCATTAATTTAATACAGCACCTAATAAGCTCCTGAAGTCATTATTTTGACTAAATTTATATAGAAATGAGAGCTAGGAAACTTCCATAATTTACAGTGAATAATAAATGCAATTTATGTAACTCCATCGGCGTTTTACAGCCACCAAATTTGAATTGCTAGTTTGTGATTACCGAATGTGACACCGTAGTGCACGGAATAGCTTTATATTGATGATTTGCCATTTCTACTAGCACAAAAAATGCTGTTAAAATTCACCGTTCGCTCTAACTGCTTTTTGAGCATCGTATTAGTTTAATACGGCACCTAATAAGCTCCTGAAGCCATTATTTTTACTAAATTAATATAGAAATGAGAGCTAGGGAACTTGCAGGATTTATAGTGAATAAAAAATACAATTTATGTAACTCGATCGGCGTTTTACAGCCACCAAATTTGATTGCTAGGTTGTGATAAACCGAATGTGACACCGTAGTGTACGCAATAGCTTTATATTGATGATTTTCCATTTCTACTAGCACAAAAAATGCTGCTAAAAGTCACCGTTCGCTCTCACTGCGTTTTGAGCATCGCATTAATTTAATACAGCACCTAATAAGCTCCTGAAGTCATTATTTTGACTAAATTAATATAGAAATGAGAGCTAGGAAACTTCCATAATTTACAGTGAATAATAAATGCAATTTATGTAACTCCATCGGCGTTTTACAGCCACCAAATTTGAATTGCTAGTTTGTGATAACCGAATGTGACACCGTAGTGCACGGAATAGCTTTATATTGATGATTTTCCATTTCTACTAGCACAAAAAATGCTGTTAAAATTCACCGTTCGCTCTGACTGCTTTTTGAGCATCGCATTAGTTTAATACGGCACCTAATAAACTCCTGAAGCCATTATTTTTACTAAATTAATATAGAAATGAGAGTTAGGAAACTTGCAGGGTTTATAGTAAATTAAAAATACCATTTATGTAACTCAATCGCCGTCTTACAGCCACCAAATTTGAATTGCTAGGTTGTGATAAACCGAATGTGACCCCGTAGTGTACGGAATAGCTTTATATTGATGATTTTCCATTTCTACTAGCACAAAAAATGCTGTTAAAATTCACCGTTCGCTCTGACTGCTTTTGAGCATCGTATTAGTTTAATACGGCACCTAATAAGCTCCTGAAGCCATTATTTTTACTAAATTAATATAGAAATGAGAGCTAGGGAACATGCAGGATTTATAGTGAATAAAAAATACAATTTATGTAACTCGATCGGCGTTTCACAGCCACCAAATTTTCATTGCTAGGTTGTGATAAACCGAATGTAACACCGTAGTGTACGCAATAGCTTTATATTGATGATTTGCCAATTCTACTAGCACAATTGATGCTGCTAAAAGCCACCGTTCGCTCTGGCTGCTTTTTGAACTTCGCATTAAGCTAATACGGCATCAAATAAGCTCCCGAAGCCATTATTTTAACTAAATTACTATAAAAATGAGAGCTAAGAAACTTGCAGAATTTATAGTGAATATAAAATTCAATTTATCTAACTCCAACGATGTTTTAAAAGCCACCAACTTTGAATTGCTAGCTTTATATTGATGATTTGCCAATACTACTAAGACAAATAATGCTGATAACGTCACGTTTGCTTTTTGAGCTTCGCATTAATTTAATACGGCACCTAATAAGTTCCCGAAGCCATTATTTTAATTAAACTAATACAGAAATGAGAGCCAGGGAACTTGTAGAATTTATGGCAAATAAAAAAAATTATCTAACTCCATCGGCGTTTTAGAGCCACCAACTTGAATTGCTATGTTGTGATAAACCGAATGTGACACCGTATAGTACGGAATATCCTTATATTGATGAATTGCAAATTCTAGTAACGCAAATAATGCCGATAACGTCACGTCATCATGTTGATGATTTTCCATTTCGTTTGGCACAAAAAATGCTGCTACAGATCACCGTTCGCTTTTACTGTTTTTTGAGCTCCTGAAGCCATTATTTTAACTAAATTAATATAGAAATGGGAGTTCGGGAACTGCAGGATTTATAGTGCATAAAAAATACAATTTGTCTATCTCCATCGGCGTTTTAGAGCCACCAAATTTCAATTGCTAGGTTGTGATAAACCGAATGTGACACCGTAAAGTAAGGAATAGCTTTATATTGATGATTTGCCAATTCTACTAACACATATAATGCTGATAACGGGACTGTTTGTGCTGGCTGCTTTTTGAGCTTCCCATTAATCTAATACGGCATTATAGCATATGTTAAACTGTGATTTAATCGACTCAAAACAAAAGGTCAAGTTTTACTTTAAACAGCAAGGGTAGATAAAGTATCACTTTAACATCAAGGGTAGATAAAGTAATTTAATTTTCTAACTTCTATTTAAATTAAATATTACAGCTTCGTATTATCCTAGCAACCGAATCTAGCTACTGAGATTTTAAAATGTGATTTGCTTTCCTTGTTTTCTTTTGAATTCGTTAAAGTTCTTGCTATAAGAAATAATTGTATTAAATACACTACGATAAAGTTATTTCTATCCACTCTGGATCATTAACGTCTCGACTTCGTTTCGACGTTAAACGATTTACTCGTGGATAAAATGTAACTTTATCGTCTTGTATAAGAAATTACTATTATAGTGACGAAGCTTATTTGTGGTTAACTGGCTTCGTAAACAAGTATAATTTGTTGAAGTGTAAGTATATACCGTGTGTCCACAGGAGTACGCACCATAGAGATAAGATAATGCTAATAGAATATAAATATCAACCAGTGCTATGACCACCGTCCCTTTTCTTGTACCATTTATAACAATATTGTTTCATACAGTGGCGAGTCAGAAGCCAGAAAACAACGTTTTAGCGTGCCGGCTATCACACTATTAGCTGATCTTTCTATTCTATTCGGTTATCCCTATGGTGCGTCCTCCTGTGATGATTTGACAAAGCTTAACTAAACATAGCTATTAAAAAATTGACTGCTCAATCCAAGATGACTGCAATTGGTTTTTAAAATTATATCACCGCAATTGCATAATCCCGTATGAAAGATAGAGCGTGAAGAACAAGTGAATCAGAAAAAATGGCCTACCACTTTTCAAAATTACTACGGCGTAGCCCAAGGTTCGTAAATATAGCAAGCCTGGATATATAGGTCATCTCAATAAGCGCCATTTCGTGCCCACTGACAGTCAATTAGTGGCAAAGCCGACACGTTTAGACTGAGAAATGTGACAGCTTGTCAACTGAAAGGTTGAGGTTAGATTGTTTGAAAAGTCCAGGATGTACATCTTTAAGCTGCACTAACTAAATGAGAGTTGCACATAAATAACCAAGTTGCATAAATATCACTTGTATAAAAGTTGTAGGTACGAAGGTGATGCACATTACTGAAATAGTTTTGATTAAACAGGGTGTTTGAAAAAAGTGTCAAATCAAACTGTAATGTTAATGTAAAACATTCTATTTAAAAAAGTAAGTTTGATTTGCCACACTTTTTCGAGACACCATGTATAATCAAAACTATTTTAGTAATGTGCACCACCTTTTGGCACCTACAACTATTATATAAGCTCTCCTAGTTTTAGAAATAACTTTTATCTCCGCATCGTTGCCGGACCCTGTATTTCCAAGCTTGCTATAGGTATTTGCGGACATTGAACATATCCATACTTATTCCGTTGTTTTTTGTTAAATAACAGGCCGTAATCGCCTTATAGGGCACAAGCATATATGTATTATATGGGCACAAGCTATCAAATATAAATCGAGGAGACGATGTGATAGCCACGATTTCTCAATTTCTCCTTAAAACAACGATCCCTAATTTTTTTTCGGGAGCACGTTTTAAAGAGCTACGAGAACTACAAGGCAGTTATTACTTGATTTATCGTAATTTCTTGTAAATGTTTCATTAATAAAATAAATGTGTCAGAAAGTAATAGAGGTTGCCGCTCTTCCGACTCGCCCTGTACAATAAAAAAGGCATACAATTTGAATTTCTGGCGCCTCTGGAGAATAGTAATAGTTTGAGCATAGGTACAAACAAGTTAATAACAATAAATAAGGACATTTGAGCGAAAAGTAGGCTCGTAGAATGGGAATGAAAGTGAAAGCTGCGAAACAAGTGAAAACTTCTCACTTGCGTATCACGGTGTAGACGTTGAGGTTTGAATCGGTTGTGAGAGCCCGCCGCCGACTACATTTTGGCAACAATCCTGTATTATTGGTGGATGGATATCATATGATTATTTTTATGGGGAAGTCGTGCGTAGTCGCTATTGAATGTTATGACAGAGGCTGAATGCATGTGTGGTTAAAGGCGTGAAATTCAGTAATCAGCTGAACGGGAAAGTGAGCGGTAGTGCTGTGTCATCGAGTCATCCATCGCCGAGCAAGCCAGCAAATAATGAACAGATAGTAACCGCAACAATGGCACCAAACTTCAGTAAGTTCGTGACGAGAAACAATGCGTACGTCGCCGCCGGGGCAACGGTGGCCCTGTGGCTACTGTACGCCAGGCAAATTTCGAAAATGAAGAGGCTCGGAAGGTAACTATGCCAGCCAAAGGTCAGAGCTCATAGGTTATGACCGAACTTTTCTTTGAGCAGAAGGGCCATAAAAAAGAAAGTCGATGAGGAAGTCAAGTACATGATAACAGAGAAGAAGGGGCCCACAACCAAGGCTAATGTGGACCGGCAGTTCTTTCGCCAGCTCTCGGACCTTCTGCAAATTGCTGTGCCAGGGTGCAGCTCACCGGAAGCCGGACTGCTGTTCCTTGTGGCAGGCAGCCTGGTGTGCCGGTCACTTTGTGACCTGTGGATGATTAACCATGGCACGAAAATTGAAAGGTATCGATCTATGAGAGCAAAGTTGTGGAATGAAATTAGTATAAGAAAAAGTGGTCGTTTTACGATATTATTTCCAACTATCAATGCTGAAAATTAATTTAATGGTTGCATTACATTCCCAGTGCAGACAATTGAACAATCTCTCCAACAATATTGTTTGAAGACATTTTACTGTCTGCTTCTTTAATAAGGAAAGCCAAAATGAGCCGTAGGTGTTAATCTCTGCATTATGCCGTCGGTAATTAAACAAGTTACGAAGGTTTAAACAATAGTACATATCCTTACATAATAGCTTAATAAAAGTCAGAGTGATAATGGTTAGCACAAATCATAGGTACTCTATGCCATTCTAATTTCTTAATTACAAAAAGCAAAACTGAAGAAGAGTGAAATTACCTACATGTAGATACGCAGAGTTGGGCAATAATAAATTACTTTGTAATTACATTTCTTTTTGTTAATTTGCCTTGGAATTGATTCATTTTCAAAATACGGTAATTGTAATTAGTAATTACCATTTTTGTTAAAAAGTACTTGACAATTACTTTCTGAAAGTAATTAATGACTACATTGTTACTCACTTTTGAGTAATTAAATTACTTTGCAAGTATGTATTTGAATTACTTCTGGTAATTGAAATTACTCGTGGTAATTGAATGACTTTCTGATACTTCAATTACTAAATTACTGGCCTCGATAAGATAATAAATGGCAAGATCGCAAAAAGTAAATTAAATGTTACTGAAATGGCAATAGGGCAGTCCTTGAGCAATATAAGTATAATATGATTTCCTATTACTAGTCGGATAACAGCTAGTTTTGTGCAGGAGCAAAGAGATATTTGGTGCAGGCGTGCATGTTTGTAGATGAGATATGCATGTGTTGGGTCTTGTGCAGTGGAGACTGTGCATGCTACATCATGATGGAGCATTGTAGCTTACTAATAATTATTGTGTAAGAAGCCAAAAATATGTCTGCGCCTTTCGTGCTCGCGTAGCAACCATTGTATAAGATACGTTACAAAAATCACTTTGTTTAGGTCAGTTGAAGTCAACAATAAATTCAAATCTATTTTCTAAAATAGAAAGGCCTGTTATACAGGGCGTTGAAAAAAAAGGTCGGATATTTTACCCACTTATAGATCTCATCGATACAAACAAAAATGTCCTAATAAACATGGGTCCGGAAATGCTTCGTTTCTGAGATACAGGGTGTTATTAAGTTTTTTTTTTTTTAATTAGTTTATTTTATGTTATCTAAAAATGCTTTGAGCGATTTTAATGAAATTTTTACAGTTTGTTTATAACTTTATGAGGTATCTTTTGGACCTATCACAATTGATGTAGTAATTCCAGGGGCGTGCCCAGGGGGCATATCGGTTAGGCTTTTTCACAAAAAAATAACGCCCACGCGATATTTTGCAATTTTGATATTTTTTTTAATAAAGCAACTAAAAATGCAACTTTTTTGTCTCGAGATTTTTTCAGATCTTGCTTCATTTCCAAGAAAAAAATTCAACCCCATATTTTTGCACGTCTCTGAACCTGTTACGAGGTTAAGACAAACACTAAAATGCTTCAATATCTAAAAACCCTGTAGCCGATTTTAGTGAAACTTTGAAGGTTCACTGGTGCTATTAATGATCATGTTTTGGCACACTTAGATTTAAATTATTTATTCCAGGGGCAGCTGGTTTTTTTTTTTGAAAAATTTTAACACTCTCAGAAACAAAGCATTTCCGGGCCAATATTTATTAGGACTTTTTTGTTTGTATTGATGAGATCTATAAGTGGGTAAAATATCCGACCTTTTTTTTTCAACACCCTGTATGATGTTTCCAATTCGGTCCTTCGTGTAGAATTCTTTTCATTCCTGTATTCCCTCCAACACTGTCTGCCTCAATCTTATTAATTAATGATTCCATAGGAAGTTTTTTAGTTTGGGGTGTCTGTTGAGACTTAAATGCCTTTTTTAATTTGAGACTTAAGGCCATATCCTTAAGCTGGGAGGCGTAACTCGGATTTTATGTGCTCAACGAATGGCATCAAATAAATTTCCGATCGAGTTCGCTGATGTTATATTATATTTGCACTGAAACCTCTCTTAAGCGGACACTCACAGTTTTAAAAAAATGTCCCCTTAATAGAGGTGTCCGCCTAACAGAAAATTGCTTCAAAATGGATATATAATTATCTTTAAAAAGAAAATTGATCTCTAACACATGTTTATTGTTAAATTTATATTACTTAAAAACTACCGATTTTTTTGGGGCTTTTAGTTGAGGATCCTGACACTGGAATGTTCTTTTTTCGTGCCCTTAAAACCGACTCAAAACACATTTTGTCTACATTAAGTGCTGTTTAAAGAAAATTTGTTTTTGTTCAGTATTATTACTCTTCCGCTGGGTGTCTCAACCATACTCTCATGAAGTTTTTCCAACCTTTCCTATCCTTGGCCATTTCCACTGCTTCCGCCCATTGCATGCCCCTTTCTAGCAGAATGCTTCCTACTTTGTTGTTCCATTTGATACTGGGTCCAGCTCTGGGCCTTCTTGAATTCAGTTTGCATTTCCATATTGTTTGGTAAAGTTGCTGTCCACTATTCCTATTACGTATTGAAACTATCTAAGTTTATTTCCACACATTGGCACACTGACTTAAGATCTTGTCTTGTCTTTTAGTGTCCAAGACACTACTAGGTCAGCTTCATTCTATAGTATCCCTTATAGTACTTTCTTATGTTATTCTTGACTTCCTTGATCACATCATCTAGTACCTGTAAAAAAAGGTTGGGCTTGGCGTTCCTCCTTTTCTAACTGCTCTGTCTGGAACGGTTTTGTGTTATCTGTCTATATGCAATTTCTGCATAGACTGTGAATGCTTCTTATACGCCCTTCGTTTACTTTCCTGTTTCTCTTTTTATTTAGTCGTAAGCATTTGCTAGATTGATGAAGTAGCAGTGTATCTGTTGATTATGCTCTATGACTTTTTCTGTCAGCTGTCTTAACACTGAATATTAGGTTACTCATTCCTTGTCCTCGAGTATAAGTTCCACATGTTTTCTCAATCTACTCTATGTTAGTTTTTTAGATTTTTCCTGGTACACTGAGCAACGATATCTCCCTGCAATTCCCACACTGTTTCTGTCTTCTTTCATGCGGGCAAAATCACTGCCATTTCCTAGCCTTCAGGATTATCTTGTCATTCCAAGCTTTGTTTTATCATTTCAGGGTAGCTTCTGCCAACGATTTTTCCTATTTGATTCTGATAATTGCCTCTTGTAGTTCTTTTTCTGTTATTGCTTCTGTTGGTGACTCAATGTGGATTTTTTGCCTTCCCTTTACGTGTTCCTTTATTTCCTCGCTCTTCTATTGGTTATGTCTTCAAGTAACTTTATGAAATGTCTCCATTTTCTCATACTATAGTTGCTTCTGCATTCCCTTTTTCATCTGTAAGTTGTCTTAATGGGATTTTTTTCTCGTGTCCCATGTTTTTCAATAGCTTGTAGAACATCTTTTGGTTGTCTCTACAGTTTTTAGTGATGTAAAAAAACGTGTTTTTTTTAAATCGAATAAAAAACCTAGAAAAAAAAACAGAAAAAAACGTTTTTTTTTTGTTTTTTTTTGTTTTTTATACATTTTTGTAATTGGCGGCACGTTTTGGTAGGTATGGTTGGCGGCATGTAGGCAAACGACAAAGTTTCAACTTATTTTGGTTTTACATGCACTTTAAAGTTCAAGAAAACTACAGCACAGACTAAACAAATGTTTAATAAATAACAGTAACATTTTATACTTACTGCCTACTCGTATTACTCACAGTACAGCAAAGCGTATGCATGCGTCTATGAGAGCACCCCCGCCCCACCCCTACTATTGGAAGTTGCTTTAAGCTGGACCCAGATCTGAAACTTTCGACCTGATCGACGAATCAAATTACGTTACCTAACGATTCATCAGAGTCATCAAACAGTGACATGGGCGGCGTAAACTGCATGGATACTGACTCCGAGTTAGTTGAGGAGTCAGCCATGTCTGTTAGGGAGTAATTTCTGCATTATTATAATTTCTACAGGGTGTTAGGGAAGTCGACGGAAACATTTCTAGGGGTGAATCCTTGGTCCAAGATATGATGATTGAACTCAGCTTACCTATATACAAAGTTGCTTAGTTTAGCCGCTAGAGGGCTTTAAAGATTATTAATAATAATAATAATGTGAGGCACTAACACCCCATGAAGGAGCTTGGCCTGCAAGGCAGAAGGTCAGAGCTTCCATATCCTCGCTCTCACACCTGGCTGTCGCGTGTCAGATTCATGAGACGTGGTGATGTGGTGAGCATCACGCATTAGACAACCGCATTATTACCCATTATTCCTTCGAACTCAGGTCCCCAATTATTTAAAGTGACTAGCTTTTGTTTTAACCCCCTGTATAATCACTACCAATTTTTCTCCTGAATATTTACTTTAATTTAGAAGCTATTCACTCAAAAAATTTTAGTTGGGTAAACGGTTTAGCCACAAAAAATATTTTCTAAATCCCTACAAGCCTAGTGTTAAGTTAAAATTACTGATTCATGCTTGTAGGGATTTAGAAAATATTTTTTGTGGCTAAACCGTTTAACCACCTAAAATTTTTTAAAAGAGGAAATAGCTTATAAATCAAAGTAGCTATCCACAAAAAAACATTGGTAGTGATTATACAGGTGGTTAAAAAAATATGGATTGATAATTAATTGTGATAAAGTTTTTCAACACCCTGTAATTTTCGAAATTAGGGTTTATTCCAAAAAAAGCTTAAGTTTACTGGTAAAAACGCATGGCCAAAAAATGATAAAATCCATCACAGATTTTTCGACTTATTTGAAAAAATTTTAAAAAGCTAATCTTCTTTAAAGCCCTTTAGCGGCTAAACTAAGCAACTTTGTATATAGGTAAGTTGAGTTAAATCATCATATTTTGGGCCAAGGATTCCCCCTAGAAAATTTTCCGTCGACTTCCCAAACACCCTGTATATCCACTTTGGCTATTTTACTATTTTTCTTTAGAAATATTTGCTTTTTTTTTGTTATTATAAATTCTATAATTCACTTTACCCACGAAATGTATTATTTTTATTTAAAAATATCTTTTTTGTTTTTCCAAACAAATTACTTGTTGTTATTCACTACACTTTAATTCTGAAAAAAAACGTATTTAAAAAAAAAACCAGACCGCTTGGTTTTTTTTGCAAAAAAAACAGGGTTTTTTTTAAAAAAACGAACGGTTTTTTTTTCGGTTGCATCACTAACAGTTTTCTTCTAATTTCTTCCCAAAATTCTCCCATGCTTTTCTATTCTTAGCATCATACACTTTCTTTTTAGCTGTGTTCTTCCTTTTGTATATAAATCTAAGTCTTCTTGTACAGTGTGTTTAAAAATGTGTTGTACTGAGACAGTTATAAGTTTATTGCTGGTTGTGTTTTTACTCAACAAAGGCTCACACTATCATTAACTAGGTAAACCTATATATATTGCACTGGCTACCCTATTTAAATTGTGTCGTTTAATATGCAAACTTTCAAATATTGATATGATAGCGCCTGAAATTCTTACAGAGTTGGGTTCGGTTATCTAGTTACTTTGTTCTGAAAAAGTGATTTTCAAATATTTTAAACTACTCATTCAAATCGAACGTCACTACTAATGTCAACCAAATGTCAACAACAATTTTCAAATCTCAATGACAAATGCCCAATCGTTAGAATGGTACATTATAACATTAAATAACACAGTAAGTTATTGTTTTTTAATTAATTTCACCTTTTAAAATGTCTTTATTTGCTTTCTACTTGGTGTGTTCTAAGAATTTACCCACCTTGTATATTTTACTTCCACAATGTTCAAGACTGCAAACTATCCTTTAGCCACAATTGGCCCCTCTAAGCAGCTCCCTGCAATGCAGCTCTCACGAACAGACCACCAGTCCTAAGCTTCGACCAACGCTACAAAACCCAAAATCCTTGACAGCAACCAGCCAACAGAACAATCCCAGATATGCTCCTGTTTCGGAATGTACCCTCTCGCTTCACCGAGGCCCTTCTGGACTCTCTACTCAACAACAAATAGATTGATGTAACCCCTTTCTATTTATGTTACTTGTCAAATGTATTCTCAATAAAGCTGTTCCAATATAACTCTTCAATTATTCACTTGTAAATAACAATTCTTGTATCCATTGAGTTTTACCATATGCCAATTATCTTTTGTAGTTAATTCTTTACTTCTCTTACTTTTTAATATTTCACTTTTTTATATATCACGTAGATTTAGATGTTGCCCTTCTTAAGTAAGCCAAGACATTTTCACAGTAAAAGAGGGTTAAATTCAATATTTTTAATTAGACCAAAACGATTTGCTTACTTTTTTTTCAAGTTGCTATTTCTAATAATTGGAAACAAAAACTTTCTAACTACTACATTTTCATTCTTTATGCCTTCCAGTCTATACTCTTATTTGATATCCACCTACTTTAATTCTACTTTTATTAGAATTTTGCATTTGTCATTGCTTCTTCAACTTTATTTTAAATATTCTCTTTATTTTCAAACCACCTGTAACCTTTCAATAGCTATCATTCAATTACTAATTTGCTTTAACTCAGATTTATTCAGGAAAGTTTTTAAACATCATTGACTATTATAATGGGTTGATATGGATTGGAATAACATCCCATTTTCTTTTACAAATTTTAATTTTATTTACGAACATAGTATAGTCGTATCATAACATAATATACCTATATATGCCTTCAAAATATTCGTATTTAAAACACTTTTTTGAATTTTGTGTAATTTATAATCACAAAGCACAAATGCTATACAACACTTTAACCACTTAATGCACGATTCTTTTTGAAATTTCTCACCCGAAATGTTCATTTTTTTTATTGTTGAAAAATGTACCCTAGGGGTATATAATTATGTTTTTGAAAAAAAAACAGTGGCGTATGTGGGGGGGGGGTAGGGGGATGTTACTGTAAAAAGTAGATTTTTTAAAAAAATTATTGCTTCTTACCTCGAACTCAGTAGTAATAGTAAAACAATTATTTCGAATAATATCTAAATATCAGTGGCGTACGCAAAATTATTCATGTGTAAGTAGATAATATAGAATAAGACAGAATACATTTCTTAGAGTCCTTGTTAGAAAGGTATGAAACCAGACATTTGGAATATAAAAATTATTAATATTTTACACTCCGCACCCTAGGGTTATATAATTATGGTTTTGGAAAAATCAGTGGCGTACGATTTCGGGGGGGGAGGTTGTTACTGTCAAAGGTAATTTTTTTTATTTATTGCTACTTACCTCAAACTCAGTAGTAATAGTACAACTATTATGGCTCGTAATATCAGGATATCAGTGGCGTACGCAAAATAATTTATAAGTAGATAATATGGAATAAGACAGAATACATTTCTTAGAGTACTTGTTAGAAAAACATGAAACTAGAAATTTGGCATATAATTTTATAAATTTTTTTGCACCCTTCAAAATAAGAAAAATACAGTGGAGTACAAGATAAAATAATGAAAACTAAAATTCTAATTTCGTATGATAAATCATAAAGCAGGGTACAGCGCACAGTCCAACATTGCAATCCTTGCAGAAATATCTGGTCTCTTTCCTTATCCTTTTCCCTTTCCCATCCCTTTTACTACAGCAAACGGCACAGCATCTAGTCGGTGCAGCTTTTTTTTCTGATGGCGGCACAAACTCAGGAAAGTGCCTCTCAGTTAGGCGCATTGGTCCAGGATGTAGACTAGGTCGTCCTCGCTTTCTAACCATTGTGTTGGAATGATACTTCTCAATTAGTTTTTCTACTAAAGTCTTGCGAAAATCTAAATGATCCCTTTGTCCTCCATTTTTTTGATAGAGGACAAATGCATTCCAAATTGAAATGTCTAATAAGTGAAAAAATATTTTCTTATAATATTTTTTCCCTCTTTTCCTTGTCGTCGGATAATCATGGAGATGTTGATCCATACGATCAACACCGCCCATTGTATCATTATAGTCAAGGACTAATTTCGGTTTCTTGATGGTGTTCCCGTCCTTATCTTTTTTGTTCGTATCTGCTTGTTCTGGATTATGGATCGTAGACAGCAAACATATGTCTTTTTTATCTCTCCATTTCATAACCATAACTTTCCCCCTTTTGAAAGCTATCATCCCGCCTTTTGCTAACTTTTTCTTTTGAATTTCGTTTGGAATTTCCTTTCTATTTGATCGCATGGTACCATATAAATCGGTTCTTTTTTTGATAAGGGTGTCAGCTAGCTGTGGTGAAGTGTAGAAGTTGTCTGTCGTCAGACAATATCCCATACCAAACAGAGGCTCCATCAATGAGACGACATTGGCATGTCTTTATACGTGTCGTTTATTAGGGTGCCTTTCCCCGTATATATTATGGAGGCATATAGGTATCCCGTTTTTGACTCGCAAAGGAGGTAAAGTTTTATGCCAAATCGGGATCGCTTGAGCGGCATGTACTGAATCCAGCCTAGACGTCCTTTGTACATCATTAGGCTCTCATCAATTGTTATATCCCTTTCAGGTATGTATAGACTTGAACATTTCTCGTTTATATGGTGAAATACCGGATAAATTTTGTTGAGTTTCGGATTCGGGTGGGTAGTCGGGTCATAACGGTCATTATCGGAGAAATGCAGATTTCTCATTATTTCCAAATATCGTCGGAGACTTATAAGTTTGGAAAAAATTGGAGTCTCTAGAATTTCTGATGTTGACCAATACATGCGTTCTTCAGGCTTCCTAATAATTCCTTGAAGTATATGTATAGCCAAAAAGATATACATTTCATCTACGGTAACCGCAGACCAATGGCTTGACGATGTATTAGACTGTTGGCTGGCATACCTATTTGTTTCCGTAACTAATAAATTCAACAAAAAGTCATTGAAGAATATCTGAAAATATGCTAACACATCCGTATCGTCTGGCAACAAAAATGTACAACCGGGGTTTCCTGTAAATGGAAACCTTGGAGGAGCTGGATTTGGTTGACTCAAATTGAGTGGACGCCAACATCTCGCCATAGCTAAAATATCTTCTTCACTTTCTTCGGAATCGGACACACTGTCAAAACTCTCATCGCTTCCACTTTCGGACAAATTTGCGTACTTAAAATCTTCCTCTGATTCACTCATATTAGATTACTAAAACAAACGGCAAGTGGTCGCAGAATTCAGTATTATTTTCCTGTTACTCACCAGCAAGCTATTTATGGGAACAGAAACGTAAACACTAACACCACAGAAACGTAAACACACCACTTACAACTTACGCTTATGCAGTAAATTTCGCTACTGAATACACCACATGGCATCATTTTACAGATTTTACAATCATTCTGTAAATTTCAAGACCTCTAGCGACCCCTAGGGATCACTAGCTAAAAGATTTCCAACACATTCCTGCAATATCCCGAGTCCAAGACGGGCATAAATAATTTTATACCATATAATTGTCGGCCGCCCGAGTCCCACCGGGGCGCGTGCAATTTAGTAAGTAGCACGCGCCCAAGTGAGGGCCGGGCGTGCACGCTAAGTGGTTAATGAACATTGCTGTACATGGATGCACAAGTATTTTCTCTACTGCTTCTTTGCTATTTCCTCCTTGACTTCCTGTTACCACCAAGCAGTCTATGTTGTGTTCTTCCTCGTTCTACTTTTGCCAAATACTTCTCCAGCTACTCTTTCATTTCCTTGAACTTTCTTCAAAGTATATCTACATTTCCTTCTTCTTTGACATTTGCCTTCTCTGTCTCCCTTCTGGTGCGCTGTTGGTATTTTTGCTTGTATTCTTTGTCCCTCAGTTTATTTACTTTTATTTTTTATTCTCATATCTTCCCCCTTTGTTTTTATTTGGCCCTTTGCAAAGTTTACCTCTAATGCCATTACCAGCAGGAAGTAATCAGGTATCCCTAGTGTTGTGCCTGACCGGTCAATTTGACCACGGTCAAAAACTGTGTGGTCAAATTCGCTGTCAAATGCTCTTTTAGCCTTAAAATTGCTTATATTAAATTACACTATCAATCAACGTTTTTTTTTTGTAGAAGGTCTTTATTATTGGCTGTAAGCCTGTAACTCATCAAACATTTACTGAAATTGCAAAAATGCAGGGGATTTACATATTTAGCGAGGGGATTCACACAGCGACCAATGTTTCTTGGGGGGTTTCTTAATACATTTTAGTTTGTTATTATTCTCTTCTTTGCTGTACTTATGCAGTAATGATTTGTTTTTATTGAAGCATAAATATATGGCCAATAAATGGTGTATTATTTTAGTTACCGAGAGTATAAAATGAAATAATTGTTAAAACTGTTAATTATATGCACTTATAAATACTAATCAAAAGGGTTGGTGGTAATATGATACTAGTTAACTTTGTGATTTGCTTAAACTTACAGAACTATCAATACAATTGATTAAAAAAAGGTTAATTAAAAAAATTAAAATGGTCAAATGAGCGGTCAATTGGCTGGTCAATTGACCGGTCAATTGACCAAAAAGTTGTTGACCGGTCAAAGGCACAACCCTACGTATCCCTAACAATTTTTCTAGCGTTTTCCAGTACTAATATATTGTCAATTATTCGAGTAATTTTATGTATATTTTTGTGTATGAATATTGTGTTGTAGATTACCAAAGTATTTTCTATGCAGAATTGTAAAAGCATTGTCCCGTTGTCATTTAATTTTGCTTCTCCTTCATTGCCAATCGCTCCTCCATACTTCTTTCCCTTCCTACCTACTCTCCCATTAAATTCCCTTGTTAGTATTCTTTGGTTGTTTCCAATACCTCTTGCAGCTCTTTGTTAAACTTTTTTATATTATCTGTTTTCCTCGCATTATGATTTGGATCATAGGTTAAGAATTCCTGCATCTCTCTCCTTTATGTTTACTCCACCTTCATTAATCTTTCTGACCTTAGTTCTCATCCTTCAATTTTTCTGCTGTTAGACATGCCACCTCTGCTTGTGCTTTTTCTCGTGCATCGACTGCCTTTTACCGGGTGGCCATAAATATCTGTGATCCCAGTAGCCATGGAATTAGCTACTTGTAAAGGTTGGTTAGCATTATCCTTTATCTAATAGACGTGTCTGTCTGGGACGCTGTTTTGTCCGGGACGCTGGTCCGTCCGGGACGCTGGTCCGTCCGGGACGCTGTTTCAGCAGCCAAACCGTAAGAGATAGAGAAAAAAGTTATTAAAGTTATATGTTTGGAATGGTCATGTCAGGTCAGGAACCGAATTTCAGTCACGTGACACTGCCGGTTTTCGAGAAATCACAAAAAAGACCGTTTTTCAAATAGAACGCGTATTAAATAAAAACTGGTTCGGCCGCCAAACGTAGCTGCGACCCTCTGCGCCTTAAATCCTCGATCGGTTAGGCAACCACTTTGACACCTTCCAGGTCTGGGTGGTTGCCTAACCGATCGAGGTTTGAAGGCGCGTTAAATGAGACATTTGTCTCACTGGACTGCTAGTATCTCAATATAATACACCTAGGAATGTCAGTTGTGATGACATGAATGGCATTCGATATTTAGGTTAGGTAGTTCATATCATCATTTTTTAAAGTGTTGTCACACAGGAACTTACGCAAGTACAGAAAAATCCATTTCTGAACATGTAATGAACGATATTTTTTATTATACTTATTTGAAAACAATCGAAAAAAGGATAAGAAGTAATTGTATTTTCAAAGTAATAATAATACATCGTAAAAATAGTACCAAACACGATGAACATTTCTACTGTAATCACACTTTCAAGGGCATGATAGTGCATCTCCTTCTCTAAGTTCTCTGTCTGTGCCTTTGTGACCCACGTTTTTGAGCATTTCTGCTATGATACAATTGAGCCTCATTTTTTTCTTGAGGATCTTCACTGTCTTCCTTACTTTTTCAAATTTATACTGGTTACATCGTGTTGTTTTTCCTCTATTTCTAGAAATTCTTGTGCGCTCATGGACCTTTCAAATACTCCCTTCATCTTTCCATGATTTCACCTTTTGTGAGTATAGTCTTCATCATCCATGGTTTATTTGATTGTTTTCTATGTCCATATGTGCTTCAGTGACAGAACAACTTCTGGTTTATATGGTAGGTAATCTGTTTTCATTTTGCACAGTTCTATCATCATTTTTGTCTCTTAATTATTGTTTCTAATTTTTTTTACTTGTTTTTACACCTGTTTGCGCTTGCTATGCAGCATACCTTTTGCCTTGTTTATTGATATAATATGTTTCAGGGCTTAGTCTTTTTATTTGTTTCTGCATCTATTCTATTGCCACTACTCTGCCGTTTTTTTTTGACAGCTTACAGGATTTAATTACTTCTTTAGTTTCTTATTTCAGCAGTTCCATCATTTCTCTCCAAATTTGGCCTCTTTTATCCATCAATATTTTTGCTATTAGCTATTTCAACTTCTCTTGCTACTGTTACAGCTGTAATTTATTCCTGTCTTACCATCTCATGTTATATTATTTATTTTTTATTAAGCATTTGGCACACAATGGAAGAAACAATTAAATTATCCATAACACATAATTTCAATCAATTTTAAAATATATTTTGCATTCTTCAATTTAAGTGAGTAGTACAGCCTTTCTTCCTTTTGGTGCCATCTACTATTTTTGTTCGTCCTAAAATCATCGTTAGTAATTCTGCATATCTCTTCTATTAACATCCCGTTCAATTTTCTATATTTTCTCCTGTGATGCATCTCACTTTTGCTCTTTCACAGTCATTAACTTCACTTGATGTTAGAATATTACCACTTATCCCTGTGATATTCCATCCTTTTGTTGCCTTTTCCGCTCATACAGTTCTTTTAAGTGAACTTTCTTTCCTCCCACTTTGTCACTCCTCCTTTGTTAGCCCATCTGTGTTCCTCACCATGTTTACTCTTGCTCTTTTCCTTTTTTTATTCCCTCGCTAACTCTTTTTTGCACTTAAATTGGCTTTTTAGGTATTTATTTTTGACAGCAATATACTTATGTGGCTCCTTTTTCTTGCTTTTTGTGCATGTATTTTATCAGCATGGTTATTTGTAGTGCTTTGTTGAGAAACTGCTCAATTGTTTCTTTTGATAACCCTTTTTGTGTTTGCAGTCACTTTAGAATGATATTATTTACCTTCTATTCCTACCTTTCTCTCCGTTCCGTCTTCAAGAACCCCGATTCTTCTCTATGTGGCCTTCATCTTTCACATGCGGTCTGTCATGTCCTTTATGTGCTAGTTTTATAAATAACAGAGTTAAAAGTGAAAAACTGAGTTATTGCAAAGGCAAATAGTAAACAAACGAATGTCGGTGAAAATAACAACTGCAGACCGAAGTCACTTTTAAATACTCCTGAAATTGTGAAAGCCCATAAACATTTTTGCTCAGATGTGAAATCTTCATAATAAACAGTAAGCTGCACCAGTGAGAGTAAAACAAAAATTCCATTACCATTTACGAGATGCCCTACTCTGCATTATATTTTTCAGATTTAATTTTAACTAAAGTGAAAAATCACATTCTATAATGTAGACAGGTTTCATAACTGTATAATGAATGTTATGATTAGCATGACGCAGGAAGTGAATTGCATTAGATTTTTACTACTTGGTGACAATCTCAATTATAACGTGGATATCACCATGTTTTTACTTTTTCAAGGACATCGTGTACCGGTTTTTTCTTTTACATTAACTCACATTGATACCTTTGCAGAGATAATGAAATATAATCAGTAGTAGCTCTAGGTGTCAATCCATCACATTTCATTGCTCACTCAAGGCATGCAAAAAGGAGTAGCTTGATGCCTACATTTTATTTTATTCTCTACGGTTATTGTCTCATTGTTCATCATTGCTTTTTAGTTTGGTGATATGTTACAAAAATCATTCTGTTAAATACAGAAAAACCCTGGATAGCACTCAAGATACATTTCTAGAATTTAGGTCGTTAAACATAATAAGTACTAAACTGCAACATTGTAACATTTTGCGTAAAAAATAGATTTTGCAACCATTCAAGGAAAAAATGTGAAACAATTTTTTAGAAACTATAAAATGAACATGTAGGTACTGGCGGATTTGTTTACAGTACGAACTGTTTACAGTATGACGTATGTCTTTTAACACGTTGACGGACAGTGGAAAATTTGTGGGTAACCTCAAAAACACACACATGTAACTTCTAAACGGCTTGATGATTTTTATGAAATTTGAACAGGAGTATTTGTTCTTTATTATAATGTGATTCGTGTACAAAAAAATACTGCTATTGAAGTACTGTCCCCCCGCATAGATTTTTTAACGTGATGGGACAGTGTACTGCTAGAGCAGTGCTGCTATAGTAACGGGTGTTCATAAACAGTCGTCATCCCAGTAGGTTTTGACTTCAGAAACGTATGTCTATTAAAATTGAGAAAAAATGCGCTATGACAGTACTCAATGACGTTTCATTGTGTTGCACGAATTAATCAAAGACATAACATTTTGTTTTTCAAAGCAACTGGGATGACGACTGTTTATGAACACCCGTTAGTAAAAAACAAAATAAAACTGAAAGGTTTTTTATTTGTAAGTTATAAAACAAACATTATAAATACAAAACAAAAATGTAGCTCGAAAATAACTATACTAATCAGCATTATTTTTGTGATATGATTTAAAACAAGTGGGGCACAACGGTATGGTTCCTGAACATCCTTTGCATCTAAATGATGTTTGGGTAACTATAGCATAGCAAATATTTTAAAGAATTCTAATCTGTTTCCCTTTAATTTTGTGTTGTCTATGCGTTTCATTTCGTATTTTGCCTCTTCTTGTATTTTGTATTTTTCTCAGGAAGCTCGTATTCATTACATTTATTCTTGAGTTGTGTTCATCTGTGAGTGTTCATGATTTAATTTCATCAGTCTAACTACTTTCTTAACTATTTACTTCTGTTTTTATATGTTTTGGAATTTCTCTTTTGTCTAAGAATGTTGATCTGATTTTCCCATCATTTCCTTTATTTCTTTATCTAACTATCCATTTTTCTCAAATCAAATATTGATCCCAAGTGCTTATAACTTTCGATTTTCCGTCCATTTAGTTGTATATTGTATTTCATTCAGATCAATGACCATTCATATCTCGCGGGAAGTGCAGCAGAGGCAATGGACCGCATGCTTCCTCGCATCCAAACATACAACACACTCAACAGTCTTAAACCTACCTTATAGCTAACTTAACTAATGAGTTCAAATCCATTGCCGCTCTAAAACAAATCTTGCCTATGGTCAGATTTCAACCCATAACCATCTGGTTGCTAAGGAGGCTGCTAACCCACTCAACCATCCAGGTGGCCTGTGTATTTTATTTCCATTTAATATTATTATACTTTTCGTCTTATCTTTGTTAATTGCCATATTGATATTCCATGTACTTCTTGGTTCAGAATGTCTAAATTGTATTCTAGTTTTTCTTCTAATTTTGCAAATCTGCCATATCTATCATGTGCCAACATTAATTCTGTCAAGTAGGTTCCCCCCATTCTCCAATATTCTATTTTTAATTTTCCATCATTCTTTTTGCTTCTTTAATTACTTCATCCATCACTATTGTAAATAGTAGTGAGCTTGCATCCTTGTTTGACCTATTTCTGTTTCAAATTCTTTAAATTCGTCGTTTGTTTTTACTATGTTTACATTGTTCTTATAGATCGATATTTTATTACCTCTGTTGTACAATTTTCTATTCCTCTTTTTGTCTAAAGCTTTCCATATATCTTCTTTTCATATTTTGTCAAATGCCTTTAGCCAGTCAATATAACAGACATGTATTTCTTTGCTTTTATTTATTAATTTTTCACCAGCTTGTATTACAAAAAATAAGTCTTGTGTGCTTCTTGCACCTCTAAATCCGCATTGAGTGTCTTTTATTGTGTTTTCAATCTTGTCTCTTATATCCTTTTCTCTATTATTCTTGATGGGATGCTTGATAGTGTTCCTGTGTAATTATTACAATTTTTTGGTTGTCTCCGTTTTTCTAGATTGTTAATTTTATTCCTGTATTACAATTCTTTGGTGTTTTAATATTTCCATTAGTTTCCTTAGTCACTTTTCTCCTAAGTATTTTATCATTTCCGGTGTAATATCATCTACTTCTACTTGTTTTTGAGTTCTTCTATGTCGTGACTGTTGTTTAAAACTTTCAACTCTTGCATTATTTTTGAATTGTCCTCTGTTAGTTCTTTAAAATGTCTCCAGCTCTTCAATATTTTATCTTCATCTGTTATTATTTTTCCCTCTCTATTCTTTTATATTTACAATATATTCTTTCTTCTTCTTTAGCTTCAATAGTTTTTGGTTTTCTCTATAAAATTGCGAAACAGTAATTTTGAAATGCTTTCGCAATTCTTTCTTAGTTGTCAAGCTTCTTATCTAGGAATAATGTTCAAGTGTTGCGGAGAGTTGAATCCAATTTTTTATGGAGAATCAACCCTTTTATTCAGGCAAATCATGGTAAAATGAGTACCAATTGTACATTTGTTTAAGTAACTAATAATACTTTCTACCAAATTGTCTTGTTCCTCAGAAGGCAACAGGCAGCTAGATTGCACTAACAGAACATCAAAGTTGAATGTAGTTTGCTTTATACCATGTGTTCAAAAATAAATTACATAAGGATTGGCCATGGAAAATTAAACTAATGTCAACAGCAAGCTTTAGAGACAGCAATTTTTAGAATTTTCAATCACTATATCAGCGTATAATATAAACTTACAATAACAGCAACAGTGATGACAGTTAATGAATTCTAAAGCTTGCTGTAACATAAATTTTATTTTCCATGGCCAACCCTTATGTAATTTCTTTGTGAACACACCGTATTTCCTAATTTTAATTTAACTCGTATATAGACAATTCCATGTCATGATATTTTTGTCACTTTGACAACTGATAAAGTTATCCTAGTGCGAGTGGCTAAAAGGTTGCTGACGTTTTGCAATCATGACAATAATATTGCAATATTACGTATTTATTAAATTCTCATACACTCGATTTGATTTTTTCCAGATTAAAGTTGCATTTTTAATCTCAAATTTGATTTCCAATCAGTACATTTGGCTTAACAAACTGTCAGATAAAACGAGTCGCCTGTGGAGTCGTCGCTCTATCAGTGATGGTTTGTCCTGTGAAGTTACCTGAAAATCAAAGTCTCGTAAAAAAATTGAACTTTACTTGGATAAAATCAAATCTTGTGTATTTGCTACAGGTAAAAATGCTGGTAGAGTAAAAATTGAATATTTCAAAAATGGTCTTAGCAAATGTGCACTTGTTATATATAGGGTGTCCTAAAATTCATGGTAGGAAAAAAATATCTAGCACAGTATAAAGTAATTAATATAACTCATATTTGTGGTTTTTAGTTTTTATTTGTTTTTTCATGTATATTTATTTGCAAATCTTAAAAACCAGTTACGATGTCTATGCCTATATCCCGCCCGCCCCGGGAATTTTCTGATAAAATTACTCTCCAGTTCAGTAGAAGTATTCGTATTAAATCATATATCTACACACAAAAAGGTTCAAAATGCTCCCGTTGATTTGCAACACAAGCTTAAGCTTGGGATTGTCTCTGCGTTGAAGATCTAATGTTAGCAAAAGAGAATGGTTGTTGGCGAATTCTTTGTGTCGTACTTTTCATCCTTTCTTGCAAATCTGGAATTCAGTTGTTTCATTTTTAATTTTATTAAACACGTATTAGATTAGATTAGATTTATGTTCCACGACTGCTTTTTGCTGGCATGCGCACATCAGTCCTTTGGGCTTTTTGTATTGTTAGGAGTTTTCAAGTTAGCAGGCCGACATCCGTATCTTTTACTAGACTTGCAATGTCCCCTACTAGCTTGCGGTTGTCAATAGAGTTAAGGCTCCAATCGAGTTGGTGTCTTTTACGCTCCAATGCTGGGCATTCAAAGAGGATATGATAGGCTGTTTCATCATCCTCTTGGCATAGTCTGCAAACAGGTTCATCTCCTTAGATATTAATCCTGTGCATAAATTCTCTGAATGCTCCAGTGCCTGTTAGTAGACTGACTACTTGCTTGATTCGAGTTCTGTTCAGTCTCAACAGGGTTTTGGTGGTTTGTGGATTCGGAGTTTTTAGCAATCTTTTGCAGTGTGTTGCTTGATTGTAGTTTCTCCTCCTTAGTTGGTGTGCGGTATTGACCCATTCATTTATGGCTGAGCGGGCTTGGTTTTTCTGAATGCTTAGACCAGGTTCTGGACTGCTTATCCTAAACACATATGGGTCAAAGACACCACCGGACTGTTTGATAATAGTATAACACAATAAGTTTATAAAAGTGTTGTTTTACTGAACAAGTATGGTTGGTTTGAGTGCGAGCCTTAGTGAGTACTTAAATAACTATACGAGTTCAGTACAATCACTTTTCTAACGTGTTGCGTATACTGTTTTATTGCATTTCATGATAAATGAAAAATATTAAATTTTTACATAAAGCGACACTAAATGTCAAAACAACCAAGCTGAGCCGAACTCATTTCTATGTACTAAAGCACAAGAAGCTGCTCCAGTCGATGTTATGTGTTTGACAGTACTGATGTGTCTTGTTGGAGATACTGTAAGTCTATGTCAAATTCGAGGTTAGCAGGTTAGGTTTTACGACAGTTTTGACACAGACTGACGCAAAATCTAACCTGCTTCAAATTTGACATAGACTTACAGTGGTACCAACAATACACTTGAGCATTGCCAAACGTAAAACAAGTGGCCGTTACTATGCAGAAAAGTGTTGCAAATGCAGAAAAATGATTTTGAATGTAGAAATGCAGTACATTACCAAATGAAAGGCGATAAATACATTACTAGAATAGTGGGCTTAATCACAGTACACCTGCGGCATTTCTTTTCCTACAGTGAGAAACACGAATTTGAACAAATTCATCCTGGAAAGAACATACAAGTGTTCTGTGTACCTATTTGGGAAAAACTTTAATAAATTTGTGAAATATACTTTGGGAATATCATTATTTTTCAATATGACCTACCGTATTTATTTTTCTATCGTGAATTGTTGCACTAACGTTTAGAATCGGGAAAAGTAGCTCTTTAAATATTTTGTAAAATATATAGGGCTTTCCATTTAAAAAACTGCTATTGGTGCTATTTTAGTATTTTGTGATGCTCATTCATTTTCTTTGGTAAAAGATTCTGGTGGTTTGGATAAAACTCTAGAACTTTTGTACTTGAATTTATTCTCTAGTTGTTCAGATTTTCAGACCATTACGGTGCTTAACACATAATACATCTATAATACTTCAGACTAACAATACAAGGAGGCTGACAATAGGAAGGATTTGTTTTATTCTACCAGGGCAAGAGATAGTTGCTCTACAGTCTGTCCAAGATAAGGAAGGCCAGTGCGAGGATCTCATTAATAGTAAGACATACAAATTTCGTAAAATGGGAAAAAAGTTGTGTAATTAAGGGACTAACAAAATGACGCCTAGAAATCCTTTATTTGTTTTTTCGTTTTTGAGTTATCAAAATTGAAGTTTTAGGGCCGGTTGCAGAAAGCAATGTTAAGTCTGGTGTTAGCTAACATCGCGTCAAAGTGAACAAAATTGCATCAAATTTTGTTTACTAATGTATTAGTTACCATAAGCATTTGAGATTTGATTCGTTTTTGTTCACTTTGACGTCGCGTTAGCTAACACCAGACTTAACATTGCTTTCTGCAACCGGCCCTATTAGAGTTTTTATTCTATTTTTTGTGGTGTTAATATTAAAGTTAGAGCAAAACTGACAAAACTTCTCTGTAGCAACTTTTTATAGAGTTAAAGATTACGTTATCAACTTTTTTATCCGACGTTTCGTCTTCAAGGAACCATATTTTTTTTAATACGGCCCTTATTTTCGGATGGCAAATTTTAGAAACTATTTTTATTCTGAATTCAACAATGACCACACATTATGGTTTAATTATGTTTCGAGTTTTTTGATCATCAAAAAATTTTCTAAAGCATTTCATACGTTGTTTCAGCTTTTGTAATATAAAGACAGATGCAATGAGCCATTATGGATGTTTTTAATCCTAAATAATCACGTATGGGTCTTGGAATACAAATAATTTTCTATAGTAATTAATTGATTATTTTTATTACTTATAAACAACAATTAAAATTAGAAATAAAAAACATCCAGTATGGCATTACCTTTTTCTTTAAATTACAAAGCTGAAACTACATATGAAATGCTTGATGATGGTCAAAAAGACTTGAAATGTAATTAAACCATAATAATAAAAAGGTTGCAGAATAAAAAAATCCAAAATTTGGTATTGATAACTCGAAAATACAGAATCATATCAAACACAACCATTTTTCCAGTTGACCAAATTTGTATCTCTTACTATTAACCAGATCCTCATACTGGCCCTCCGTATCTTGGACACACTGTATATCTTACGCGAAAAACAAAGAAAAACAATATTTTGCTTTTCCAGTGTTTCTATTCACAGCTAATTATATGACATTGAAATCGCTTGTCAACTATCAATTATATTTTGTAGATAAATCATAATTAAATACTTATGTAGAATGTGTAAATACAAGACATGCGTCTTGTTAATTTTAATCTAAAACAGGCTATGCTATAATGATAGCATGTAGTAGTTAATCAGGTTAGAAGCACTTACAGCAGTAAATTTCTTAATACTTTGTGTGTGTGTTCAAGAGTGACTTTTAGCAACTGTTACAGGAATTCCAAAATTCAAACCACAAAAACAGTGCTCAGTAGTTCAATCTTATGTTCAAATATGTTTTAATATATAGGTTAACATAACAGTTCTGAAACTGTCATCTTTTTTTTTATTGTTGAGATTTCATTTTAATGGTATTTTTAATCAGCTATATATGGAAATTCAAAGCATATATACAGTGCTATTCAATTTACCATTGTTAAAAAATCATAAGAAATATGAAGGTGTTTAAATTAGAGCAAAGTTGACAATTCAAATGCTGGATACTATTCTTTTTTCTCATTTCTCATTTTTGTATTTGCCTAAACGCTGGCTGGTGCCCTGGGTGACTTCGTGTAGCTGTTTCTGTTTGTTGTCATTCTGTTTACCTCCACCATCGTTTTTCCTTTTTTCCTTGCTTTGTCTCTGATGTTCTCATCTATATTCTCCTTGTTTGTCTACCTTCCGCTCTTGCCTTCAGTACTTTTCTTGGTTTTCGGTGTTCAGCCACTCTTTTTGTGTGTCCATAACATTTCAGTTGCACTACTTGCTGCAGTTCCTCCCTAAAAGTTGAATTTCTTATGCTGTCTCATCTTGTTTTTCCAGTTATTTTTCTAAGATATTTCATTTCTGCCATACTTAGATTTATACTCTGTCGAGCATAGTCCAACTTTCTGCACAGTACAGTAGCACCAAGCACACAAAAACCGCGGAAAATATGTGAACTAAATGTAAAATTCAAGTAAGGGGAATTAACGAGCCAATAAAAAGCAAGCTTAGTGTCGAGGTACATTCACACGAAAAGTACAAACGTCACTTCGCTATTGCTGCTATCACGTCATATAGAAATGTCTAACTTCCAGGTTTTTGGGTGCTGTTGTTAATCAGTTATTGCTATTATTGTTAGTATTGCTCTTCTGCGATAGTTGTTTTTGTTATAGTTTATCTATTCGCTGTTTAATTAATAACTCATGCATTCAGAAGCGAGAAGTATAACTGCAAATGTTATAACGTTTTTTGATGAACAGAAGGCTTCAGAAACATGGATATTTCCGATAGAACAAGATACAGAATTTGCAGCCTAAGCAACTGGGAAGTCAACACGTAATGTGACAAAATAGCTATTTAAGTAACAAGGAATGTAAGGACCTATTAACATTTGTGGTAGGCTAGTACAAGCCAAGGCGAAACCGCAGCTTGTTGCTTGCCGAAAATGTTAATAGGCGATACATTCCGAGTTAGCTTATTATATTTTTCCCGCTGCTTATCGAAATTTTCCTAGATTTTTGAAAAAATTGTTTGGTTTGTCACCTGTCAACAGGATAAGTTTTCGTGAGTCGTGTTACCTGTGCGTGTCACATGTCACATAAACACTTGAAATTTATAAACAAAACGTCTAAATCTGCATCTTGCTTTGCTAATTTTATCATCCTAGGAACTTAATAATAATATTAAGTTTCGTTGTCAAGGGAAAACGGCAAACAAATATAATCGCCGACTTACACATTTTGTTACTAAGGCTGTATCACCGACTTATATGATCAGCAGCGGGAAAATAATATTATTTCTCACAATTGTCATTAAAAACAATTAAAAACAGATAATACGTTCGTCCTTACTTTTTCAAGGTATTCTTTGACATCTCATAAGAAAAAAAAAACTGAAGGAAGACTCACAAAAATCGTTATTTTGAGTTGGGAATTTTGTTGAGAACGGTTCACGAAATGTACACTGTGGAAAATGTGTAGAAGAAAGAGTTTGATCATGTTTTAAATATACGAGAAGAAATGTGTAGAAAATATGGCTTAATGGACGAAATAAATTATGAATATTTAATTTTCACTGTCAATATGGGAACGTCAAATGAAAATACCTATTTCTTTAAGTTCCTGTGTCGCTTTTCTTTGCTCTGGTGACCATAATCTCTTTTTGCTTTTATTCATTACTAGAATGAATAAAAGAGGGCTAAGGCTGCTGCCGTGCTTGATTTCTTCAATTTTAAATTCATCTGTTTTGTTATTTACCGAGTCGAACTATACACTTCACGTTTTTGTATACATTTTCTATTGCTGTCTTAAGTTTCTTGTTCACATTTAGCTCATTTAGTACTTTCCATATCTGTTTTCTAGGTATAGTGTCAAAAGCAGCCTTGAGGTCAATAAAAGTCAAGTGGAAATCCCTTCCTCTGTTAATCACTTTTTCCATTACCATTCTCAATGAGTAGATGTAGTCCTGCTTTTATCTTCCCTCTCTGCATGCAGCATGTTCCTCTTCCAACTGTCCTTCTGCTTCTCCTCTTAGTTTTCTTTCAAAAATCTTTGATTATATCTTGAATCCACAAGATAAAAGCTGTATAGCTCTATAGTTGTTATAATCCGTTGTTTTTTCTTTCTTGTGTATAGGTATTATTTAATTTCTTTGCTAATTTTCTAGTACTCCCAAGCTTGGTTGCATATCCTGGTCATACATTTTATTATATCTCCTGCACGAAACTGAAATAGTTCTGGTGCTATTTGATCGCATTCAGTTGCTTTTCCATTTTGCCGCTTTTACTTCTTCCTTTGTTATATCTTCTGTTCTATTGTCTAGTATTTGTTGCCCTTCTTCTTGCATAGGATATTTCTGTGCTTCTTAAGATGTTGTTTTTCTTAACCGTTTCTTCAAAGTATGTTCTCCATGTATTCATAATTTCTGTTTTATCTGTCACTTTGTATTTACTGCCCTTACGTACTCTTTGGCTGTTAATTGTGTTCCACAAGTATTTTTGATTCTTCTTAAAACTCTTCTCTATTTTTGTTTTAAAATCACCCCAAGTTCTTGCTTTTGTCAGTTTTATCCCTCATATATTGTTTCCAGGCAGCCCTTTTCAGTCTCACTTTTTCTTTCATCACATCATTCCACCATGCTGTTGTCTTGTGACCTGTATTTACCTTCGTTGTTTTGCATACTTCCGTGGCCACTTGTTGTATTACCTTCTTTAGCTTCGCGCATCTTTCATGAACTTCCATGCAGCCTCTTCTTGTTCTTCTTGTTGCTGACAAACTGCCAGATGTTTTTAAGTATGTTGTGGTATTTTTGTTTATTTTCTTTGTTCAGTTGCTCTATCCTTTTCGGGCTTTTTCGGGCATATCTTTCTAAACAGTTTAAACGACCTCCTATATAAAATTAAACTTTTGCATAAAAGTGATACTATTGTTTGGAATTGTTGAGAGCAGTAGTTTTTGAAAAAAAGCCAACCTCTAAAGATTGAAATTTCTTGCTTTAGGAGCATAATGTACTTACTCATATGTGTTTTTTCCCTTTAACCTTCTTGGAGCTGTAGCTTAAAACTCATTTCCAGACCCACATCCATAGAAACCTTTTTTCTTAAAATGAACTAAAGAATTGCCTAATAAAGTTTGACAAAACATTTTAAAATAATCCTGTATATGGAACAATATAAGCAATAGTGGATTTCATTGTAGAGTTCATCAGAGGTTTTACTCTTTCTTTTTCTATCTCGTTTCGTTCAGCTGGTATCATAATTTTAAACGCAATAAAACAGGCAATATAGGAAAAATGCAGTAGAGCTGCACATTTTCAAAAAAAATTGTAATTTTAGCAAGATTGCATTTTATAATTTTATACACTTCTCAAAAAAATTAAAGGAGCACCTATTAAAAGTCTTCCAAAATTACGGTCAATGTAAATTTTGAAACAATACTTAGCCTATAAATTTTCTACAGTATAGTGATAGTGTTTCTATTATGCAATCTCTGAAAACAAAAACCTATCACAAACAAATACTGATTGTCATAGAAACGTGTAACAATTTAAGTCGACTTTTACTAGGTGCTCCTTTAATTTTTTTAAGCAGTGTATTTAAAGAGAATCTAACACATTAGTTCTTAATAATATGTAAAAATAAACGTAAAATTGTATAATTAAACTAACTTACCTTAAGTGAAGTCTCATTCAAGATGATTACAACATAGTAATACCACTCTCGCCATCTATGTCACAATGTTTAAATTCAGACTGACTCACTTTGCCCGTCCTTGCATGTGCGGGCTTAATTGCATTTAAAGCTTTTTAAATTGCATATCAGGGTAACAGAACAAAGGGGTTTATTTTTAAGTAAAAGATACGTGGATAATTTGTAATTTACCTACAAATATATAGATAAACATTCTTTAAATATGTAAATTCTAAATGGAATTTGGGTAATAAACTAATCAATATATGTACATAGTAAAATCCACTTGTGTGTCACAAAAAAAGGTGACCGACCTAGTTTTGTACTTCTTGATCACCTACAAATCTAAAATTGAGAACAAAGATTTCTTGGGAGTTAAGGTTGATGGGAAAAATCCCAAATCTGGAAAATTCAATATGGCAGATCCAATATAGGGCCCTTAAGGATAGTCAGTTTTTCACGTTTCAACCTCTGCCAAAAGAAGCAGAAATTCGTTGTTATGAGAGTTCGTACATACCATAGGAACAGCCCTTAAAGTAAAAAATTACGGAAGTAGTACATGGTGGTTGGACTGTAGGGGATGAAATAAGTGTAAAAAAAGGTGACGGACTATTTTTGCACTTCCCAATGGCCTACAAACCTGAATTTTGGAGCAGACATTCTTTGGGATCTAAGGTTAATCAGAAAAATCTCAAATTTGGTAAATTAAAGTGCAAATAAATATGGGAATGGGAAAAAATATAACTTTATGGTATAACTCGAATTTCAAATTTTTTTTGAAAAATTGATTACGCCACTGCATTCGTATCAAAAAGGGCCTCAACAATGTAAAACTTACTTTTCTCTATTTTTATAAATAAGCGAGATATAGCCATAAAACGAAAAGTTAAAAAATCTCATTTTTATTTGTAACTCGAAAACAAAAGGCAGTAGCCCGTTTTGATTTCCACTATTAAGCTTTTCTCTAAAAATAGATCAAGGATGGGGGATCCATTTGTCCATATCTCCTATAATTATCGAGATCCCCTATGAAAACATCGAAATTTGCCCACCCTGTACGGCGACTAAACCAAAAAAAATAGTAATTTCGTTATCAGATGCTTGAAGAATATACTTTTTTTGCATGGACGTTGCTTATGGAAGTTTCCCTAATTTAGCTGTGTAATAGTATAATATACTATTTGATCTACTTTGCATAAAAATTACTCAAAAACTTTGAATTTTGACATTTCATAAATGTGACATCTGTCAGTTGTCTAAAACAAGGTAGGCTGCTTCAATGATTTTCATATGAAAATAACAATGCAAAAACAGTGCTATAATGGACTCCATTGTAGCATTGTTTTCAGTGTTATAATAACTATATTGTGACATCTTCTTCTTGTTCTCCTTCCTCCTTATGCCCTGATGGCGTCGAAGTTTGTTGTTCATTTTTCTTCTATCCATTTTTTCCATCCTCTCCGGTCTGTCGCTAGTTGTTTCATCTGTTGCATTGTTTTTCCTTTTTTCATTCCTAGGTCTGCCACTTGTTCCCGCCATCCCTTCCTAGGTCTTCCTTTTCTTTTGTTTCCATATCTTTTAGCTTCCATTGCTTTCTTCTCTATTCTGTGTGTCCATGCGTGTCCATACCAGCTTAACTTTCTTCTGTTTATTTTTGTTTCTATGTCTTCCTGGTTCAGTTTCTTCCTTATGTTTTCGCTTCAGCATCTATCCATTTTCGTCCTCCCTGCTATCTTTCTCAGGTGTTTCATTTCTGCCGCGTTTATTTTGCTTCTCTGTTTTTCATTTATTACCCATGTCTCGCTCCCGTATATTAATGTTGGTATTGTTATTGCGTTATATATGTGTATCTTTGTTTTCTGTTCTATTTCTGTCTTTCCCAGTACTGTTTTATTTAGGGCGTAATATATTTTTGTTGTCTTCTTGGCCCTATTTGCAATTTCTGTGTCGATTTTTCCGTCGTTCGTTATTACAGTCCTCAAGTATTCATGTATAGTCACTTCTTCTATTTTCACCTTTTTACATGTCAATTTGTTCCCGTTTTCTTCTGCCTGTTGTGTTTGTGTATTGCTTATTTTCATGTATTTGCATTTATTTATATTTATTTCTAATCTTACTTTTTCTATCTTTTCCACCCATATGTTTATTAATTGTTGCATTTTTCTTTGATTTTCCGCTACCAATACTATGTAACATATCGTTTATTTGATAGTTTAGGGTAGGTTCGTTTTTTACCTGATGCTGTTAGCGATTGAATGAAAAACACACAAATTCAAGAAACAATTTATTAATATTTAAAAAACCCCAGTTAAACTATGTAGCTTTCAAGCAGACCTAGATTTTTACACTTTCCAGCAGTGCCAATGGCGTCCTGCAGGCAATGAGAGTCGGGAATCCTCCCTCGAATTCCTCAGGACCCTGGTGTGGGCGAACGGAACTTCCTCGGCGGGTAGATGACTACTATTTGTGTGCCAGGGTAGCTTCCCCGGCAATGGCTAAGACACAATTTATTCCCGAAGCACTTTTGTTTCTTAATTCGCACAGCACCTCAATTCACAGTCCTTTTTCAATATCTCCAACTAGGTACCGGCCTTGAGACGGGCCGCTACCTTCTGCCTTCCAGGGCTTCAACCACCTCTTTTATTTCTTGTGCCCTTTCTGGTGCCCCTACCACTAGAGGTATGGAAAATTTAGAACTCGAATGCTTGCCTGCTACAACTATATCGTCTGCATATATCATTACCTCTGTTTTAATCGGTCTTAGATTGTTGTATCCGATGGTCATTTGTAGGTGTTTTGATCTTTGCTTGGCGTTTTTTATTATTTTGTCCATTATGAGTATAAAAAGCAATGGACTGAGGATCTCGTCTTGTTTAATTCCTCTTTCCATTTTAAATTGCGATGATCATCTGCCGCATAGCTGTACTCTTGCCCTTGTATTTTCATATATATTCTTTGTTATTTCTATTAGTTTTCTTGGGATGTTTAGATCTGTCATAATTTTCCACAAGATATTTTTATTTACTCTGTCAAAAGCAGCCTTAAGATCTATAAAGGTTATATGCATTTCTTCTCCTTTTTCATTTTTCCTCTCCATCATTAGTCTTAGTAAGAATATATTATCTACTGTTTGTCTTTTTTGTCTAAATGCTGATTGTTCCTCTTCCAGTTTTCCTTCTACTATTGCTCTCATTCTCTTTTCTACTATTCTTGTGTATAACTTGTATACTACCGATGAGGGACATATATCTCTATAGTTTTTGCATTCTAATTCGTCTCCTTTTTTGTGGATTGGCAGCAGTAGGTTTTCTTCCCCATCTTTTGGCATTTTATTTGATTTCCATGCTAGCCTCATTATTTTTAGTAGCCATTCTTTTCCTAGTTCCCCTAACCACTTTATCATCTTCAGGTCTATTCTATCTGGCCCACTTTCTTTTCCTATCTGAATTTTGGCCATTGCCTCCTCTAGTTCTTCCATTTGTATTTCTTCTGTTGTATTTTCGTTTTTCGTTGTCCGCTTTGGTGTCTTATTTTCCTGTATATTCTGTTCTTCTTCTTGTTTGTCTTCATATTTTTCCATATAGTATTTTTCTTATATGTTTATTATTTCCTGTAGTTGTGATTTTATCTGGTTTTCCTTATCTCTCAATCCTCATCTCTTTTCTTTTTCTGCCCCTTATTGTTCTTCGTATTTCTTCCAACTCTCTCTCTTAGCTTCTCTTATCATTACTTTTACTGTGTTTTTTATTCTGTGATATTCTTCTTTTTCTGGTTCTCTTTTTGTTCTAATATACGCTTTCCATGCTTCTTTCTTCTTTTTTACCTCTGCCTGTATTTCTTTATTCCACCAATCAGTTCATTTTTTGTTTTTCTTGATTTTGTATACTCCACATATTTCTTCCGCTTTTCTCAATATTATTTCTTTAAATATGTACCATCTTTCTTCAAGATTTCCTTCTTTTTCTTTAACCATTTCAAATTTTTTCTCTGTTTCTTCCTTATATCTTTTCTTCTTTACTGGGTCTTGTAGTCTCTTTATTGCTATTCTACTATATTCTGGTTCTTCTATTTTTTCTTGTCTTTTTTCATGCATTTCAGTTATTATTTGTCTGTGGTGTGTGCCTATTTCAGCTCTATTTTTTGTTCTAATTTGTCCGATTTTGTGTCTCATTTCTTGTGTGTATACTATATAGTCGATAATGCTTTTTGCATCTCTCCCCTCTGCTACAAATGTATATCTTTCTTGCAGTGGTTGTTCCCAGAAACTATTTCCTATTAGTAAATCATTTATTTGACAGAAGGTGAGCATTCTTATCGCATTTTGATTTAGCATTTCTTTGCCATATTTTCCCCTACATCCAAGTCCTCTGCTCTCATCTTTTCCTATTCTTGAATACCAGTCCCCCATCAATATTATTTTTTCGTAATTTTCTGTCATCTCGTTCAAAGTATTCTATAGGTCTGTGTAAAATTCATCCATTTCCATTTCGTTTGTTCCTTCTGTCAGTGCATATAGTTGTATTACATACCATTTGTCTTCTGTTTCTATTTTAATGTACATTATCCTTGATGATATGAATTTAGTATCAGTAACTTTTGCATGTATGTCTTCTGTCATCACTATTCCGACACCTTCCTATGCTCTTTGTATTATATCCACCCCTGAATAGTATAGTGTATGTCTTCCCAACAATTGTATTTTATATTGTTATTTCCTGTATCAATTCTCTTTCTTTCCCACTTATCGATGTTATATTCCATGTTCCTATTTTTATATTTGGTGTTTTGGTTTTATTTTCATTTCTCTTATTTTTATTTATATTTAACATTTCTTTCCGGTTTTCCTTTTCCTCATTCTGTATTTTTTCCTTTTTCTTGCTATTTGCTGTTAATTTCTCTATTTCTATCTGTTTTTATTTTTCCTACTGTCTTTATCGTTATTTCCGTTAGCGTTTTTTTTTTGTCCGTTGCCTTGTCATGTCCACTTCCCCTCCGCCTTCCAATATTACTTTTTTGAATAGTGGCTTGTTTTGGTGATCTTGAGGAGTTTTTCTCTTAGCGAGTCTTCCTTGTTGCCTTCTGGAGATCTTTGACTTAGTGTCCTCCCTTTCTTATTAGTTTGGTTTCCTTAATCTCCTCCCAACCGCTCGTTTAGTTGAGTTTCCTCTTCTTTTCTCTGTTCTTTTGAATTTTCTTTAAATTTCTGTCCTATTTGTTGTAGTCTTTCAAGTGACACTACTTCTCCATTTATTATTAATTTATTGAATCTTAATATTGCGTGGTGTCCCATTCTTCTGTACTGGTTCATGTATATTATTAATTTCCTGCGTTGTTCTTATATTTCCTTTGTGTAGTCTTCCTCCATATATATTTTCGTTCCTTTCAGTTTATTTGTCGATCTTAATATCTCCAACCTTTTATTTCTACCTCTTAATTCCAGCATTTTTGGCCTTTTATTACTTCGTTGTTTGTTTCCCATTCTTCTTACTTCTCGGATATGTTCTTCCATGTTTATCGAGATACCCATCTCCCTCAGTATTACCCTCACCTTTTCTTTTAATTCCAGTTCCCCTTCTTCTTTTGGTTCATTTATTCCATGTATAATTAGTCTGTTCTTCCTTATTTCTCTTTCTAGGTTCTCTATTCTTTCTTCTTGTCTTAGGTTTCTTTGTTTTAGCTGTTCGTTGTCCTTCAGTTTTTTGTTTTTCATTTTTACGTTGTTCATCTCTTTCTGAAGTATGTCTACTTTGTTCTCTAGTCTTTGGTTACTTTCCTGTATGTTATCCAGTTTCTTATTTATTTTTTGCAACATTTCCAACATGTTTTTGGGTACCTCTTCTTTTTCAGTCATATTTCATTTTAATAACAAAAATCGATATGAAAGTTATATGAAGGTAGGTTTAAAGGCCGAATCTGTGTTTCAAAAACGTCTATTTTAAAACGACACGATAAAGGGCTGACTCGGATCACCTCCGCGGAGATCTTCGCTCGTTTCTTGCCGTTTGCTTTGTTAATTTCGTTAATAGTCGTACGTCGCAAATTTACCTTAATACTGCTCTGGGCAATGTTTACACTTTTGCATGGTCGGCTGGTTTCTTATCGGACACTCGTCTTGCGTTTGGACACGTTTTCCCAGTTATGGCCGCTTCCTTATCAGCTTATTTTAAATTATTGTCGAGTGCTTCTTTAGTGTTTGTTTACCCGCTTGGCTCACTTTGGCACTTTTAGTTGACTTAAATATTGTGACATCGAAGTGGATAAAATTACTTTGTTGTGCTTTACACGAGGTTTACATTTGATGGTTTCCAAATGCATTTAAACTTGAACCACGTTACGAAGGCGAGTCATGTAAGCAAAGATTCTGACAGTTCTCAGTTCGGCTTAAACCAGTTTCACATGGTGTGCATTTTACGTAAACATCCGTTACATGTTGCCGTAAAAGAAATTACCGCGATATTCACTGACCACATGCGTTTGTTTACCTGGCTCGCCTTCCTATCTTGGCTGAAGTTTAGATTAGAAGACATGACAAAACACCTTCAAATGCAAAGTGGCCATATACCGGGTGATCAACAATGATTGAATGTGCCGCCTCCTTCAAATAAAGCTATTGTCCACTTAGCACAAACAGTGATCCCAACTATTTCCAGTGGCGTACAGGCGGGTATTTCAGATTGGGCGGGAAATTCAAAAGCTGGTGGTATATTAAAATAAATATATTAGTGCAACCTTTTAAATTATACATACTAGTGCACGTTTTGTTACACAAAAACTTAATAAAATTGAACAAGCGTACAAGAAGAACTAAAATAACATATAACCAATTTTAATTATAAAATTGAAATCGCATAAAGACAAGCATGTTTCTTATATTAAAAACGCACAATATAACAACAAATATGAGACAAAATGAGCGAAGAAATACAATTCAATAACAAAATACAATGACATTAATACATTGTCTTCAAAGCTTACAATCTAGAAACAGAAATAAGAACCACCTTCTTTATAACAGATGTTGAAAATGTTGTCCATTATTTTCTATACACAAATTTACTCGTCTCTTTACGTTGTCAAAAACGGCTTCTAACTGTTGCGGTGTGATTGCATTAACTGCGTCCACTATGGCATCTTGTAACTCCTCAACCGTATGCAAACGATTTGCATACACAACATTTTTAAGATGACCAAACATAAAGGAGTCGAGGGGTGTCAAATCAGGCGATCGCGGTAACCATCGACCTGTGCTTATTAGTCTATCCTGGAAATATTGTGATAAATATTCTATCGTTGTCCGAGCTGTGTGAGCTGTTGCACCGTCGTGCTGGAAATATCCATTCTGAAGCTCATCATCATGAAGCTGTTCAATAAAAGGCCTTAAAAGTAACTCTTGGTAGTTTATCGCATTTATATTATCGTTAAAAAAAATTGGTCCAATTATTCGCCTTCTTGACATGGCAATCCAAACTCCAATTTTAATTGGATGTAATGTTGTTTCACGAAAAACATGGGGATTTTCAGTAGACCAGGTTCGATAATTTTAGGAATTCACATACCCACTTAGATGAAACCATGCCTCATCACTAAAGAATGTTAAGTCCAAAACATCGTTGTCATTCAAGTTTTCGTTAAACCAGGCGCAGTAAGTTTGTCTCTTTACAAAATCAGCTTTTTTCGGCAAGCCATCTGGCATGTCCCATACGAAAGCCCTACATTTAATATACATAATCAGCATTTAGTAATAAAAACATATTATACAAATTACCAGTTTGACCAGACAGTCGCCTTAAAGATTTATTGGGGCTTGCTTCCAATCGCTCCTGAATATCGTCTAAGGCTTCTTCATTAAGCGCAGGCCTTCTGCCAGGAGATTTACCCTTGGAGACACTGCCAGTATTCCGAAATCGGTTGATTATTCGACGAACATGTTCTGTAAATGTTTCGTAGCTAACGTCATTGTTTTGGAATTGCTGCTGGAACTCGGCGAAGCAATGGGCTTGTGAATACTGCCACACGCCATTTTGGTCACGTTGTCCAGACCGAAAGTAAGCCTCCAAAATAAATATATTGTTTTCATCAGATGATCACATGATTCTAACCTAAAATTATTGACATTTGTTAGTATTTAAAACAGCTCTGTAAATTGTCTACTTACCAGATAAAGCAATCAGATACACACTTCTAGTCTTAATAAAGACTGAGTTTATGTAAACTATAGAAATAAATTCAATAATTTACTAGTTGCAACAGGAATGAAAGATCTAAAATTTTTATGTGCGCGCATATGGTCGCAAGGGAAGAAAGTTTTGATAAACAACATATTCACGTGGGTTCTGGAATACATTATTGATAACAATGCGACCATAGCAAAGTTGCGAACCCTACAATCATTGTTGATCACCCAGTATAAGCAGAACAGAAGAAAGAACTTTAGACATTTTTATATATGAGCATGTATACAGTTTCAGTAACTCTGTAAAAGAAGACATTTTTAATTAAGTATATGGAAGTTCTTACAATACTTTAGGTTTTACATATTTTTTTACGACTGACCGGAAAATATGCAGTTTCTGGAGAATTTTTTTGCCAGAAATTAGCGTTTTGCCAGTCAAGATCGGAAAACGGGCAAAAGCTTTTACCGGTCCCTGATGCCTTCGTTATTATATAATCAAGTGTGTGTTATTGTTTGGATGAGTCAAATAATAGATACTAATGTCATAATTTTTTTGAGTTTTTGAAAGTGAATTTGCAAGTTTGAAGGCATGGACTTCGATGTCGTAAAAAAAATATTGTACGATACACGACCGGAAAGTGTTTTGCAGGTGTCCCAAGTTTCCAGGGTGAGCCGCAGGATTCTGGAATCTACTTGGTTCGACCTGCAAAACACTACATTCCGGTAAATTACTATTACATCCAGTGAACAAAGAAATGTCACTTTGACAACCGATTTAGGTCATAAAAGACTTTTACAGTCAGTGAACAAAAAACAGTCACTTTGACAACCGATTTAGGTCATGTAACTGTCAAAATTTTTTATCAGTTTTCGAAAAAAGCTTTTCTCAATTTGAAATTGATTAGTGCCAATTTGAAGTTGAAAAGGTGTAGATAGTACACAAAACTTATATATGAAGTTGCAACATCATATCTCTTTCCATTTTTGAGATATTCTGTTTACACACAGTCTGACAGACAGGCTAATGAACAAAAATATGTTTTTTGGGTTCAGAGGACTCTAAAACGTGAAGATCTGTTGAAAACTCAATTTCGAATTTTTGTGGTGAATCCAATACTTCCTTTATCGTAAAAGGCAATAGGTATAAGCATTAAATTAAAATATATTGTTTTTTACAGTGCAATCATAGCGATGGACAAGGGACTTTTCAAGACTCGTCTTTTCCAATTTTTAATAGCCATGCCTGTTATATCAGTAGTCAATAACGTGCTGAAATATTCAATAGGGGAGTTAAAAATTCGCTTGCGCACAAACATGACGCGTCGCATTTATGATGAGTACCTTAAAAAATTCACCTACTACCGCATGGCAAACCTAGACAATCGAATTGCAAATGCCGACCAGCTCCTAACGACTGACATTGATAAATTCTGTGAGAGCACGGCTGATCTATATTGCAACGTGGCGAAACCATCGTTAGATATCGGTATATATGTATATAGACTTACAAAGAGCTTGGGGTACGGCACACCGGCGATAATGCTGAGCTATTTAGTATTCTCAGGGGTCCTCTTAACCTACCTAAGGAGGCCAACGGGGCGGCTAACAGTAACAGAACAGAAGCTCGAGGGCGAGTTTAGGCATATAAATGCAAGGATCATAACACACTCTGAGGAAATCGCTTTCTACCAAGGGAATTCACGGGAAAAGACAACCTTATTAGCCAGCTTTAACAAATTAGTAGCCCATTTAAGAAAATTCCTTCGATTTCGTGTGCTGATGGGTGTGGTCGATAACATAATTGCGAAGTACTTTGCAACCGTTGTCGGGTTTTGGGCTGTGTCTATGCCCTTCTTTATAGGCAGTTATGGCCTGGCCGAGGTGGGCCATGGAGAGAGATCAAGATTGTATTACACCTACGGGCGCATGCTGGTGAAACTGGCGGAAGCCATAGGTAGGTTAGTGTTGGCGGGACGTGAGTTGACTCGGCTGGCAGGATTTACAACTCGAGTTACTCAGCTTCGAAATGTCCTCGCTGAGTTGAATGAAGGCAAATACCAAAGAACCATGGTCGCTGGGTCGGAAGACTTGAAAGCAAATGGTGGCAGACTAATATTCAGGGATAACATAATTAAGTTCGATAAGGTGCCCATAATTACACCCAATGGTGATGTGCTTATAAAGGAATTATCGGTGGAAATACAGTCTGGTATGAATGTGCTCGTCTGTGGTCCAAATGGTTGTGGCAAGAGTTCCTTGTTTAGAATCTTGGGAGAGCTATGGCCTTTATTTGGAGGGGAACTTACAAAACCACCCCGTGGCAAATTATTTTATATCCCCCAAAGACCCTACATGACCTTGGGATGCCTAAGGGATCAAATTACCTATCCCCATTCGGGGGCTGAAGCAGTGCGGCGGGGCTCCACTGATGCAAAATTAGAGCAGCACCTCAAGAGAGTGCAGCTTGAATATCTGTTGGAAAGAGAGGGTGGACTCGATGCAGTGGCCGATTGG
The DNA here is from genome assembly GCA_940337035.1 of Agriotes lineatus. Classification (NCBI taxonomy): domain Eukaryota; kingdom Metazoa; phylum Arthropoda; class Insecta; order Coleoptera; family Elateridae; genus Agriotes; species Agriotes lineatus. The sequence continues at coordinate 116,180 of CALNHX010000865.1, forward strand.
TTGGATGTTTTAAGTGGGGGGGAAAAGCAAAGGATTGCCATGGCCCGGCTGTTCTACCATGCACCCCAGTTTGCTATTTTAGATGAATGTACCAGTGCAGTTTCCGTTGATGTTGAGGGTAGCATGTACAAATACTGCCGAGATGTTGGCATAACTTTACTCACGGTTTCTCACAGGAAATCTTTGTGGCAGCATCATGAGTATGTGCTGCACTTGGATGGACGAGGTAATTATAGCTTTAATTCCATTGAAGATGGTACGGAACAGTTTGGATCATGAAATGTTTAGTTAATTTTGTAGCAAAGTCGAAATTTGGTTTAATCTATGTATGCTTGTGAATAAGTAGTTCAAAATAAAGTCTTATGTGATCGGTGTAAATGAAAATTGATGGCTTGATTCTACCTTCTAGACATAATCAGGGTAGTCTGTAGCAGACGTATGTGTAGTATCTCAACTTTATTTAGTAAGCAATGCCAGTTGATAAGATGCTTTATGTACTATGAAATGCTATTAAACTTATGAAGTTGAAATGACAGGGTAATTAACTATATTTTTTTAAATGTTTTGGAAAATTTGATTTGCGAAAAAAATCGGAAAGAAAGTTTAGAGTGTTTCCATTTAACTCTTTTTTCTGAAGTAACGTGACGATACTGTTAAATTTCAGAATTCCAAATAGGTGGACATATAACAAACAGTTTGTTATTTTTATTATTCTTACATTTACAATATCAGTGACGTAATGTCCGCTATAGTGCACATTCACTTGAATAGATATAATATATATTATTGCCACTACAGTGCAGACATTTTAAAAATATTTTTCAAAACATTCGAGGCATTACACTCCGTGGAAGGGTTTGGCCTGAGATTTAGTGGAGCAAGGTCACTGACTATCTGCTCTGAATTTGTGTAAGCACAAAACATTGAAGAGCTCTCATGCTTCGTTTGTAAATATGGTCATTTTCTTACAATTTTAAATTTCTAGAATATTGTAAAGATAGCGCAACGACGGAAACACATATTCAGCCATGTAAGCAGTAGTATATTGTAAAAAAATATAACAAACAATATAAAAGTTGAGGTCATCTTTATACTAGTTTTTAGTAAAAAAACTAACTTTTTTAAAAATAACTTGTAACATCAGCAAAATCTTTTTTTCATAATTTGAAGAGTGATTTTTTGCTACGTTTTTAACAAAGATTTGTTGTCTTTTAAAGTCCAATCTTTTAGTGCTTTTTTTAAATAACATTTCAAAATCTAACTCTTTTTCAGTTATTATTTGCATTAAATAGATCACATTTTTTATTTTTGTAACTTTTATGGTTTTCTATATTTATATAGTTGCTACCTTTTTAAGAACGAAAATTAATTTTCTTTATTTAAACAATAGGTTAAGAACCAAAAGTCAACGAACTGTTTAATGTTATCACAGTGCAACTTATTTTGTCTTTTCTCCAGTTTTTTTTTTAAATTTAAAAAATTGTTTTGTTCCACTCGGGATATAACTGTGTTATATTACAAATAATCCACAAAAGAAAAGTTGAATTATTTGTAATAACACATGCGTGCTGTACACAATTTTATTCAACAACTCAATAAATATCTAAAAGTATAAATTTTGTATTGACAGCCATGAAAAGTCATAGTAACCAATTGGAAAGAACCAAGGGATCAAATACATTTATAATTAGAGTCGCCTGTGATTCGTGTTATACATTTGGCAGTACTGAAGTGTATTGTCAGTCTATGTCAAATTCGAGGTTAGTAGGTTAGGTTTTGTTTGTTATTTGACACAGACTGACGCAAAACCGCAAATCCTAATTTGAAATAGTTTGACAGTACTACCAACAATACAGTAGTGAATGACCTGGCTTTTATCTCGCTAGTGGGTTATGGTTTAACTCACTAGTGAGTTAAGGGCCACTTTGAAGGTCTAAAATCGATCTAGTAATAGCCTTATAACTAGGTTAAATTTGAAATTATTAATATTGAAAAGCAGTGTGTTAGAAGAGATGACACTATCAATTTTCAATTATCAGTTATCCTAATCCGAATGATAATGTTTTTTGTTGTAATATTGTTGTTAATAATTGGTTGTAATTAAACATTTTTGCCTTTGCCTAAACTTTAAATTTGTTGGAATTTGAATTTTGCTTAATAATGGCTTGTAATTATTGTAGCATAGATTGGTTAAAAGTTATTATATTTATTGCCTAGTCGTATTTTTTTGACTTTTGTATTAGAAATTTTGTTTTAATATTTACTGTCGACCAATAATAAAGATGCTATTGTATAAAACTAAATATGATTAGTCCAATTTTTCTGGTTAACTAATAACTCTTTGTTAAACCACCAAAACACATCGATACAATAAAAAGTTAATAGAAGGTTGGACAAATGATATTTTGTTTTTGGCGTATATGTTGTATTTCCAGAGATATATTTTTATTCACATATGATCAAACCAGCATGATTTGATGGTAAATTTTACTATTAATTACAACCTGATGTATTTTTGTTATCATTTATTTATATTTTCTATACAGTTGTTTGGGATCTGGTAACAACGTTGTTTTTAAATAAATACTTTTATAAACTGTGTAGTTTATTACTTCGCAAATTTAATGTGTTATAATTCTTTCCATTCAAAGTACTCTGCCCATCCTTGTCGATTGGACATATTTAAAAAAGAAATTTTAAATTCTTCACAGCTTCGTGTCGAATGTAATCAGATTTCATGCAACCTTTCACTGACCACTAAATCTAATTTTAGCTTTATTAGATTTCTCTTTCACTAAGACCCACATTTTACTTCCAGAAATTTGAATATTTTCTAGCTTCTTCCTCCTCCACAAAATTGAAAACTAGCCAACATTGCTCCACAATTCCTAGGTTATATTTAAATTAAGTGGTCAAGGTAAGTTTCTACCCGGATAAACAATGAGCATAGTTTAATAGTTTTTTGAATTTTTAATTAGAAGCTGTTCCGCTTGTATTGAATTTTCAGATTCTGTTTTGTGAAGTCATTACCAAAATTTGCATAATTTATACCACAAACTCGGTTTACTAAACTGACTGGAAATATTGCTGTTAAAATTTAAGAATAGAGGTCATGATGAGTTTGACTAAGGACTGTAATTTTGCATTCTAAGTCCTTTATAATTATATCGGCACAAATGTATATTATGTTAAAAAAAGGTTTTTATTAACGGAATATATGCTGTGTATCATAACTAGAATTTTTGTAGATATATAGCCATTCGAATCGTACCATAACTCCTGCATTTCGTATCTACAATTTAGTCAAATATATTGTGCAAACAAAAATGAACTGTCCTGGGCATACGTATTACGTAAACCAGTTGCACATTTATCGTTTCTATAATGGTGGCTCTCAACTATTTTCATACAGGGATAACTAGATGAAAAAGTAAAACTCTCGTAATCCGTAATGTAAGACATTATATTTTGTACATTGATGCTGCCAATATTAGTCAAAAAGATAATGTTAATAACCATTTGTGTCAAATATCTCATAATTTCGATACTTTTTTGATTTGTCGCCACTTACTAATGTGAAAATTGCTTTTTCTACGGTCACCTCTAAAACCGACTATTAAAAGCTCACTGTCAATGCGAAAAGTTAGCGATTCACACATTTTTTCCCTAGTAACCATTTTAACATCGCAACCACGTAAACAATGTCTTAATGAAATAATTGTGTCACTTCAATTTACTTTACGCATCGCCATGGCTAACCTGATTATTATTGTAATTCTTAATTTTTCTGGAACTGGCTGAAATTATTGACAATTGCATCACGGCGCGTTTTATTGAGTTTGAGAGTTTTTGTGAAGTTGAAGATGGAATCTGAAGATAATTGCAACCAACTGTAGTATTTGAAGCCGCCAATACAGCAACCAATGAGTTGTTGCCGGCCAAATCGCGCGGTCTTTATGAACGGCGGAACAACGACTTCATCAAATGGTGTGAATTGAAATTTCAATTATTTAACAATTTTGTCATTTATTTAGGACCGTAGATAAAATTTTGTATGTATTTCGAGTGTAAAGAACCATTTTGGTATTCGGTTGCTTTTGCGCGCCTCGCTACCGCTCGGTACGAAACTCGCATCCTCATACCAAAATGGCTCTCTTTACACACTAAATACATAAATATCTATTTTGACATTGGTTAATATAAAAATAAAGGTCTGAGATTAAACTTGTTTAAAAAGCATCAACCTTTGCGTTAACTTTATTTATTGCTAATATAATAAAGATGTGAAAAATCAAATTGTTTCAAAGAATGGTTCGGAAGCTGCTTTATAACTAACGACTAGTGTTGCATAATCAGAGACCGAACTACCCGAGGTTCTTAAATTGTTTTCATTAGTTTTGTAGCATTATAAAAGAATGATTACTTTTGCAGTTCATCTCTAGTAAGAGGTTTGTGCTCTATTCATCATCATCATACCTTTACAATCCTGTTGATTGTGGCCTATTTTATGCATCATTGCGTATGGCACAACTGGTATAATTAGTGGCCTATATTGCGATGAACTGCCCGTTTGTTTGCTTATTTAGGTACAAATTTAATAAGTTAAATTAGGGCAAATCACCACACAATTCTCAGGTTGGGTTTTATACGTTGCCTGTCAGTAACTTAAGGCTAGTTAAATGAAATGTATTTGCTGATGTTCAAAATAAAATGGTTGAACGCTCTTACTATTTTATTAAACTGCAATATTATTTTAGCTAGCTCTCAGCAAAACACAAAACTGCATATCTCAGGTTAGGTTCAGAATTTCACTATATTCATAAATTAATTCTCGATGTTAGACTATTTGTCCTGGAGTCGCTCCTATGCGCGGTTCTGGTAGATAACATTTATAATCCGTCAGATGACACAAATATTTCGTCAGTGCAACAGTGGTTACTTGAATGTTTAAAATCGCGAAACCAACAAAGAATCGTCAGGTAATTTGATTCAATTATCGCTTTAGACAACAAAACCTCCACTTCATTGTTACAGAATGACGGAAACCCACGCTAACTTTCATTTGTTACTGATGCTTGGAAATCCGCCAATTTCGTAAAATTTGATGACCTATGCAATTTTTGGATTATTACGGCGTAGCTGGACCCTTGGATATGTGATAGGCCTCTTCAGCAAGGTTTATTCTCGTATTTTAATAACTTTCCCGAACGTTGACACTCGATTTATAGTTAATTCCTACCTCGAAAAATTTTCAACTTTGGTACGAAGATGACCGGAAGTTGGCGCCGTTGATTTTCCTCTGCTGGAGACGCTCCTCTGGTTGCAAATCCCACTCAGGATGTTTCTGCAGGCCGGAGACGACGTTCGAAAATTTCAGTTGTCGGCTGTCGATACACTTGAAGATGAGATTGAAACATTTATAATTATATCGTGGCAGAAACTGCCACAAACACTTCCACTGGTGCACGGTGATGAGCACAATAAAATGCAACACTTTTTATAACTGGTAAACACTTTTATTTGCAAAAATATCAATTTTAAGAGAGCCCAATTTTGCCCATAACTGTCTTAATTTTTTTTAATTGTTCTCTTTTTTTACAAAAACGAATCGCGTTGCTATGTTACCGCGATAATTTTTGTTAATTAGAAATTAGTTTTGATAGCGAAATACACAAATGGAGTAAAGTTTGAATGCATAAATCTTAAATTAACATTTTCTTAAATCTAAAAAAATTGTCCTGAGCTAATAACTATCATTGTTTCTTCCGTTACGCACACAAATGTTTTAACATCACTGTTCTGTTTTTTCACTTTTTTTATGGATGCACTATAACTTGAGTTCAAATTTTCACATGTTGCTCGCTTTCCTTCTTTTCTGTTGTAATTTCGGCATTGCTCTATGCAATTTTCTCATTTACCTTTCAGATTGGTTGCCATTCACTGACCTGTACGTTTATTAATAATTACGCTCCTTTAGTCTGCACATAACAAACCCTTTGTGTCAATTAATTTTATTTGGCCTGGCGTTAAATATGCACAAACCTATTTTATTATATGACTTTATTCCAATTCTCTGAAATATGCTTTGCTTAAGCGTGCCTTTATCCGTTTAATTACTACTTCTCGCATCTCATTACCAATGCATTTAATACTTTTATTATTGTTTTAAATTGCAATTTCATAAAATATCTCAACTCTGTGCTTTATTGACTTGGTTAAATATTTTGCACTGCAAACAGAGCCAAGTTGTAGGCTTAAAACCACCTCAATATATTATAATTTTGGATTTCCTGTTACACTTTTACTTTGTAGTAATGCCCTATTTTCCGTCTATATTCTTTTAGCATCTGTTTTTACTTTCTGTCATAATTATTATGCCAAGATAAAGCTGTTTACACTTTCAAACGCTTGCTTTCCCGATTTCAGTTGTTTGCCTTCATCCATTTTGTTTCTATACCTCATATTAGTTGTTTCTTTTTATTTGCTTCATTGTCAATGTTGATTATTTTTATCTTTAGTTTATTCTCTGTTTTCGCTATTGTTAAATTATCTGCATATGATAATAATTTCCGTTGGCATATTTTACCTTCTAATTTTGCTGTTATGTTTATTTCAAGTACTAGATTAACTAATGCCAACATGTCTGCCTGCTTCACAACTTTCTTGCTTTGGAACACTCTTGTTTGCATAGCTTTTATTTCCACTACTGCTTCTGTATTCAAGGTCGTTCAGATAAGGTTAGTACGTTTTTAGGTATTTCCAGCTCTTGTACTTCATTCATTATCATGTTCCTGTATACAGTATACAGAGTCAAAAATATATTCAAAATCTAAGTATATCGTATTCTTTGGTTTTTCAATGATCTGTTGCATAATGTGTATAGCGTTAAAAGTTGATCTCCCCTGTGTAAATCCTTGCTGGTGGTCTCTTATTATTTGTTCAGCATGATTGTTTAAGCTGTGGTTTGGTGTGCTTAATAGCTGTTTAAGTAACAAGGAATGTAAGAACCTATTAATATTAGGCAAGTATAAGCCAAGGCGAAGCCTCGTCTTGCTGCCTGCCGAAAATGTTAATAGGCGAAGGCGATACATTTCGAGTTATCTTATTATATTTTTCCCGCTGCTCATCGAAATTTTCCTAGATTTTTTAAGAAATCGTTTGTCATCACGATTAATGTTGATTTCAATCCCTTCCGTTAGTTGTGTTACCTGTGAGCAAAGAGCATATAATTAGAAGAGGGTCAGCCTTATAGGTTTGAACGTATTGGTTGTTAAATGGGTTGCATACTCACATTTCTCGAATATATTTACAGCAAGCAAACGTCTCTTTGGCTTTTCTACCTGCCACCAGCTGGCACAACCATAAAGTCACCCCAGCACGAAGATAAATTGACCATTGTTGCCACATTGGAATAGCATTCTGAGAAGGTAGTAGTGATGACCAAAATGCAAGGAATTTTACAATCGAGATATTCGAATACGAGAGAATTTAACAATCTAATGAATCACTCGCAATACCAATGATTTTCTCGGATTCCATTAAGAGCTGTAGGGGTGCGTAGTCAAATGCCGGGCATTTAAAAATTTGAGTATCTTACTTGAATTTGCACCAACGAAATAATTTAAACTCAACTTTTCTCACTTTAGCAAACGTAAAATTTTAGACAACTGATTTATAATCCATATTTTACGCTAATTTGTATTCAATACTCATTGTTGCTAAGTTGACTAACGCGGTTAAGCCATAGCTCATACATAGTTAATCGTAAATAAGTTTTAAATAGTTTAAATTTTTAACAATAGTGCGCTCCACTAGCTACTGTTAGAGGTAAACAAATCAAAATTCTTAGTGCCACTACCACATTCGGAGCAAATTCATTTTGCAATACAAATTTTCAATGCTGTCTGTCAGCAAGTTTGAATGCATCTAAATCTTTGCAATCACTAGTTTTTAAATATTTCTTTAATGAAACATTTTGTATTGTTTTTCGAGCAGCTTTTTTGCGATTGTGCGTCGCGAAAAGACGGGTGTTTTTAGACGTTTTAAAATAAAAACAAAAAATATACGAATTATATTAATACTCGTAATAATAAACAAAATAAAGTGTGAGATCTGCTGGACTTACCAGTTTGTTGTAATGCTATACTTTCATTTTTCGTGATAGATTTTTTGGTTTTCTGAGGGCATTTTGTCGAATTCTCTGTTTTACTGATTTAACATTTTTCGTACAAAAAACTACTTGTTGACAACAGTGGCGTAACAAGACGGTTTGGCGCCGGTGTGCAAGAATAAATAATAGCCGCTGTAGACAAGAAATTTCAGAAAAAATAGTGAGTGGGGGCGCAATTTTTGGTCATGCAACACTTTAAATTTAAACGAAAATTAATAAGCTATTTTCTTAACATGAAAGGTTACTTACTGCAAAATAAAACACAGTTAGATGTTTCAATCTTTTATTAAATATAACATAATAATAATAATAATAATAATCACATTATTCCCTATTGGGACATAGGGTATTCGTATATTCTCTGTAGTTGTCATTTTCCTTTGCTATTTGGCTCAGTTGTGCTATAGTCTTTCCTGTCTCTTGTTTTACAGTTCTCCTCCACGTTTTTCGCGGGCGTCCTTTGTTTCTGAAACCCTAAGGGTCCCAATCAAAACTTTTTTGCAAATTTCAGTTTCATTTTTTCGCAACGTATGCTCTAACCATCCATATTTTCTTCTCCTAATTTCTATATTAATGTCCACCTGATTTGTTCGGTCCCAAAGATTTTTGTTCAAAATAGTGACTGGCCATCAAACACCTATTTACAAACACTTGCAATTTCTGCTTTACCAGTTCTGTCTACGATTCCGATCCATAAAGCAGAACAGGTTTTACCATTACATCAAACACTCGCAAAATATAACATAAAACATTAAAATACATATGAAAATACAAAAACAAAAACCACGTAAAAGGATTTTCTCAAATTATAAATCCTTAAGTCTTCACCTAAACAAATTTTATTTTTAAAATTAAGTCTTAGTATGTGATATTCTGAAAAATATTTAAAAAAATTGAAAAATAAAATTTTGCTAAAATTACAGAAAAATAGCTGTTTTCTGTTAGCTAACACTAACACACTTTTTAAAAAAATCATTAAAATCTTACTTAATTTCTGAAAAAACAGCACTTTCTGGATTTTGACAATCCCGAAAAAGAAAATTCTAAATAAGTAAAGTATGATATGGGCTAAATAAGGTTTTAGACAAGCAAAAATTATAGTCATAAAGTTTTAGAAAAAATCAAAAATGCAAAACTTTCCCATATGATGCCGACTTTTTGGCGGTCACTGTATTTTAGGAAATGTTATGCTTTGTAATTCGGGATACGGAAAGTTCGTTCCCCACATTTCGTTCCGGGGATATTTCGTCTCTCCACATCTCGTACCCGGAAACTTCGTTCCCGAGCGAGCACAATTTGTTTCCTGGATTACAAGGTGTTGAAAAACGAGTGCAGCGATCGGAATACAGTTAGAAAATGAAAGATATTTTAATTAATTTATATTATAAGAACAAAATAAATTGCATTTATTAAAAATGACGGCTTAATCTAAGTACGTATCTTCCTGATATTTTTTATAGGGCTGTAATTTCTCATTATGAACAACTTTTCTTTGTAATATTTTGCCGTATCATGAACAAAAAGGGTAGTTTTCCTGAAAAGAAAATATTTTTTGCTTAACTATCAAGGCCGACTTGTTTTTGAAAAACTGAAAATTTTCTTAAAATTCTCTACAAACCAAGCAGAAATTATAATTCCTATAACATTTTAATGTAAAACCAAAGAGCATATGCTCTTTGGTAAAACTAAAAATAAAATTTAGTTCTCTCTTGTAAACTCAATTCGGGGACATACTGTATATAGTTCTTATCAGTTTATTATAATAAATAAATTAATTAATATATCTTTCATTTTCCAACTACATTCCGATCGCTGTACTCGTTTTTCAACACCCTGTAATCTAGGGGACAAATTGAGCTCGCTCGGGAACGAAGTTTCCGGGTACGAGATGTGGGGAGACGAAATATCCCCGGAAAGAAATGCGGGGTACGAAATGTGGGGAACGAACTTTCCGCAAACCTTGTAATTCATTCCAACAGTTTTCCGTATCACCTTTCTTATGTAACAGCATCATTATTCTCTCTGTTGTCGTTTCTCTCTACCATTTTTTAACTAGCTGGTCACTTCCTGGTGCTTTGTTGTTTTTTGTTTTCTTTATTGCTTCATGCACATGCTTACTGTTTGCTGTTGCTTCTTTACACTCTGTCATGCCATTCTTCATTTCTTATTTATTTTTTTATCCTATTGTTCTCCCCGCTGCTTCTGTAATTCCTTTCTTTGACTTCTTCGAGTATATTTCTTCATCCATTTCAACTGCTTACTCTACATTTGTTAATAGGTTTCTGTATTTGTTCATCTTTCCGTTTTTCATTTTCTCTTCTCTTGTAGTTTCTTGGGACGCAACTGTTATTTATCGCCTAAGAAACCTACCCAAAAGAAATTAAAGACGTTAGAAAGAAACTGGAGCCAAAGCAAAGAAGCATATTTAAGATATGATAAACTAGATAATCTCTGAAACTTCTATGTGGCGTGAATCCATAATTCATATTCTTATTTGGGTATTTCCCCACTCTGCAAATTAAAAATATTAAATAACGAAAATAATAACGATTGATAACAAGGGCAGATTGTCCCTCGAAACGTTCGTTATTTAATATTTTTAATTTTCAGAGTGGCAAAATACCGAAATAAGATTATGAATTATGATAAACTAGTAATAAACAGGAAAATGTACAAGAAAATAGACAAAGAGGAAGATACTGATAGAGAAGAAGAATAATAAGAGGAAAAATACGAATCCACAACAGAAGATAAGGATAGATCAGAAGCAGAAGATAAACAAGAAAAGAAGGAACAACATTAGATAAGAAGGGGAAGAAACACACTGGGATCAGATGAGATGGAAGAAGAAAACAAAAAAATACCGAACAGGAACAACAAACCAACCTCTCAATCAAAACCAATAAAAACACTTGATGTAAACTGCTTGCTCCGATAAAAAAAACTCTGGCACAAAGAACAGTGGCAAGAAGAAGGACTTGACTTACAAAATACCCAATAGCAGAAACAGGGAACTGGGGAACAATTAAAGACGGCTTTGGCAACACTATAAAGTAAACAGAAAACAAACAAACGAATCTAACAAAAAAGATAATAAAAGATATGCAAAACCCTGAAATACAATAGCAGCATTGAATATCAAAACAATCAGTGGCAAAGAAGAACTAGTGGAAGAAATAAAAAGAAGGAATATACAAATAGGCTTAAGCAAAACAAAAAAAAACTGAAATGGAGTAAAAAATCCTCAAATATATTATATTATACTCTGGAAAACCAGAACAAGAAAGGAAAAAATGAGTTTGAATTATAGCAATGGAAGAGATAAAAGAAGAAAATGACGAAATGGAGACCAATATTGTCTCGAATTAAAGAGATAGAAACAGATATATATATATTGCTATGATTATAGACTTATGTTCGTTTAATAATAATGGTTTTAACCTTAATAAAAAGGAATAGCATGTATCTCAACTCAGGGGTAGGTTCTGAAATATCAAGTAATCTAATTGTAATTTGAATTATGTTAAAACTTCAATAAATTTGACATTTATGTCATTTGCAATTGCTTGTGCAGATAACTAATCAAGATCCTTTACAAATTATATAAAATTCATAAATCAATTCGTAAGTATGACTTTCTTTGTCTTAATGAACCAATTTTAAATGTTCTTTGTTACAGATAACATTAGCATGTATTTATTATTAACTAACCTGCAACGCTCAAACTTCCAAGTAGCTTGAATCAGCCTGTTTCCTTCAGTTCTATCTGTAAATAAACACTAATCACCTCACTTGTAAACTCGCTGCATCCATCACGTTGTCGACTCAAACTGTCCAGCTGTGAGTAGCCTCAAAATAATCTCGTTGTTTAACAATCCAAATCCTCATGTATGTTCCCTCAGTCGTGAGGAAGTTGATCTCCGTTCAATGGGTCCCAGTCTGTTGTGACAAAACTCCAAACAGCAACCTCGTCCTAAGCTGGAAGATGACAGTTCTCCACCAAGTCCAAACACCCTCCGGCGCAGCACACAGAAACTCCAAGCAGCGTCAACACTCCCAAAAGAACGTCCAATCGCCAATCCTTTGTATTAAAATTCCAATCAATTATATCCAAATCGTTACTCTTACTGATGTTTTATTATATAGTTCCAATTAATAATCTTGATCCTCCATTCTTGCTATATTTTATCTTTATATTTACTTGCACTCCTGTAGTTATACCACGTAAAATTCATTTACATTGTCGAGTTATATTTTCACTTCAGTACCACGTAACTTTCATGTATAGTCCATTTATCATGCCAAAATAGTTCTTAGATAAATAGCACTAGAGTATATTAAAGTTTATTAGTCGAAAAATACTTTACATTTCAGTTTTCAAGTTTGTTTATTTTTAATAATCCCCCTAAAACATATTTTTCTATCTCCTGACTACCATTATTTAAATTGAATGCCACACTCTAGACATTTTATATTAGGACTTTGATTCATTATCCTGCAACATTAAGTTGTTTGCATTATAATATTTCCTAGCCTTTTTCAATGATTACTATACGAATACTATTCCATTCTTTGCACTTAATTTTCGATATATTTAAATTATTTTCTCTCTCTATGTACCATAGCATAATTCCTCAAATTGAAAAGAAACTTTAGAATAATTCAAACTCATTATAAATTCCCTTTTCAATTTTCCACATTCTCTGTGAACAAACATTAATAAATAAAACTTTTAATAAACTCGTAGCAACAAATCAACAACAACTCTACTATCATTATATTTCCATAGTAACATTTTAATAAAACTTAGAATAAACAACAACTCTTTCAACATCTACAGTTTTTATCTAGTCACGATATGGGTAAATCATGGTTACATGGAACCTTCCTCTTATATGTTCATCTGTTTCGCTTATCAATTCGTACGTATTGTTATTGTTGAATATTTTATGTATTTTGTATGGACCCTCATATGCACATAACAGCTTTGCACATACTTTTTTTTTCGATCACCTATTCTCAGTTTTTTAACAACCACTGAATCTCCTACATTAAATCGTACCCGTTTTGAAATTTTTCTATTTTGCTTCTCTTCATACCTATCGTTAATTATCTTCAGTCTTCTCCTAGTTCTTTCCAAAAATTGTATTATTTCAACATTTCTCTGCTCTTTCCTCCATGGTCTCGCTGGTACTATCTGTTTACACAGTGTAACTGGGCTGATTTCTGTTGTTGTATTAGGGACATTGTTTATAAAATTTTCCACTTCTTCCAAATATTGTACCCATCTATTATGGTTTTCATAAGTTAAAATTCTTAAATATTTAATTACCTCTTTAATGTATCTTTCTGCAATGTTACTTTGAGGATGTCTTATACTACAAAAACATATTTTGATGTCATTCCTTTCCAAATTACTTATCAACCTTGAATTTTTAAAATAGGTCGCATTATCCGCTAATATCCTCTTTGGTTTCCCCACTTCTTGTTGAAAATATTCAATTGATCTAATAACATGTTTCGTATTGCAACTTTTTGTCGGATATAATTTTACAAATTTTGAAAACGCATCTACCATAATTAAAATGTGTTTGTACCCATATTGTCCTGTCACTAAATTACTTAAGTAATCAATAGCTACCAATTCCATTGGTTCAGTTACTCTGATACTTTTAACAATGTTTTGGTTTTTAAAGTTTCTCTCTTTGGCAATTTGACAAATGTGACAGGTTTGTATTAATTGTTTAATTAATCTAAGATCATTTTTTCTATAAAAGCATTCTCGAAACATCAACCACGTTTTCCTTGCGCCACAATGTCCAAATATTACATGTATTTCCTCAACAACTTCTAACATGTCTTCCCTACTTAAAACCATCATCTCCTTATTTTCAACGTCTTTTACTAACAAATCCTCTTTAATTTTGTACCCTTTATAATTATTCCCTTGACTTTGCAAAACTAAATTTCTTAACTCTTGTATTTCCTCTAACATCTGTTTGTTTAAAATTTCTTGTCTTGATAACCTTCCTTCCTGATAAATTTTTTCAATACCAATTAAAATTTGTTTTGGTTTTTCATAACTCGGTGTGTCTTTTCTACTTAAAAAATCAGCAACTACGTTTAATTTTCCTGGTCTATGCTTAATTTCAAATTCATATTGTTGCAAGTATAAAGCCCATCTATACAACCTGTCATTGTGAAAAGTTTTATTCTTAAGAAACGATATTGCAGAATTATCTGTTTCAATGTCAAATTTATTACCAGTTAAATAAAATTTTAGTTTATTAACTGCGAAAATTATTGCTAACATCTCCGCTATTGTGTATCTGATTTCATAACCTTTCAAAATCCTTGAAATAAAACATATAGGTACTTCTATCCCATTTTGTATTTGTATTAGCTCAGCTGCGATTGCTTGGTCAGAAGCGTCAGTACGAAGTACAAATTTTTCTTTAAAATTAGGATATTTTAACAATAGCCCTTCATGAAACCTCTGTTTGATTGTATTCAATGCTGCTTCACGTTCTTCGTTCCATGCCCATTTTGTATCTTTTCTTAATAACTGTACCAAAGGTAACGTTAATTCTGAATAATTATTAATGAATCTTTTATAATAGTTAAAAACACCTAACAGACCTCTTAACTTCTTCAAATTCTTTGGACGAGGCAAATTCTTAATTTCTTCGATACGTTTCTCATTTATTGTAACTCCATTTTTACTGATCTCATAACCTAAGTACGTTACATTTTTTTGCATAAATTCACATTTTGATAAATTTAATTTTAATCCATTTTTATTCAGTGTTTCTATTACAGTCTCTAAATGTTTTAAATGTTGTTGTTCATTCTTAGAAAACAATAAAATATCATCGATATAGTGCACACAAAAATCCTCAAACTGATTTAGAATTTTCTGCATTGCTCTAACAAGTGCAGCACATGATGTTGAAAGTCCAAATGGTACTACTTTAAATTGAAAAATCTCCCCATCAATACTGAATCCTGTATATTTCCTCGACTCTTCATGTAATGGAATAAGCCAAAAAGAATTCTTTAAATCTAACTTTGTAAGTATTTTCTTATCCCAAATTCTGCTTAATAAACCATCAATCGTTTGTGGAGATTCGTATTGTGGTTTCGTTATTTGATTTATTTTGCGTGCATCTAAACATAAACGAAGCGAACCATCGTTTTTCTTTACAACTACTAGTGGATTAATAAAATTGCTTTTGGAAGACTCTATTACGCCATCTTTTACCATTTTATGTATTTCTTTCTTTACTTGTTCTCTCAAATTAAAAGGAATTGGATACGTTTTACTGTTAAAACCTTTTGACTCATCTACCTGCAACTTATGTAAATATTTCTGAGCTTGTCCTACTCTATCATTGATAATCTCTTTGTTTCTAGTAAGTATTTCTAATATTAGGCCCTTGAATTGCAAATTCTTTTCACCTATCTTTAAATCATCCAACAAAATCCCTTTATAATTAATATTATTCATATTTCTTAGTACATTATTAATAATTATTTTATCATTATCATACATCAATGCGTCTCCAATACTCTTTGATTGGCTACACTTATTTTCTTGGCAGACACTTCTGGTACTGTTCCAAGATTTAATTACCCCTTTTAAATGAATGCATTTTTGCTCTCCATTTATCTGAATTCCCAATTGTTGAATGATATCGACCCCTATTATTAAATCAATACTCAAGCCTTTTACTACAAATAAACTAACTATGCCTTCCCATTTATCAATTATTATTTTAATACTCAATATTCGATTAGTAGTTGAAATTTTCCTTTTCGTTGCAGATAGTAAATCTGTTTTATTAACCTTGATTAATTTATTATGTAAAACGTCTATATTTTCTAAAATTATTTCTTCCTTTATTAAAGAGGCCATTGATCCACTATCAATTAATGCTAAATATTCATTATTATTTAAAATAACTTTTAAAAATGGTAATGTTGAAATTTGGCTATCTTCTTCTTCCTCTTCTAATAAAAATTGTCCATTATTCTCCAAACTAGTGTTGATAAACGTATGGTTCTTAACTAAATTAATTAAAATTGAAGTTTTTTTTATCTTCTGAGGAATCTTCATAAACCTCATCCTCTTGCTTTCGGTCTTCTTCCCTCGGTCTTCCTCTATCATATTCTGTTCTATACACTGTATTAATGTACTGTCTGTTAGGGTATTTGTTCTTGTTATCATCTTGATTTGATTTCTGATTATTCTTTTCGTCGATCATTTGTTGATATCTTCTCCGTTCATTGCCATTATAATATCTGTCATTAACATTCCTTTGGTAATTGTTTCTATTTTGGTAACTTCTCCATCTATCATAATTCCTGTTGTATCCATTATTATTAAAATTCCTCTCACCTTGTCTGTAATTATAAAAATTATTTTGGCCTAAATTATGTCGATTTTGTTGTATTTCCTCGAATTTTCTTTTACTAGAATTTGGAAAACTCGCAACTTCTTTTCTGTAATTACTTCTATGATTTATCATTGCCATATCATAATTTCGAACTATCTCTAAAAAGTCCCTCATGGTTTTTATATTTTGTACTGCAACAGCTCTCGTAATCTCCTCCTCTAAATGTCTTGATAGATGTTGAACTATTTCTTCTTCGGATAATTTTGGAGTAAGATGTTGTGCTTTGTTAAATTTATTAATGACATATATTTCCCGTGTACTACCTCTTTCCATGTACCTTCCAGTTGTTAACTGTGTTCTTACTCGCGCCTGATGTACATTACTCCAATATTGTTCTATGAATAATTTTCTAAACTCTTTGTAACTGTCATACCTTGATTTTATAATACTATGCCATACATCTGCATAACTTTTCAGGCTCATATTTATAATTTGCAGCTTCTTATTTTCATATGGTATTGTCCTCATAATATCATCTAATTTAATCAAGTATGTCATAGGCTGTTCACCTATTCTCCCTTCGAAAATTGGTAGCATTTCTGTCTGAAATCCCAGGTAACTCCCTCTTGAACTCCCATTTAAATTTTCTGTACTATCTTGTATCCTTTGTAACTTATCTTCTACTTCCTTGAATTTTACTGTGCTGTTCAAAATCTCTCCTTGTATTTGTACTCTATTTTCATCTACCTTCCTTCCTAAGACATCTACTTTTTGATCCGTATACTCTAATTGTACTTTCATTGTATCTTCCAATGTTACTTTCATCCCCTCTAGTTTTCCTTCTAGTTCTTCTTTATTGCGTTCTAACTCTTGTCCAATGGTTTGTTTCAAGGTTTCCTCTAGCTGTTCGTTGGCTTCTTGTCTTTCCTGTCGCACCTCATTCTTTACTTCAACTTTATAATTTTCTAATGTTAAACAAATGTTATTGATTTGTGCTTGTAGTTCTTCCTTATTTCCAATTTTAACTTTATAAAATTCGTCTTTCAATTCCTTCATTGCTTCTTTCATCTTTTCTGTCTGGACTTTTTGATCTTGCAACTTCTCTGTTAATCTTTCTGCAGTGTCTTTTATTGATTGTTGTAGATCCCTCTTTGTTTCCTCAGCTAACTGTTGTGACCTTCTTTCTCTTTCCTCTGCATCCTTCTTTGACCTGTTTTCCCTCTCTTCTGCATCCTTCTTTGACCTGTTTTCCCTCTCTTCTGCATCCTGTAGTAATTGCCTCTTTGTTTCTTCAGCTTTTTCCTCAATTGATTGCTTTAAATTTTCCATTGACTGTTGTGATTGCATTTGCATTTGCATCATCGTTTCCATTATCTGTTTGAACCTGTCTTCTTCTGCTGTTTGTTTTTGCTGAAGCCTTACCTGGTCTCCTTGTATTTCCATTTCCGCTTCCTCCACTTCTACTTCTGTAGGGATTGTAATATCTTCCATCTCCTGCTGTTCTTCTTCTGTCCTTTTACTTTTCCTTGTGACTCTTTTATCTGCCATATTTATTATTTAACCTTTTATAAATTATTAAAATTCTAATGTAACACCTTTTATTAAATTGTAAATTTTGCAATTTATTTGATAATTACTTTTTATCCAAAAACTTTAACAAGTTTTATTGTTGTTTGTTCTATCCTTTTATTTATTTATAAGGAACAATATTTATAAAATGAAATGTTACTCAGCGTATTTTTTTATTTTAAACTTGTAGCTTGTACCCTTATTATAGCAATAAACAATTAGCAAACAGCCCCACGTATGCGGCGTCCATAATTTATGCTATGATTATAGACTTATGTTCGTTTAATAATAATGGTTTTAACCTTAATAAAAAGGAATAGCATGTATCTCAACTCAGGGGTAGGTTCTGAAATATCAAGTAATCTAATTGTAATTTGAATTATGTTAAAACTTCAATAAATTTGACATTTATGTCATTTGCAATTGCTTGTGCAGATAACTAATCAAGATCCTTTACAAATTATATAAAATTCATAAATCAATTCGTAAGTATGACTTTCTTTGTCTTAATGAACCAATTCTAAATGTTCTTTGTTACAGATAACATTAGCATGTATTTATTATTAACTAACCTGCAACGCTCAAACTTCCAAGTAGCTTGAATCAGCCTGTTTCCTTCAGTTCTATCTGTAAATAAACACTAATCACCTCACTTGTAAACTCGCTGCATCCATCACATTGTCGACTCAAACTGTCCAGCTGTGAGTAGCCTCAAAATAATCTCGTTGTTTAACAATCCAAATCCTCATGTATGTTCCCTCAGTCGTCAGGAAGTTGATCTCCGTTCAATGGGACCCAGTCTGTTGTGACAAAACTCCAAACAGCAACCTCGTCCTAAGCTGGAAGATGACAGTTCTCCACCAAGTCCAAACACCCTCCGGCGCAGCACACAGAAACTCCAAGCAGCGTCAACACTCCCAAAAGAACGTCCAATCGCCAATCCTTTGTATTAAAATTCCAATCAATTATATCCAAATCGTTACTCTTACTGATGTTTTATTATATAGTTCCAATTAATAATCTTGATCCTCCATTCTTGCTATATTTTATCTTTGTATTTACTTGCACTCCTGTAGTTATACCATGTAAAATTCATTTACATTGTCGAGTTATATTTTCACTTCAGTACCACGTAAATTTCATGTATAGTCCATTTATCATGCCAAAATAGTTCTTAGATAAATAGGACTAGAGTATATTAAAGTTTATTAGTCGAAAAATACTTTACATTTCAGTTTTCAAGTTTGTTTATTCAATAATCCCCTAAAACATATTTTTTTTTCTCTTGACTACCATTATTTAAATTGAATGCCACACTCTAGACATTTTTATATTAGGACTTTGATTTGTTATCCTGCAACATTAAGTTGTTTGCATTATAATATTTCCTAGCCTTTTTCAATAATTACTATACGAATACTATTCCATTCTTTGCACTTAATTTTCGATATATTTAAATTATTTTCTCTCTCTATGTACCATAGCAATATATATATTCTTCTTTCCCATATACTTATCTTATTTTCGTATACCTTTGTGATCACCCACTTTTCCGCACCAAACATTACTACTGGTTACTGATTTGTATAGTCTGATTTTTGTTTTTATTTGTATGTTTTTGTCTTTTAGCACGTTATCCAGGGCTGCTGCACATCTAGCTCCCATCATTAGTCTTCTATCTATTTCTGATCCATGTTGACCATTACTATTCATTTCCACTCCTAGATACACTATTTTGTTCACATAGTTGAAGCTATATTTATCCTGTGCTTAGTATTTGGATGGACAGGTTTTGGTTTACTTCTTGTGTTTTGTTCTTAAGTATCATATATTTGGTTTTATCTTCATTTATTTCCCGACCAGCCCTCCTTGCTTGTTCTTCGACGTTTATGGCGATTATTTTTAACTCTTCTTTGTTCTAGCTAAGACTACTATGTCATCAGCATAGGCTACAACTTGTTAGGGCCCTGTTATAATATTTTGCTTCATGTTTACATTAGTTTCTTTTAGTATATTTTCCAACACTATATTAAAGATTGTTGTGGATAAGGGATCCCCTTGCTTTAGCCCTGAGTTACTTTGGAATTCACTGGATAATATTTGTTTAAATTTAACTGCATTCATTGTGATTTTTAGGGTCATTTTAACTAGGTTTATTAAATCTTCTGAGATTTCTAAGTTTTCCAGCGCCTTAAATATTTCCGGTCTTTTTAATTTGTCATAAGCCTGTCTAAAGTCTATAAGTAGTGCATGTATAGGGATATTTTTCTTATTACATTTTTTGATGACTTTGTTGTGTGATAAAGATCTGATCGATTATGGATTTCCCTTCTCTAAAGCCAGCTTGATAGCTCCCAATTTTGTGCTCCGATTTTTGTTTTAGCCTTTTATTTATCAAATGTCCAATATTTTGTAAGCCACATTTAACAGTGATATTGGTCTATAGTTTGATACCCTACTTCTGGCACCTTTTTTGTAAATTGGGCATATAATTGTTTTAGTCCATTCAGTTGGAATTGTTTTTGTTTCCCATATCTTCTTTATTAGCTGATATAACCTTTCAAGTACTTTTTTATCTGCTTGTATTACTAGTTCTGCTTCTATGTTATCAGACCCTGGGCTTCGATTATTTTTTAGTTGTGTTATTGTTTCCAACATTTCTTAGTAGGTTGGAATTTTTGTCTTGTTTTTGTGTTTAGGTTGTGGATGTCGTGTCTCTTCTTCTTCTGTATTATTTACTGTTTTACGGTTTAACCGAATAATTAAATATTGTAGTGTTGTTTGTTACAGGCTAAACCGGTATTAAGACGAAGAAAACAAAGCTCAACAACTAGTGCCTAAGCTAACTCACAAAATTTGGAATGTATTACATGAGACCGCTGCCCCAGCCCGTCACAAAAGAATTGCCGACTAAACTTCAGTGGAGTGAGGGGTGTTTCGACACGAGATCACACAGGGCAACGGCCTAATAAACGAAAAACATATCTAAAATGATAAGGCGCCACCACAATTCCATACTTGCGCATATGCACACCCACCTAGGAAAAGTGAAAACATAACGGGTTCACGTTTCGACTATTACCTTGGCAGTATTCTGGTCAGCGAGCCAAGTACACCACCACGGACCTACATTTGGAGGAACTCACTGAAACAGCTAGCCAAGCTGCTTTTACAGCTCTAAAAATACACATACATATCGCATGCACAATAACAACCACAGTTAGCCAACATGAAATGTATTAAAAAAATAAGTTAAATGCATAAAAGTTACATAAAAATATGAAATGCATTAGTAAACATTAGATAGGTAAATTGCGTAACATCTTAATCTATTAAAATATTCGGTGAACTTGACAGCAATTACTGAAAATTACTGGTAAATGGTATCAATATTAAACTATCGAAATACTGAATCAATGGACAGTAATAAAAAGGCGGTATTCAAGTAAACATGGAACAGTTGTGACACATTTCAATCTGCCATCACGCAAAGTTAAACAGGCTCATGTAATCTGACGGTACTGAATTAAATCGACAGGTACACAACTAAAATGGTTTGACAAATGCAAAAATGCATACAATAAAAGTTAAACGACCATAAGGTTCCGTCAACTGTCCGATACTTCGGCGAATACCATGTACACTTAAAATTCGCACTGTAATAGCTATTAACATATCTAGGAATGTTATGAGTATCATAACTGCCGCAGATGTTTTGAAATCCGAGCTCGTAGAGCGAGGATTTTAAAACTTCTAAGGCAGTTATGATTCATAACATCCGTGATTTGTTCAATAGTTTATCGGTTGCTATATGGTTATGGTTGCCATGTAGGGTAATATTCTTTAACCCTACAGATAAGTTATGACCTAGTTACCTGCCTACTTTTGTATATGTAAACAAAGGCTTAATATCCTGAAACCGATAAAAGTAGTTAACAATATTATAACGCTACCTTAAGGGGATTGGACTCGCTGTTTAGCTTTTGTTTGCGGCAACGTGGACCGATTATACGTAGCACAACTTTATGTTCCACTCTCTGTAGTGGAATAAAGCGGGATGGGGATAATACAGTTACTCAGTGCGCTTAATGCTATGACATCGCACTGGTATACTGACAGAATAAGTGGTCCACACGCATAGAGTACGCACCCGTATTCAAGAAATTTTAAAATCCACAAGATTAACATCCAATAATACTGATCGTTGAAATAATGAATCGAAGACGGTGCTCTTCTTTTACCGTGGTTATTACTTCACTTATAATTTCCCATGGTAAAACCGCATGAAAACACTGATTGCACTTTCTCACCAAGTAGTCGCCAAATCAGTATTTGGCAGTCTGAATGCTGTACAAGTTACAGAAAGTAGATTGGGACGCGGTGAAAATCGGAACTAATGTTAGAATCTAGTAATTTCCAAGTTTCGTAGTGGTAACATTTTTACATCTATCGTATTGACATTAAATTGTTAACCTTATTTAAGCTAAATGACACAATAAATCAGAAGCGTATGCAACATTGCGGTATGGTGTATTATCAGTTCTTGAATGTTAAAAGGATTGCGGAAATAATGGTGTTAAGTTGAACAACCAGGCTCTGCTAAACCTTCTATCCCAGCAACAGCAATTTTCACACTTTAAAACACAAAGAATCTGTCATATGACTTTAGTCACTGCGCAAACGAAATCCCTCTACCCACCGCTACTGTTTACTTGTCATTTAAAATATAACCTAACTTTGTATGTTTTTGACAACTTTCCACATATTGCCAATTCATCAAATATGATCACAGCGCCTTTCATGACCTACCTTGACACCCAATCTACTTTCTGTAACCTGTACTGTACTATGCAGTAGCCGTAAAATTAGCCAACGATTTTCTTTAGACGATGCAGCGACGTTATTCTGACTATTTGTAACGGGTAATTGTGCGATTCTGGATTCTTGAAGCGTTGTTCGAGTGAGCAAGCGCTATGAAGGTTCGCGTTTGCTTGTGAGAGATAGATGAAATGCACGAAAAATGAAAAACGAAATTATAGAAAAACCGAAAGAAATTATCTAATTTTCTTTATACTATTGTGTGTATAATTAATTAAGGAATGGAGGATCCTAAAAGAAACCTTATATTCCTTAAAAGTATACTGTTTTTATTGATTTTTTTATATTAATTCTAATTTTGAAAAAAATGGTTGAGCCATTGTTTTTTTAAATGAGGTGCCCACAAAGTACTTTTCATAAGTTTAACAATACAACAAAAATTTTAATTCTACGTTTACTGGTTCTAACGTAATTCACTTTTTACGACAAGCAGCATTATACACATATACATCTCTTTCTAACTAACGTAGACTTATAGAAGGAAATGAATATTCCAGTTGCCGATGCCGGCGTAAAGTATCTACGTGTGGAGGCTTTAAATGTGGAACTAAGTCGTGTTCAATACCCTTAAGAAGCTTGGCTAGCGGCAACTGATGTCTCATGCAAACACTGCAGAAAACACCCAAGAGTGCACCAACTGCGAGAAGCTGCTGACTGAGACGAAACCATGGGATAATCCTCTCACAAAAGCGAAATTTGAAGCCCGCGCGAAATAGCAGAACGACAAAACGATGGCTTCGCGAAACATGGAAAGCTGCTAATGAGTTTTCACAAAGAGTCGGTCCAAACGACGTATTGTAGGGGTTGCCGCCCCACGACAAACGAAAACTCCAAGACTTAAGCTCGATTGATAAATTGACGCCCGCCCGTTTGACGTTAACGCTGACGCGGCCGCAGACGCAACGCCGATGTTAAAGCTCGATTTATAGATTGACGCCCGCCCGTTTGACGTTACCGCCGACGCGGCCGCAAACGTAACGCCGATGTTAAACTGTTTGGTTCAAATGTAACCGTTTATAAAATGACGTTGTACGCAAACGCCAACGCTGCACCGCTTCCGTCTGCGGCAAGTTGGCCAAGATTCAACTTTGGCGTCAACGGATTTACTCGACCAATCACAAGGCGAGAAATTTTGCGCGGGATTATTTGACCTGCTGCGCAGGAAGCAAAGCAGAGAGGTTCTCATTCTCGTGGTGTTAGGATTATATGGTGTGCTCACGCGCATATGTATTGCTATCCTTGTCGCACACTGTGACGTCAGCTTGGGAGCAGATTTGCCACACTACATTGGTAAAATTCTTATAATTATTCTCTGTAGCTCTTATTATCAAAGTTGGAGAATATATGCAAATATGAAAGTTGAGCATATTTTTATGGTTAATATAACTGCCTTATTAAATTTATTAACACAGGTTTTGTTAATAAAATACATAATGAGAAAATTATGTCGCAAACTTTTTAATTGACATAGTAAATACGAGACTTATAGTTAGAAGTAGTAACATTCGCACATTAAAATAGAAAAAATAATGCAAGTAACTTTATTTTGCACATTTAGCTGTGCAACAAATACCAAAGCAATAAACAAGTCTGTTGTATTTCTATTGTTCACCTATTTTTTTACATACTTCTGCTTAGACAATTTCTTCTGCAATTTTCGTTTACCGTTTGTTTAGATGCCCTAATCTAATATACAATCTAGTTCACGCCATACAAAGAATTATTTCATACGGGAACATATTTAAGTAATTAGGGCCAGTGACAACCGCATCAAACATTTTTTTTAAAAACTAAAGAGTGTGTCTAGAATTCGAACTAATTGCATTAATTCGTCACTAAGATACATTAAATGTCCTTTTCAAAGAAACTATCCAATCTGGACTCTTCGAAATATCAAGTTTTCTTGTAGCTACGCCCAAATTTAAATCTTTATATTTATTTTTACATCTGTAAGCTACATATCCTGCCATACACTTTAAACTCTGGTTACTAAGAGTCTCAGAAAGTTGATTTAAATTCAAGGCCTTTAAAGTATTTTCAAATGGAGTTTCATGGAAAGTAGATATTTCAGATTGAGGAAACATAACTTCGGATTCATACTCTGGTTTAACGATGGTATCATGTGTTAAAAAAAAACTCATTTAGGGTAGGCAATGGACAGAAAGATAGAACGTCTAGTCATGTCTTAACTCTGTAGGTGAATGTCAGATTGCAATGAGTTTATGAACACATCTGTCAGTGTGACAGGTAACAATTTACACTGCATTAAGTTTAATTGTAAGAAGCCACGTGGCGCTGTTGGGTAAGTGCCAGACTTGCATTAAGCAAGTCCTCGGTTCGAATCCCGCGGGGGTCGGAATTTTTCCGCCTTGGTGATTGGAATCGGGCTCGATGAGACCATTCACAGTTGGGCACCAAATTAACTGTGCTCTACTCAGAACCACAGACCTAAGAGATAGAGTAACAAGGTCAACACATCACCAATACACACACTTCATACAATGGTTGCTGCGCAAGCACCAAAGGCGCGATCCAACTCTGTATCCCGAAGTTGATCATTGTACGCCAGATGCCAGCGCATAAAGCACCAGCCTCGACACCGCAAGGTAAATGAGGTTACAGATAATACATGCATACAAGTTTAATTGTATCAAGCAAAAAAAAAAGATGACATGTATTTTTTTGTTAAGTGTTTTGTATATTTTTAGGAAAATAATTCAAGGTCAAGTAGTAATTTAGTTCTCTCTGACTTGGTAGTTTATTTGCATCAATGGGTATATCTCAAGTTACGGCAAACTTCAATTTGGTCATGGCATGCTGCGAATGAGTTTTTTTTTTGAAACACTATATAATCTTCGAGCAGTGTACCATCTTTATGAATATTTAAATCATCATTCACATCCTTGTTTTCTAATTCTGAAGATTCAGTGGTAGGCTATCTGCAAAAAACTGTGGTTAAACAAGTATCCTCTTCGGTATTTTTGTTCATTGTAAATATAGACAATGAATATTGTCCCAGTACGGACCACCGAATTCTGTACTTGATTTGAAGTGGATTCGAGTTTTCCACTACATCCTGATTGAGTTTGTATGTTATTAAATAATTGATGTTATACTTATCGCGGAGGTACAAAGGGGCGGTTGCTTAAAATAATACTCTTTTGAAAAGGTAAAGGAGACTTGTGTTTTCCAACAACCATTTTACTTATCAACTATTTTTGTTTAATAACCCGTTCGCAAATGACGCTTTTCTGCATCCCACGCAGTTAGTAATAACGGCGGATGTTACGGCTTGCTCCCAAGCTGACGTCATGCGCGGAACTGACCAAAATTGAACCGCTACGTAGCACACCATATAATCCTAACACCACGCTCATTCTTAAAAGCGTGTTGTCGAATGTGGATGTGTTTATTGTGTTATCAGAGTTTTTAGTATTATTTATAGCGTTAGTTAGTTAGTTAGTTATTTATTATTATAAGCTTAGCATTAGAAGTTATTTGCACGGGAAAATGGGAGAGAAACGTAAGTAATAATTATTGAGAATATAAACAGAGGATTTTCATAACCTTAAATTTTCAGAAGTAGATATTGGTTTGCTCATCGAGCTAATTCAACAAGAACTTCATATTTATGATAAATCAAATAGGTTTTTTAAGGACGACATGGTGAAGCAGGGGACTTATGAAAAAGTAGGCCGCATATTAAAAAATAACAGGTAAAATGTTAAAATTATGGTAGTTAACAGGTATCACACAAATGATTGTTTTTAGCCGAGCAGTGTCGCAAGATGTGGAAAAATTTACGCGACAGATACGTCCGGGAAAAAAAAGAAAATGAGGGTGACACACTCAGGTCAGGAGTACGACGTAGATTACACCTTATGGCCGTACCTCAAGGCGTTGAGTTTTCTGGAGCCCTACATCAGACCCCGAACTACAATAGCAACAAGAGCAGCAGCAAGTAGTAAGTATTTATACGCTTGCATAAATTGTTTATTTCATTGTTTGTTTAATGTAGGCCCTGCTATCGCAACACAATTTATGATGGAGACCGAAATAGGTAATGACGTATTAGAGGAGCCCGAAGAGTTGCAGGAGCGTGAAGAATCACCGGAGCCCGAAGCTTCACAGGAGCCCGAATGGTTGCAGTAAGTTTATAACAACTTTTGCTGGGATAATATTTAAACTCGAATTTTGTAGTCACAGAGAGGTTCCAACGACCAACAAGTAGTACTCCCTCTTTCACGGCTGTGGGGGAAACTCCAAACAAAAGGGTGAGACGGGACAGCAACAAGGTGGCCAACGAGTTGGTCGATGTGGCACGACAAATCGTAGCCCAAATTAAACCTGCCCGGAATTCTACCGACAGCTTCTTCGGGCAAGATGTAGCCGAAAGGTTGCAAGAAATGGCACCAGACCAACGCTCTGCTAAACGAAGAGCGATTGTACTTTTGCTGGAGGGGGAATAATGTTAAAATATAATACATTACTTTATTATAAATAAACAATAATTTACTTTGTATATTTTTTATAATAGCATACAGTTAAGATAATCTCTGAAACTTCTTTGTGGCATGATATGATTCATGTACTTATTTGGGTATTTCGTCACTCTGAAAATAAAAAATATGAAATATCGGAACGTTTTAAGGGACAACCTGCCCTCGTTATTAACGATTAAAAATTAAAACTCGATGCTGACAAAGCAATTCATTGGAGGTTGGTCGTTTTTTGATCCCAGTGAAAGAGCAAACTTCCTTGTTTTTTAGTTTTAATTTTTAATTGTTAATCATTAATAGCGAGGGCAGGTTGACCCTTAAAACGTTCCGATATTTAATATTTTTTATTTTCAGAGTGGCGAAATACATGAATAGCATACAGTGTTGTTTAAACAAGCTTCTGATGCTGCTAATAATAAACCATTAAACAATAAACTTCAATTAAGCAGGTTGTTGACAAGTTGACTTCAGGTCTCTTTAAAAGCTTCGGCTCCAGTTGTTTGTATAAATTATTGAACACTTTTACAGTCATCCTTGTGTATTTAAAAAATTGATCATGGTCCATCTTCTTCATTGGAAGGAATGTGGCACGATAAAAACCGTCCTTATAGCGTGTCGTGTATATGGGTCGAGTTTTCCATCGTCTCGCCCTTCGTGTAGTTGTTCCCACGAAATGGGCTGCACCTAGTACAAGCACACTTGCCACAGCTAACAGGTAGTTTGCCGCTTGATTGTCCATTCTCATATAATAAACCAAAATGTTAGGTTAGGGCTGCCGATGCTCGTGGCACGTGTCACTTGTTACTTTTATAAATCGAACTTTAACTTTTGAATGCGCCTGCGTACGTTAAACTATATGGCAATTTATAAAATAGCTCGCCGTAGACAACGTCGGCGTTGCATCTGCAGCCGCGTCAGCGTTAACGTCAAATGGGCGGGCGTCAATTTATAAATCGAGCTTTAAAACGGTAAATAACCACGTTACGTTTGCCCTAAGCCAAGGCTACCCCATGTGCAGTTCAATAAGATGCACAACACTTGCGTACGGAACAAAACATGCTCGCAAATTGAAACCCAATGTCTATTGGCTCGAGATAGACATATCAGGTATGAATGTGATAAACGCAAACTCAGGTCAAGATAATGCTACAGATGATCAGTTCGATGCCCATAAAATTTATAGTTCTCAACATATTGAATCACTAAAAGTCAATTTGAGGTTCAACTCAAGGATCTCGAATCTAAATTAGAAAACTGTAAGCGACAACCCCAGCTGTCTCCCTTGGTGCTGGAAACTGTAACACAAGAAGCTATGGAGCGTATAAATAGATCTAAGAATCTTATCATCCATGGTCTATTTGTGAGATACAGTGAACTCTCTCATAACGGACACTCCATTAAGCGAACCCCTTTATTAAGAGGACATTTTTCTTGGTACCGTCAGGAACTAATATAGTGTAACTGCAAGGGCATCTCCATTAAACGGGCTCTCTGTTAACAGGATGCGAACAGGAAAATTCTGGAAATTTTTAAATATTTACCTCTTTTAAGCGGACATGTTACTAATTATTGTGCTTAAATGCTAAGGAATTAGGGAAATTACAGGTTTTCATATGTGTGGTATGGAGCGCGATATAAATTGAGTGTTCAGATGCTAGCTAGAAAACAAGGGGAATTACCTCTTTTCATATATGTGGTGAAAAGGCAAAAGGGTATAAGTCAAAAATGATCATTTTACAGGAACATCAAAAAACTATTTTGCTGGAAATTTGAGAACATTTAATTCTTTCGCTGGTAATCAAAAGAATCAAGCGATTTATTGACTACAGCTTGCTTTGCTATTGATTCTAAAACTATTTCTACTAGAAAATAAAAAAATACGGAACTTATACCTTATCGCATTTCCTTTTATTCATTTTATGAAATAGCAAAAGGGTATAAGTTGACATATAGCTTTCTGCAATTTACCAGAATATGTATTTTCTGATAAATAATTACTATGACAAAACAGCATATGTAGACATAAACTAAACAAGAATCTGTGTTTTCGAGTTCGAATAATGTGGGGTTATGTGTAAACTTACCGGTTAAGTTCTTGTTACAGCACTTCAGCAAAACTTTGTACGCACGAGAGTGTGTCCATTTTGGCATTTATTCGTTAAAGTACACTATAATAACTAATAATAACACTGGAAAACTGGACCGCTAAAACACGCTATTGCACTTGGAAATGCACTCGTAGTATAAGTGTATATAAGTTATTTGTTTCCAACAAAAACGGAAAGTTATGAAATGGCAAAAGGGTATAAGTTAACATATGCTGTTCTGGCGTTGCAGATAACTTTACGAAAAGCTTCAACTCGGGGTATTAGTACACATGTACCTATTTGCCATTCACTAAATTTTTTTAAAATCAATTTTTAGTGAAAATTTCAGGGAATAAGTCTACATATCCCATTTAGAAAACTTGCTGTAACAATGCGGTTCTGGTACGTAGACTTATATCCTCTTGTATTTAGATGCCCGACATTGCTCTGGACACGGGGCATCAATAAAATCAAAAATGATATAAGTCGACTTATACCCTTATGCCTTTTTTCCACAGATATGCGCCCTATGTTTTCCAACCTTAATCCTCAGTTATGTATCTGAATTTCGGAAGTGAAAGAAGTGTCCTGCATTCAGTGTTGGCATGATTTTCCCCAGCCCGAAAAAACCCAGTGGGTTTTTTCGGGTAAAACCCACCTGAAAAAACCCGCGGGTTTTAGACTAAATCTGGGTTTTTCAAAAATTGACAAAAAAGTATTCTAAAGCTGTAAGTGGTATAAAATCTTCCATTAATAAAAATTTCATAATTTTTTCAAACTAGTGATTTTTGCAGTATTCGAAGTGATGCCTGTCAGTCTGTTTGTCATGTAATGGATTGGCCTGAAAATGTATACCATCGTTTCTAATATAAATTCAGAGAGCCTATTGAATTTTGGTTGAAATTAGGCAACCGGAAGAGGCACTTCACTCTTGCTTTTTTCCGTTTTGTGGGGAAATTTTATAATTGTTTAATAAAAATTTTATTTGACAGAACAGGATCATAAATTAGGCAATTATTTACAATTTTCGTTTGAACAGTTGTTTTATAGAAACTAGCTTTGAATTTTGCATTTTTACCAAGATTTCCTTGGGCCCAAAAATTGCCCAAAAATTAATAATAGGAATATATATATTTTTTATTCATCACCATATATGTAATAAGGTCATTACTGCCTTTTAAAAGTTGAAAAATGAGCCATTACCAACGTCTACTTACCATGGCAGCGGGTGGGATGTCGTCATTTCCCAGCCGCTGTCATAGCAACAGATTTTATCCGCATTGTATTATTATCTTAACGGCAGTTTTGAAAAACTGTCAAATCCATTTTTCCAATTCCTGTTTACAATAAAGTGGTTGTGAATAAAATAGTATACATACCACGGTGAAACGTGTCATTCCTGTCTCAAGATAAAGTGAACCTCGACGTTTCGCATCTCAGTTAGCTACTTAATCTCTCTACAGTAATGAACCGCTTTCCACCTAGGTATGTAATATACTATTAAAACTTTAGTTTTTATTACGTAATTATCTACAATTTTTGTTAAAGAAGTTTTTGTAACACGTAGTTTTTGAAAAATCGCAAAATTAAATTTTCACAAAAATAATGGGAATAATATTTTTTACAAACTGTTTTAATATTAGCGAATTAACTATAACTTTTGTCAAAAGTTTGTTTAAGAAATATCGATTTTGAAAAAGTCACTAAATAACATTTTACAAGCAGTAAAAGAAAGTTGCGTGATGACCACATCTAACTTTCTAAAGTGGCGAATCATTGAATGAGGGAATCCCCTTGATGGAAGCCGCTCAAAATCAATGGACAGTGGAAACCCCTTACTATAGAACATAATTTGCTAAACCTACTTTTAAGTATACAGTGAAATCTCCCATAAGCGGACACGCATGGTGCCAACATTTTTGTCCGGTTATTAGAGGCGTCCGCTTAAGAGAAAAATCCATTTATGTTTAAAAAAGTTGTATTATGGAAAGGTATACACGCTAACAATACAGGCAAGAATATACAATAATTGAAACAAAGTTATGTAATAGTTGTTGCAAAATCTAAAATACTCATTTGACGTAAGGGTTTTTCTGTCTGTTTATTATACTTTCCGCATGTATTTCTAAATATTTTGACAGTTTGAATACTTTAAAGTCATTACTTTCTTTAGCAAAGCATTTAAAAGTGTTCACTGTTAATGCTTCCTTGTGCGTCTTGATTACATTCTCACAAATTTCTAAGTCGTTTTCTAATTCTGCCAACTGCACATCAACGGCAGCTGATTCACCTGAAATTTCGGTTACATCATCTTCCTCGCTTATTTCCTTGTCAATGTTTATAAATTCGTCAGGGTCGACGTCTTCGATTTCTGGGATACTCCTATACAGTTCAGCCATTACTGATAAGGGAAATCGTCCTCTGGTTCGAATTGATTACACTGGCGTAACTTGATACCCGCAGACTCCGTAGTCGCGGGGGCCCTGAGCCTAGTTTTCTTATTCTTTCATTCAATAAAAGCTAGCAGGAAAAATTCATGCTATTTTTATTTTTATCATAATAGGCTGCCCACGCAAAAGGCAAAGTAGTTGTGAATTGCAGGCCTCTAAAATCAACCGACATGGATTGTTTTGTAATAATATCGCGCATAGGGTAATGAAAGTGTCGAATTTCCTGCAGTCGTAACGCTGATTTGAGTTGACTTAATACCGCCCGTATTGCAAAAGAATTCTATATTTTAACAACATGATCATTAAATGTTGGATTTATAGATTGTTTTGACGCCTCACGACATTAGCTGGGTCTGCATTTTGAAGTGTCCGTACAAGAGAGATTCACAGTCTAAAAATTGTCGAAAAATGGTGTCCGTGTCCGTTTAATAGAGAAAATTTTATTAGTAAAGTTAATGCAAGCAAGTTGGTTCCCAACAAAATGTCCGTGTAAGAGAGGTGTCCGCTTATTAGAGGTGTCCGGTAAGGGAGATTTCACTGTACATATAACCCCATTTATATAATTTACAGGTTTAAAGAATGCTTATTTACATATTGATAGGAAAATTACAAATTACCCAAGTATCTACCTTTTACCTAAAAATAAAAATTAATATTCATTCATACATAGGATACCTAAATCCAAAAAACAGTGAATTTATCTAAAACCCGAAAAAACCCAATAAAACCCAAAAACCCCAGCGGGCAGATAATTTCTGAAAAAACAAGGGTTTTTGCCAACCCTGCCTGCATTTGATTAAAAGCAGGTAGGTTTTCTTCATTACAAGCTGCAGTTGATATGTATGTACTAAAGCTACTTTTTTGCAGTAGTGTCATAATGAAAAGCAAACGTAGAACTGTATGTATTTAAAAATGTATGTATTCTTTGTCGTTCTATATTCAAATAAAGATTAAACAAAAAAAATATGAAAATTAAAGTATTTCTATTAAGAGGACACTTCCATTAAGCGGACAAAAATCGTGACACCACGGTGTCCGCTTATGAGAGATTTCACTGTATTTCAATCCATAAACTGCAGCTCCGAGACCTCTCTTATTACCAAGGAGAACCGAATAATAATAAGCCGCGTATTATTGTATTTACGGATTCCGATGCAGCTAAAAAGGTGTTAAAAGCTAAAAATAATCTGCAAAGTACCGGCTTCTCTAATATCAAAATATCGAATGATACCACCCCAATGCAAATTCAATACTTGAATAATTTGCGAGTCGAACTAAAACGCCCTATTGATGGAGGAGAAAATGTTACAAAACAATATTATTAATTCCGATTTATTTACTGAAAGTTACTTAGTTTTTCGTAATGATAGGGATTTAGCTATAACGGGAAAATCTACTGATGTTGGTGTTCCTTTAGCAATAAAACATCATTACATCGTGGAGGAATTGCCCATCGAGTCAACTGTTTGTGATATTTTGTGTGTCAAAATTATGTTAAAAGGCAATAATCTTGTATATATTGTTGTTTACATTACAGGTGCGAATGCAAATGATTATGAAGTATTATACAATTGCTTAGGTCTACTACCATTTGTTTTTTCAAAGTATTGCATAATATTGGGAGATTTTAATTGCAGTGATTTTTACAAATATCACCAGCATAAGATAAATATAAACTTAACTAGGCCTTCAACTGGACTAATAAATCTAATGTCATTTTTGGATTTCTATCAGACAATCAACATTACTAATGTAAACGGTCGAATACTCGATATTATACTAACAAATGCACCAGTAACAGTCAGTATAGAAATTCATAGTTTGGTACCTCCTGAAGACTCGCATCATCCCTCTCTATCCTATGAAATAGGCAAGCTTCAGCCGAGAATTAAAAACTGTAGTATTAACAAAAACACTTTTATCATTTCAAAAAGGCAGACTTTAATTTACTTTATCCTCTTATGAGAGATTATAATTGGTCTGTCCTCAATAATGTCCTTCCCGTAAATGCAAAAATTGACACATTTTATGAAATTATACTCCATATTGGACCAATGTGTGTCTAAAACTTTAATGAAAAAATATAAATACCCAATTTGGTTTAATAACGACGTCATAAACAAAATTAAATTGAAAAATAAATTCAGAATATTATTTAAACATACTGGATTACCTAGTTATCTTACTAAATTTCAGGCAACTTAGAACTGAATCTAAACTGGCCGCATGGCCAAGGCTTACAACGATTACACTCAGTCTATTGAAAATCATATTATTTCTGAAGTTAAAGCTTTTTTGTTTTTTTATGAATTCCAAGTGTAAGTCTTCAGGTATCCCAACGTCAATGTCTGATATGCACGGTTCTTTAGTGACAGATGCACTGCGCAAGCATTTGCCGATTATTTTGGAAATAGATAGGTACATTAAAAGTACTGATTGCAGTATGCACACAGATCTCACTGACTACTCTGATTTTTTTGAAAGCATCAGTATTCCTTATTCACAGAAGAGGAAGTGCTTCGTGCCATTCGCCACCTGAAGAACACGCGGTCATGTGGTCCAGATCATATTCCTATTTAAATCTTACAAGGATGCGCCGTATAGAAATATTTAATCAATGTTTACAAACTTCCACATTTCCCATACAGTGGAAATGCACAAAAGTAATTCCTATTCACAAAAATGGCAAAATGTCGGATGTTCGCAACTACAGACCAATAGTCTTAATCAGCGTTTTTGCCAAACTACTTGAAACCTGTATCAATAACTGCCTTCAATTTGGCGAGAATAAAATACTGTCAACTGATCAGCACGGTTTCACTAAAAAAAAGGTCAACAGTAACGAATCTTTGTACATCTACACAAATTTGTTTTGCAAGCTTTAGATAATCGTTACCAAGTGGATGTAATTTACACAGACTTTTCAAAAGCGTTCGATACTGTTGATCATTCAATTCTATTAGTTAAACTTGATCAAATTTGCTTTACTATCTCACCGATAGAATTTTGTATGTGTCGCGCAATGGATATAGTTCCTAACGGTTTGTTGCGTACTCTAGTGTTCCCCAAGAAAGTATCCCCGGGCCACTACTTTTCCTAATTTTTATTAATGATATTGTTAAAACAATAAAATTTGCAGATAAACTAATTTTTGCAGACGATATAAAGATATATAAATGTATTCAATCTTTCACAGACTGTATTAATCTTCAAACTGATTGTGTTAATACTTGCAAAGATCTGGGACTAATTTTTGATTTAAATTTAAAATTTAACTGTCATTAAATTATTTAATAAAATCGGCTTCGAAACAATTTGGAATTATAATGAGACATACACACTATTTTACTAATGTTAACGGTTTATCATATTTTGTAGTTTAGTTCGCTCTAAATTGAAATATTGCTCTGTAGTGTGAAATCCGCCGTTTATAAAATAGAGCCTTCAACTTGAAGAAGTTAAAAAAAAATTTCTTATCCGTACACGCACATGTAGTATGTTTCTAACGTGCACATGTCCCAATACGGTCAGTCATCTGCACTCTCCAATGTTAGCAATATTTCGAGCATTTAATAAAATTCTTAAGGATATTGATTTATTTTCTATAAATCTTAAGCAATTTCGATTGGCAATTCTTCACTAATATAATTTACTAATTTAAAAGTGTAATTATATTTTACTGTTTGCTAGTTTAGAAAATGTGTTATCGTTTTAAGTATATTTTTTGTTTATTGTGTTAGATATGTTACCTCATTTTGTCATTTTGGATATGTGTGTATTATCATTAATTTTATTGATTTTCACTTGTAATTGGGCATATGCCTGTTGGTGAAATAAAGATTATTATAACTTAATACCTTAATATTTGTAATACACTAAATATTATCATTTAACGAATGATTTTGCAAAACGCATGAGTGATTATCAAGAAAAAATTATCTGGGAATAAAAAGTGTATGTGAAATATTCGGTAAGACTATCGCCCTACATACTATTTCCTCAAGAAACAAAAATTCTGTAACGTTCACTTGACACAAATTATTGCTGAAATTGCACTAGCATCAGAAGTCAAAATGAAGTCGATTATTTTTGTGGTGGTATTACAATCACAAGCGCAGTATACACAAGTGGTGGTACTACGACAAAAATGATCTACATAACTTTGACTAAGAATAATATTCGAGAAACTATTCAATGCACAAAATTATTTTTATAGTAACAGTAACAGAAACCGAAAATTTATTTTTATCGAATAAAACCAAGATTTTTTTAAAATATGAAGATATATCTGCTATTTTTTTATTTGTCAAATATAAAAATCTGGATTTTCATTGGTCAATTTTTGACAGATGACAGGTGAATTGAGTACTCAACTGAAATCAATTATCTCCATAGAAACTACGATAAATAGTCCTATGCTATTGTTTGTTTGAATATGTACGGCAATATTCTATGTAATTAACCAATTATTTCAAGAATCAGTTAAATGGTTTCTAAATGTTAGAAAATTCAAGATTTACATAAAAGTTACTGCACATTTTTGATATATATTTGAGTGAGTGAAGCGTCTTATGACTGTTAACGAACTTTTTTCCTATATTCAAGTGACAATTATTTATATGCTTACCTCAAGCCAATAGCATATATCTGTGAAAGCAAACAAGACACCTCGTCGTTATTGTCCGGTACTACACTTGGCGTTTTGCTGAGGTTCTGAAAGAAGATAATATTGTTATTGCAAATGCTTTTTCAGTTGCTTACTGAAATATAAACATTTACAAATATTTTAGCAAAACTTACCGAGCACGGTCAAAAATATAAGCAGGACATAGAGCGCTTGAAAACTGTACAGTAGGTATCTACCAGATGCATGTGTGCACTTGATTAGCAAGTTTGTGACAAACGAATCACGCTAGTAAACGCACAATTCGCACATTTTAGGTTAAGTTACAAATATTGGTACACCAGGTACGTTGTGCAAATATTTACTCAAACTTCTGTACCGTCGTCACTTGACTAATGATTGCTAAATAGTAAATATCTCATGGTTTAATATTCAGAAATGCCTAATATCGACAATTGTATTAAAACATCGATGGTAACAAATACTATAACTTAGAAATGCACAACGACGCCATATACAACCGCGGCCATAAAAACCAGGCAGTGGTAACTGAAATAGGCCGAGTGGGCCCCTGCTAGTAGTATATTTCAGTAAGTACAGGTGGCAGTAGGTATGCGCGCGGAAAAAGGACAGCCTATTCTTTTGTTACGCACGTGATATTAGTTCAACTATTGCGCATGTTCGTTTTATGGGTCTTTCTCACACGAAGCGTAATTCTGCGGTAATTCCCCGATTCTGCAAATTCAGCACATATTTGGCTTTGTTCGGCTCCATCTTTGAATTTATTTGTTTGACTGGTTCCTGGACAAAATTCGTAGGTAGCTCAAAGAAGAAACCACAAAACAGCAACTAAGAAGAAACCGTGTTGTGTGCCGGGCTGCGATAATGGTGAAGTTCCGCGGCATGAAATATTTGGTGGAGACGCATTTTCCTTTGTTCTGCAAAGATACAATGGGCAAATTTAGCAGGTATGTAATTCATTTTTAATATAATTTTCATAACTGGCGATCTAAAATATTCGAATTTGCAATAGATGTTGTTTTATGATTAACGTTATGTGTATTGTAAATGCGATTTTCTCATTCCGATAATCAAACATATGTTTCAGAATTTCACGAAGATGCAACTTCAGAAAATTGTTTTTGTTACTCCACTCAAGAAAAGCTTGGGACTCCAGAAAAAGTGAGAGGTATGCTATTAAAAATATACATGTTAATTGCTGCAATAATTAACATATAATGGTATTTGCAGAAATAATAGCAAAGTTTAATGCATCTTTGCGATCAACTTCAAGCGCCACCGGTGAAGAGTTGAGTGTATTGCGGCATGATTTGCCAAAGAGATACAAGACAACAGCAAAGCAGAAAGTGCCGTACGTTGACATACACTGTAAGAGAACATATTAGATAAACATATATAACCTCTATATTGCTAATTTTTAAATTTAGTTGCAGGTGAGGTCACATCGGTGGGATGTGCTGCAAAGTTGATGAGAACAATGTCGACATTACCTGGTGCACCTCTGGAGATCACTGAAGAACCAAGATCAGGTACAATTTTACTTGGCTATTTTTCAAATTTCAATCCTGAATTTGGCAAGAGGAAATAATTGGCATAGAATATGAATACTTGTTGCCAGCAAGTGTTGAATTTGAGGTCAAAGTTTTTTGCTAGGGTCATATTACGACCTATTTAAGCACAGTTCTAGAATTTACTACTTTTTGTTTTAAGAAAAAGCTTAAAATCCACTTTAAAAAGGGTAGATTTCCAAGTTTACTTTTTTGTGGTGTTTTCTCTTTCCCATTTTTACCAAATAACTCTTAGTGTAACTGTATCTATCTCACTTTGAAGCATTACGGATTACGAGGAAAAACAAGACAGACATATTTGGCAATAGTAAACAGGGAAAATATTCAAATTTGTATTTTGTGCCATGGAGCAGTTTTAATTTTCAAAAATTATATTTGAACATTTCTACAAACTTTGTAGCATTTTGCTGGAATAGCTACACTTACAACAAAATTATAGGTTGTTTTTATGTTTTTAATGGTCGTCAATATTGTTTTAGGTTCACTAGTAGCCAGGAGAAGACTACCAGTAATTGTCAAAACACTACCAGCTAGTCGGACTTCATTAACATCTAATGAGAGTATGCTACGCAAAGAAGTGCTGAAGCTGAAAAAGGCAGCTGCTAAAATGAAGTCCAAGATTATTAATGCCGAAGCAAGTGCAGTTACTTCGTAAGAGCAAAACTACCCTTTCTTGTCGCAACAACGTACACAGAAGCATAGAAGTATAGATATAGTTTTATTTAGATAATATAAATAGAATTAATAGCATATTACATAGCAAAGGTTTTGCAAGGAGTAAAGAAAAACCAAGATCCTCTTAAAGTTTAGTTATTGTTAAATATTTTAAACGGCTTAAACGTAGAGAGCAGACTTTGATTAATTTAGTATTTGTATATAATTTTAGATAGATTTCAATAATTCTTTTAAGCAAAACTAGTTAACAGATTTACCATGTTCTGTTTTGGTAAAATAAATAATTCCATGGCTTTCTTCATGCTGATGTAAAAAAAATTGAAAAATTAATTTTTATTGAAAAGTTAATTAATCTTATAAATTGGAGACAAGTTATAACAGAATTCGTACACTGAAAAGAAAACCACGTTACTTTTGTATTTTAATAAATGTAAAATTAAGTTAATTCTTCAATCAAAGATCATGCATGCAAAACTCTTGTCTAGCCAGATTTAATTTTTTTTATTTAAAAAACCCTCACGTTAAGCGCTTGTCTTTTCGTCAATTTCTTGTTTAATTTAAGTAACAAATTGTTTATAAAATTATAATCTTTAAAACAAGAGTTGAGCTCTCGGGATTCTACGGTTGAAAAATACATATTAATATTATATATAACATTTGATCATTGAATGAAAAATCCTGACACATACGTATTAGGTATTGAGAAAAAGTAACTTACTGGAGCTTTAGTAGATAGCGAATGATCAATTTAAAAATTCAGTGAGTTACTACATTAAAGTAAAATGCTATAACATTTACTGTACAATCTTGCATTAAAATATTTATTGTGATTCTATCAAAAAACTTTGTATAAGATTTAAATGAGTTACTTGTAGTACTAACTTCATTTTATTTAAATGCAATGCAAATGTCTAGACATTAAGTATTAAGTGTATGCCAATTGCAACTTTAAAATGTTTAGGTAGACTAGATATTAATAAAAGTACTAACCAGGGCCAGTTAATTTTATTTATTAAATAAGTAGCCACATTAGATCAACAAGGTTGTAAACAAGGGTGTTAACGCCAACCATTCTTGAAAAAACTGGATTGTAAGTATGTTTGCCCTACAGTTTCCCAGAGACGTTCGTTTTCAATATAAAATGCTGATGAAATAGCTATGAAACTTCACTTATAATTTGAATTTAAATTTGTTTGCATGTCCTGCCAAATCAGCTTAGTATACTTGCAGTTGCTTAATTTTGTCAATAAAAATGCAAATACAAAATTCAAATGAAAATATTCCTATAAGTAGTTTCACTAGTTATTATAAGGAAATACAGTTGCGACCAAGAAAAACTGGACACTTTTTTTGACCTAAGTCCCAAAATGCGAAAACTGGCTGACACAAGACTATTCTAAGTAATAAATGTCATCAAAAGTCATTCGGATCTAAACAATGACTTCTGATGATAATTATTATTTAGAATTGTCAGTTTTCGCATTTTGAAAATGGGTCAAAAAAAGTGTTCCGGTTTCTTTGGCCGCTACTGTATCACACAAATTTGAATTTAAATTGCCCGCCAATTTCCGCGTAGTGTAGCGACAAAATTACAGTGATCTATAAAGTTTGGTATTTTGTTTTGTCATAAGTCTTGTCAGTAACGCCAGGTGTCGCGCAAGTTCCTGGCCCTACTTCTGAGTAAGGGAGTGAGGTATCTATTTCCTTTCTTGTCTGTGATAAAAACCGGGGCAGCTGTTTTGACCTAATTAACAAAATGCGAAAAGAAGTGCTGACACTGACAATTCTAATTAATAAATGTCATCAAAAGTCATTGTTTAGATCTGAATAATGACTTTTGATGACATTTATTAATTAGAATTGTCAGAGTCAGCACTTCTTTTCGCATTTTGAAAATTAGGTCAAAAAAACTGTCCCCGTTTTTATGGCCCCGACTGTAAAATCGTTCGTTATTGATCTATTAGGGTCAAGACGCTAATAGCAGCAAACCATTCCGCTTCTAGAGCCAGTAATATAGCAAGAGGAGACAAATTAACCCTCTTGTTATCGTCTACACACATTTTTTACATTACACAGGAATGTTTGTACTAAGTACACACAAATCTTAAATTGCAGCTAACTTAAATTCGTACCTTTATAAAAAAATATTGTTATAAAAAATGTTAATCCCACGTACATTACTACCTCTAGGAATGATAGTTCAAAGTGGTCGACCTAATGTACATTCTTTTCCTATAAACATTTTCAAGGTCAAAGAATTTCGGGTTTATGTTGGCATAACTTGGATTCCTTTAAAAAAAAAATCATATATTTATACTACTATATTGCTATTAGAGCCTGGGAACGAGCGAAAAAATTACGGCGCCGACATAGTCTCACTCTGAATATTACA
Organism: Agriotes lineatus; assembly: GCA_940337035.1. Lineage (NCBI taxonomy): Eukaryota > Metazoa > Arthropoda > Insecta > Coleoptera > Elateridae > Agriotes > Agriotes lineatus. The sequence continues at coordinate 157,509 of CALNHX010000865.1, forward strand.
CGTCTCGTGCGGATGCCTGAGAATTCCAACTCCGCTAGTGAAGACGATTCCGAATGAAAAGAATCGAATTATTCGATTGTTTCCGCTTTCCGATTGTTGCTGAAAGTATATCGAATGAAAAAATATCTTGGATTGCTCGGAACAATCGGATGCTCGGAACGTCGGAACTCCGATGATCGTTCAACCGATTCTCTCGTTTGAACTGCGATTACTCGCATTCGGATACAAGTTTGTCCGAGTGATCGATGGTCGGCTCTCGCTCTCGGCTGTTGGTGTGCCGCTTGCCGACGGATTATCCGGGGTTTTTACTTAAAACAATATTTTACCAAAAAATTGAAATAAGTAACCGAATGGGCGATGTAGCTGCTATAGCATACTGCAATTCATTTTTAGGTTAAGTCTATAATGTATAATGGTTATTTATATTTTACAGTACAGTAAACATGTACTTACATACTTTGACCAAAATTATTTAAAAAGAAATTTTTGTCAACTACACGAAGAAATTGTATGTTCAACATATTGAAAAAGTGATTCTTCTATGCTCACGTAAAACTTTTACATTCGCTGGAAAACTCTCACTTTTCTTAACTTGTAGAACAATCTACTATTAATTCACTAGCGATTTAAGAACAACTCGCTAGCATATAAACATTATAAACAGTTACTTATGGTTGCTACTATAGAGATAATAATAATAATGCCAGTCTAAAATGACCAAATTGAAGACAAAGCTATTAATCGAGTTATTTAACAATAACCGTAACGGCGTAACTGGAGACTCGAATTGCCGCATTTATATTTTTATGGCGCTCAACGGCTTAAACCTGAAAAGAAACACAGATTACAGCTGAAAATTATTTCGGTGGCGCACATAATTCTCGTATTTTAAATACCCGCATTCGGCTACGCACAGCGCACACGCAGTACACGCCTACTGCACAGCCCTCGACGGAATCCGAGATATTCATTCGTTTTCCGAATGATTCATTCGTATCCGATTTTCCGAATGATTCATTCGATTGTTAAAACCTCTCACATTCGGATATTACGATTGTTAAATTTGGAAGCTAATTTTAAACTTTACCGCGAGGTTCACTTCCCCACCGCGCGGACGCAGCGCTTGCGCACAGCTCACCAAATACATCGACGAGTTGGTTGTCTGTCTCACTAACGGGTGACCTCCCCACTCACAGCCGCTAGCAATATAGTAGCATAAATATATGAAAAAAATATATGGTGGTAGAATTTGTTTCAGTAAGTTTTTAGAACTAAAAATTGGTGGAAAATTTAAAATATCGCATTAAAGTTCTATGTACTTCAAAAGCTCTTGCTAATCTTTCGTAAACGTCTTCTTCTGGTATGTTAGGATGCAGATCCAACAGTTCCTCTGCACACTTCAGAAATGCTTCTTTTACCTTTAATTTTAAAAGATTCCGTTTTTTACGCGTATTCAGTTTCAAAATGTAAAAGCTGACAATTTAATTTTAAATGTCAAAATGACACAAGTGTTTACAGAAAAACCTGACGAAAATATAATTTTAGAAAGTAGTTTTGCCAATTTTATCGAAAATCGTACGACACTCATTAATGACCAATAGAAAAATTAGTTCACGAGCCGTATCCAAGACAAAAAAATTTCTTGGAAATTTTTTGTAGGTAGACATTACTTCTTTTTAGGGTTTATGTCGTTACGATTTTCTTACCGAATCTCCATTCGAGCATTAATTCATATCGGGAAATTATTTTTTGTGCATTCAACAACGTCCTAATTTGCCCTCGCGTCTTGGAACGCACTCAAAAAAATTTCCGGAAAGAATTAATGCTCGTATGAGATTATATGTGAAAATTTTTATAGGAAAGAAAGGTACTTTACACAATATTACTGGCTCTCGCAGCGGAATGCTTTGCTGCTATTAGCGTCTCATTATCATAATTATATTTATTACTTCTATATTGCTAGCGCCTATAAGTGGAGAGGTCACAGCGTAAGTGAGACAGACAACTAACTCTTCTACGGACTTGGTGAGCTGTGCGCAAGCGTAGTCCCCGCGGTGGGGAAGTGGTCAAGTTTAAAATTCGCTTCTAAAGGCGGGGGTTCGAATTCTCACGCATGCGCACGAGACGCGTAGTACTCAGAGTAAGACTATGTCGGCGCCGTAATGTTTTCGGCTGTTGCCAGGCCCCACTAGCAATATAGTAAGTAATAAATATATGCTCATTATTTGGGGTCGCACAGGGTTGCCAGACGCTACCCAGACGTGTTGGAAGAAAAAACCGAACAGGATTTTTTAACAGAGTTATTTTAATCACATTGGTTAACAATTACAAAGTAATAGGAACACAATAAGGGATGGCAGTTGTATTTTAGTAGCTGGCTGGATAATTTATATTCTAATGGTTTCCCAAGGAGATTGCAGCTAGTGATGTTGATTCCTGATATCAAACAAGTTAAAGTAAAAAGTTGAGAAATATATTTCGACATCTTAGTGTCTTCTTCAGTTGCATTATACGTATTAAAATACATTTTACGTCGCGCTCAATTAATGAAGCATTTACACAGCCAAGAATTAGGCACAAATTAAAGTTTAATGCTAATTAGCTAATTACGCTTTTGACATGTAACACTTTTTTTTGCAAAATTATCAATATTTTAAAATCTAAAAGTGAAGCTACTTGTTTCATTGCGAGGTAATTAAGTATTGTTTGAGACACAACGTGCCCCAGCGTAGACTGGTGAGTTTTACATGGATATTACATTGCCAAAAGTCAATCAAGTGAAAGCAATTTATTTGCTGAAATATCATAATACGAGGGATGTACAGTGTTTGTTGTCCCTAGCATAGATGGCTATGGAACATGTTGACCCTAGTAAGCGCACTTGTTTTGTTATTTTATTGACAAACAAACTGCCAAAGTGAGCTTCATGCTGTCATCAAGTACCTACAAAAGAAAGATTTAACAGCTAAAGAAATTCGTACAGATATGGATGGCGTGTTTGAAGATTCTGATTCCTCCTATCAAGTAGTAAAAAATTAGTCTCGAACATTCAAATGGGGCAGAACAAGCAGCGAACATGCAAAAGGTACTGGTCGGCCGCATTCTGCGTGTACTCAAGAAAACATTGACCTTGTGAATGGCATGATCAGAGAAAACCGTCGATTGACAACAAGACGTGCAGCGGAGATAACAGGCCTTCGAAATGGTACAATTAGAACCATAATAAATAACTATTTAGGGCTCAATAATGTGTCAGCAAGATGGGTACCCCGAATGTTGACGCCCGAACAAAAGCGTGTGAGAGTCACTTCTTCAATAGCCAATTTGTTTAACCGAAATCCTAAACGTTTCCTCGATCGATTTGTTACGGTTGATGAAACTTGAGTTCATCACTTCGATCCCGAGTGGAAACAACAAAGTATGGAGTGGCGACATCCAGGATCTCCCCCTCCACGCAAATTTCGTGTACAGGCTTCAGCGGGCAAGATAATGGCTAGAGTTTTTTGGGATGCCGAAGGAATTTTACTGGTAGATTTTTTGGAACGTGGTCACACAATCACTGGTCAATATTATGCAGCATTAGTTACAAAACTTCCTGATTGCATTAAAGAAAAAAGAAGAGAAAAACTGTCACGCGGAATTCTCTTTCATCAAGATAACGCCCCAGTTCATAAGAGCCTTATTTCCATGAATGCAATTCATGGCGCTGGGTTTGAAGTTATGGAGCATCCACCCTACTCCCCTGACTTAGCTCCCAGTGATTTTTATTTATTTCCAAAGCTAGAGGAGTCTTCGGGGAACAAAATTTGAGGGCGATGACGCTGTTATGGCAGCAGTGCAGGACTTCTTCTGTGGTCAAGACTTCGAGTTTTCCAAGAAAGGTGTTGCTATGCTTGAACATAGGTGGAATAAGTATCTTCACGTTCAAGGGGATTATGTTGAAAAATAATGTTGTATTCTATGCTAGGGACAATAAATACTGTACATCCCTCGCAATAATGCCGTTTTGGTCTAGAGATCATCATCTAACAATAAATGCTGCGATGGCGGCAACATTACGCAAAATTGTTCACTACTTTTGGCGGGGCGTTACATTCACTGTATGCTATACACAATAAATATAATACATAATAATGGTACCTGAAGGAGGTTAGTTGACTGCGTTCGCCGTGCGGCATAGCTGTAGGTGGTTGTTTTCCCAAACTGCCATAAAATACCTGAAGAAACTGCACAAAACAACGGGAAGCTGCGAGTTGAAGCGGTCTGGGTCCAACATCCCCCAACTGAGTAAATTGAAGTCCATGGCGGTAACGCAGATCTCGAAACGGTAAACGGAAACTTCGATATGCACAAGTAAGTTTATTACTGGAATTCCCACGACAATAATCCGTCCAATAACGTGTTTGAAGCTGCTACTTCACGATAAACGAAAATTTTGAAGCTTACGATTAAATGCGGTACTTAACGACACTCAGCAACAACCCCCAGAAACGACAGTTTCAACACGTCCAATTCCAAACACACGAGGTGCGAAAGTCACTGTTATTCGAAACATTCACTTTACGATCTTTGATCGACGGAAAAGCACACCGGTAAATACTTAAAATGAAAGCGGAATTACAGCGTCTTTGAAGGCCACCCCCGCCACGCAAAACGCTGCGGGCAGGGAGCGCGAAATCAACACACACGTGTTTTGTAATGAATTGCTTAAGCTACGATCCTAAAAACCAACTGAGACCACGTAGCACAGTGGTTCAAAATAAAAAAAGTCGATCGAAATTCATGTCTCGTCAATGAATTGCATTTTTCAATTTAAATATTGTGGTGTAAGACTACAAATGCAAATTAATGCTTTGATGCTAATAATAATAAAAAATAACAATAATAATAATAATAATAATAACAAAATATTTTCTTTTGCGATTTTGCAAAAGAAATTATTTTAAGGGGTTTATATGTTTGAATATTATATAGAAATAAAAAAAAATCAATGCATTGATAATAATAATAATAATAAAATGACAATAATTTTGTTTTCGCGATTTTGCAACTTAGAAATTATTTGAAATGTTTTATTATTATGTAAAAATGATAACAATTGCACAATATTTAAATTTAATTACAAAAACATGAAGCTATAGAAATACAAATTAATTAAAGTATTGAGATTGTAAAATGATATAATAATATATAATAGCGTAGAATACGATATAATCGGAAATCATACTTGTCTTCTTCAGAAATATTAATCAATTGGAGGACATCAACATCAGTAATCTGCTGTTTTTGTTTGCCCTGTAAAAAAGAACTTGATTTGGGATCTGAACTTAAAATTAATTGGTGGAAAACATCTTCATTTATGTTCAGGACACTAATATTCCCTGGTGTAGTGTTCCCTATATCGCCGCAAATCTTTATTTTTTGCTTCTTGTGCCACTTCGGATAATTTATAGAAGTAGATACACAACGAAGAACATTATCCTGGAATTTTATTTCTTCGTCAAGCCACTTGCCAAATTTCTGTATAATTCGTTCATTATTTCGTTTTACCTTCTTCCAATTTCTGATATATGGCGCGAAAAAATATGTTCTAGTGAAAACTATAAGTGCCTTTGTAGCAACCTCATTTCCGTTTGTATGAAAAACATCTTTTAGATACTCTATAACACAATTTTTTCGAACTTCAATGGATAATTCGATATTTTCTATAAACTCTTCATGTAAAGAGAAACGTGCAACTGGGTGAACCGCCATTGTTAGAATATAACAAAACACACAATATTAAATCACATCAAAACAGCCACTAAAAATGCAAGCAGCAAGCGACAATTATGCACGCTATGCGGTTTCATTCGCGGATTTATTCGCGGATTTCGCGGTTTTAATTTTAATTCGCGGATTGACCCAATTAATTTCGCGGTTTGATCTAATTAATCACATATGAAGTTTGATATGTAATTTACATATGTGCTACTGATTAAATTACGCATTAGCTTCCGATTAAATTACGCGCGACCATTTTTAATTTGCTTCTGGAATTACACGGCGGCCATCTTGATTTTCTGGCGCGAATATTTGAATTTAAATTTTTTCAGATTTTTTTTCTAAGTTCAATTTTTTGAATTTAAATCTCCCGGGCGTCCGCCATCTTAGTTTTCTGCGCGCGCACTTCTCACGGCTGTCGTTTTTAATTTTGAATTTTCGCGGAAATATTTGAATTTCAAACTGGTAGATCTCTCTCTCTCTCTCTTCTACTCCTTGGTTGTCTCTCTCTTGCATCGCATAATGGTTGTTTATATTTAAAAAAATCTCAGGCCGACCGGGGATTTGAACGCTCTAGGTTCGTGTTGCACAAATTTAGCTACACCCATTAGTGCCACAACACCACGGAGCTGCTGCAGATTTTAATGTTTATCGGAAAGCCATTTCACTGCTGTGACGTCACGAGCCCAGCTTTTGAAACAAATTCTTTTTCGAAAATGTTATTTATAAAATTGGAATTGCATAGCTTGTGGTGTTAAATGAATTGTAGTAATTTTAAAAAAGTGTTTTTGCATTTGGTTGGGCCATAATTAATTATTTTATAATTTGTGCCTGCTATATGGATGGCAATGTCCGCTCGCTTCTACTCTCTGGCGCCCGTTTTTGAATTTCAATTGGTAAATCAGCCATTTTCGCGCTCTATCTGGTTTCTTGTAAAGGCCAAATAGAATTTAATGAATTATTTTTTAGCCGCTGTTGTATTTTATTAAAGTATTTATAATTAAATTATTTATGAAAGCCGCTGAAAATTTGAAAGCTATATGAATATCGGTGCGCCTAATTTGTTTTTGTGCAATTTGAAGCCTTGAAATGCAGGCTTTAACTTGATTGTTAGCACAGACAAAGGAATTTGCTATGATATCACCGACTCTGCAGGGGACATCTTGTCTGCACTCATACTTTACGTAAAGTAGAAATTTCCTATCTCACTCGCTCTTATTGACTGCTGTAACATTATCTCTGGCACTCGCTCAAAATGTCTATAGTTTTAATATGCTTGAAGGTATTTCGTCATTCTTTCCAAGTATTTAAAAAATATATATTAGACGTGTTTTAAAAAATATATGCATAAGCGTTTTGCGATTTTCTAACGATTTGGTTCATATGATTTTTGTCGCTTTTAAAAATAAATAGACATTATTTTATTTCGTGCTTGAGTTTTATAATTAAGCTGTGCCCTTTGTGGCTTGATTACGTCACGCCGAAGTCTGCCGTCTTACTCATCATTTATTTAATTTAAAAAAAAGCTTTTTGCGGTGGCCCAAGTCGGATTTGAACCCTAGCCACATGTGAATAATTATTTTAAATCGCGAAAAGTGTTGAGTAAATAAATGCAACGTATTATAAATACGTAAAACTTTTAGTTATTGTGCGTTTATAAGATGGGTCTTTTGACAAAGTGGAAGAATCAAACTGTGCTATTGTAAATGTACAGATTTTTCACGGTCAATTTGTATATAACAACTTAATGTAAATTGGTAATTTAGAACATTTTAACGAAAACAGCGACTTCTTTTGGAATAAACTGTTTCTTCTCACCACGGAACCCTATTTTATAAGTAAACGTCTGAAATTGTGTCATTATATCGATAAAAACTGCATTTTAGTTTAAAAAATTCCAGTATAAATGCAAACGGACAAAAAGAAAAACGCAATAGACCACAAATTAACATAAATTTGAATAAAACAGAGAATTTCGTTGAAAAATGTTCTGTTTTAGTTTTAAAAATTCCAGTATAGATGCAAACGGACGAAAATAAAAACGCAATTAACCACAAATTAACATAATTTTGAATAAGAACGCTCAATTTCGTTGAAAAAATGTTCTGACACCGTCATTTCACTTAAAATTTTACAAAAACTGACATCATGTCACTTGAAATTATACAAAAACGACATTTTTATCCAATAAGCGATAAAAAATACACCATCTCACATTATTTCACTTAAAAAATGATCACTATTCGTTTTATAAATCGTTTTGTAAAACGAAAATGATGTAAAAGCAGTTTTTAGAGTTATTTCTAAGCATAATTTTGCAAATGTTTTACACTTTTTTCTCTAACTTGTTGCAATTTTAGCAATATTTGAATAAAAAACAGCAATTTCTGCAGCAATTTTAGTAAGATTTGAATAAAAACACAATTTCGCTGAAAAAGTTCTAACCAAAAACGACAAAAACAATATTTTTATAGAACTTTCATTGAAAAATCTTCTACCACAAGCATTTCTAGAAGCAAAATTCACACACTTTCGCTGAAAAACTTTCTGTTCCACATCATCTCACATAAATTTTCACAAAAATCGACATCATGTCACATAAATTATACAAAAACTGTCATCACGTCACTTGAAATTATACAAAATACGATATTTTTATTCAACACACGATGAAAATTGAACAAAAATCACGCAATCACACATCACTTCACATAAATTTACACAAAAATCGACTAGTCCAGTCTGTAGAGACAAAAAAAGGCCTTTGCCTTACAAAAAATGGAGTATGAACGGTTTTTATATATGTTGTTCAGGTCGGGATCCTGATGAAAAATCCAAGTTTTCGACCTTGGAGGGGCGCCGCGCGAGCAGCCATCTTGGATTAAAGGTGCTAAAAACTGGTGTCATCCAAATAGCTCCGCAACGGTTGATCAAACGTCAAAAAAGTTCAATATAAAGTTAAAGGAGACAAGCTTGTTGACATTTTTTGTATATTAATTTTTGTTGTAAGTGTAATATGTATCGAGTTACAGCAGCTGAAAGTTGAACATTTCACCAAAATATCGTTAAACTTGATTTTTGTTGATACATTTTGTAAGAACAACTTACACTATATTGTTTGTAATATTTTTCTACATCAGAATAACGTTCTATAGAGAACTACAAAGTATGATCAAAAATTATTTTCATCTAGTATAGCTATGGAATAATTCTTAATATATAAACGCAACTATAAGTCACTTATATTCTCGCACATGCAGTCGTTGTTTTTGATGGATATCCGTTTGATGGCGATAAAAAAATACCAAGACTGCAGAAAGGCTTTTTCGATCGAAAAAGCAGATATTTGCGGATGTTATTTTGGATGAAACAACGCCGGTTCTAGTTTCCCAATAACGATTTCTAGCAATCGAAAAGAATAAAGTCCGTCTGATTTCGATGCTGTAAAAACATGCGAACATTACTGTATTACAGTTAAGCAGGCTGAAGAAGATGGTGATGTGTTGATTGTCAACACGACGATTTCTTTGTGCTCAAAATTTGATGCTGTTTTCGCCATTGGAGAAGACGTCGATCTTCTAGTTCTGCTGACGGTATTAGCAACATCTACCGTCGCAAACCTATGAGAGGCAAAATTGTCGAAAGAGTGTATGCTGCAAATAGTTTCAAATATGAAAAAGCAGCTGAGAACATTTTGTTTCTCCATGCGTTTAGTGGCTGCGACACAACGTCGTCCGTCTACAACCATGGAAAAAGTTTGTTTTCGCTTGTCCAGAAAAGCACAAGACTCAATGACATTATAGGCATATTCAAAGATCACAATGCCAAACCAGATGATATCGCAGATGCTGAAGCACGCTTTCTCGTTACTTTGGTGGCTACATGGAAGAAAATACCTTGGAAGAAGTCCGTTACCAACAAAATCAAGTGCAAGAAACACATTTAATTTTGCTTCTTTGCCACCAACGAAGGACGCTGCACGGTATCACGCATTTAGGACGAGGTCCAACAGCGGTATGGAATTGAAAAAAATGCACAAGACTGGGGCTGGAAAGTTGGCACGAATGGGCTCACTCCAGTAACAATGACAGAGAATCCATCACCCGAGACTTTATTAAAATTCATTTCATGCCATTGTAAAAAAGGACGCGGCGAAGCATGTGGCTGCAGGAAAAGTGGGATGTAGTGCTCTATTCTGTCTAGATTCTGTAATGGCCAATCATGGCGAACATGCACCAGAAGTTCACACCGAGAGTGGGGACGAAGATGAGGACATTTCATCAATGGAAGTCTCAAGTCTCAGGAGCAATGAGACTAAAGAATCTTATGGAGACGTCAACATCTACCGACCGGGGCCTTCAAAAATAAAAAAAAAACTAAATAATATAATCGCGAACATTAAACATCACTAAACTGGAGCATCTGTGGATTAGGCCTATTGGGGATACCACAATAAAAAATCTGGTGTGATACACGCACAGAACTTCCTTTTACAGTGATCTTATAATTAGCCAAAAATTTGATTTTCAATTTTTAAGCATTTGTAAAAAAATTTCAAATTTACAAATTCTGCAAAAACGGTACAAAATAGAGCGTTAGGTAAAGAGACAAATTTTCTCTAGAATTTTAAGCTGAATTAAAAAATGTAATAATATACCGGGTGTTGTATTTAAAATATGAGTTATTAAAAAAAAATTAAAAAAAAACAAAAGAAACCCATTTTAGAAGTATTGAACTGGAAAATCACCTATCTTACTTCAATAAACATTTAAAATGTAATAAAAATGTGAAGTTTGAAAAAAATCGTTAGAGCCGTTTTTGAAAAAATCGAAAAAAACTGAAAAATCACAAGAGTAAACATCTACTTCCGGTTATGCGATTTTCTTCAAAAGCTTGCTGTCAGATTTACATAGTACACAAAACCTATATATAAAGTTTCAACGCCATATCTCTTTTCGTTTTGTGATATTTTGTTCGCAGACAGACACACAGACAGACAGACAGACAGACAGACCAATAAAAAAAATATGTTTTTTGGGTTCAGAGGACTCTAAAACGTGAAGATCTGTTGAAAACTCAATTTCGAATTTTTGGGGTGAATCCAATACTTCCTTTATTGTAAAAGGAAGTAAAAAAAAGCGCCATTAACTCTACCTCATGGTGGTGTGGAAATGAGTGTACTATACGTTTATCAAATTATTATAACTACATAACGAATAGCCAGAAATAATACAAGAGAAATTTTTAAAATGAGAAATTACACTATTTTTTTAGAGAAATGTTCATCTTTCCACCGCTGTAACTCCTTTCATATTAGACTTACAAAAAAATAGTTATATACAAAAAATGTCAAGAATGTTGTCTTCTTTAACTTTGAATTAGACTTTCTTGGCGTAGGATTAACCGTTGCGGAGTCATCTGGGAAAATCCAGTTTTTAGCACCTTTAATCCAAGATGGCTGCTCGCGCGGCGCCCCTCCAAGGTCGAAAACTTGGATTTTTCATCAGGATCCCGACCTGAACAACATGTATAAAAACCGTTCATACTCCATTTTTTGTAAAGCAAAAACCCCTACTGACTGGACTAGACATCATGTCACATAAATTATACAAAAACTGACATCATGTCACTTGAAATTATACAAAAAACGATATTTTATTCAACACACGATGAAAATTGAACAAAAATCACGCAATTACACGCCATCTCACATAAATTTACACAAAATCGACATCATGTCACATAAATTATACAAAAACTGCCATCATGTCACTTGAAATTATACAAAAAACGACATTTTTACTCAACACATGACGAAAATTGAACAAAAATCACGCAATTACACGCCATCTCACATAAATTTTTACAAAAAGCGACATCATGTTACATAAACTATGCATAATTTTGCAAATGTTTTACAATTTTTATAAAATGCATCGCTCAAAATTAAAAGAAATAGCAATTTCGTTGAAAAAATCTTTTACCACAAGCATTTCGATAAACAAAATTCAAAAATTCTTGTACTTTTGATGGAAATACACACAATTTCGTTGAAAAATTTGCAAATGTTTTACACTTTTTTATAAAATGTATCGCTCAAAATTAAAAGAAATCACAATTTTTTAAATTATATCACACCATTATGAAATCGTAGATTGATTTTTTGAAATTTTACACTTTGTAGCTGTAAAATAACTTCAAATACTAATATTTTAGCTTTAGATTTTGTAATTATTTCAGATTCGTGAAAAACAAAAGCAGAGTAGAAATAAAAAAACACAAACACTTTGTAATAAACAAATATATTGTTCTTATTTCGTATAATACTTAATAATATAAATATAAATGTACAGCTGAATGTCTTATTTTCTAAAAATTTGCTAGCAATTTACAAAACGGTAGTTTGAGGTGAACAACATTTCAAATTAAAAAGGCTGCAAGTAATAAAATCAGAATTTCATTGTGTCATTTTAAAGTTTAAGATGCACCCAATCTAGAATTCCCTTCGTTTTTGGTGTTGATGACATCTGCCTTAGAGGCGTTTTTCTAACGGCCCTTTTTTGGAGGCGTTTCCTTATCGGCGTTCTTCTGACTGAACCTTTTTGATGTGGACTTGGATGAGTAGCTGGTGTTTTTAATTTATATTCTAAATCGGACTCGCAGTTATCAGTTTCCATTTCGGTTTTTCCTGTAGTACCAGTCGGGGTTGGCTTCTTTGCTGTTTAGGTTTAGCTAGCAGCACATTATCAACGTTAAGGTCTTTGATGTAAGCAGCAAACTGTAGGCGTCCGGGTGGATTAATAGTTTTTCGAGGCCGCAGAGTGTTGTGAACTAAATCGACTATGTTAGACGCCGGTAAAATTTCACCCTTTATAGTAACGGTACCCTTGTGATCCCAGCTCACATCGTTTGAGGCACTCAAAATGCGTAGGAAAACTTCAGCTTTTTTCTTAAAAGTTTTGGGAAGTGTAGATAAAATAATGGCATTTGATAGGCTGTTACTGGTTGTTTCAATGGGTATTTTGATTGGTTGCCGTGCCTGGTTTGTGAAATGAAGGTACCTTTGTAAAACCTGATTGTACTGGATCCATTTATCGTGATCAGTTAATTTGGACTTTAAAACTTTTTGCATTTCGTCATCAAGCTGTGATAATATATTTTTCTCCGCATCATCGCCAGACTTAAGACGTTGGACAAATTCCGGCGATACAATCAACATCTTCCGCTCTTTGTCCATTTTAGTCGAAAAGGAGCTCAGTCGTTTGTTCTGGTAAAGCCGTCGTGAATAAACTAGCTTAAAATCAAGACTTACATAATAAATATATAAAAAAATATGACAGGTACGGGAATCGAACCCGTATTCTCTCTCGAGATCAGAGCTTGAATCTGACGCCTTAACCATTCGGCCAACCTGCCTCCTTATATAAACGAGCACTCTCTGCATAATTAAGAAAACATATAGTTTAAAAAGCCTTCTACATGCAATTTCATACAATATTTCATATAAATTAAGCCATGTACAAATTTCTAAATCGGTTTTGATATATATTTTATCGAAAGACTTGACCCTCAGCTGCCGTTTTATTATTTGTCGTGATGCGTCATCGCTGAATTTTACAAGTGCCATCCTGTCTGCGATGTGACGCACGCAGTGTTTCCATACCTTTTTATTTTAAAATTCTATAAAACCAGAGGCCCGACTGATGCCGCACTAACACGTTCTAAACCATTGTACTCTGTTACCTGATGTGGCAGCAGTTTGGACCTCGGATTTTATAGAATTTTAAAATAAAAAGGTATGGAAACACTGCGTGCGTCACATCGCAGACAGGATGGCACTTGTAAAATTCAGCGATGACGCATCACGACAAATAATAAAACGGCAGCTGAGGGTCAAGTCTTTCGATAAAATATATATCAAAACCGATTTAGAAATTTGTACATGGCTTAATTTATATGAAATATTGTATGAAATTGCATGTAGAAGGCTTTTTAAACTATATGTTTTCTTAATTATGCAGAGAGTGCTCGTTTATATAGGGAGGCAGGTTGGCCGAATGGTTAAGGCGTCAGATTCAAGTTCTGATCTCGAGAGAGAATACGGGTTCGATTCCCGTACCTGTCATATTTTTTTTTATATATTTATTATGAAAGTCTTGATTTTAAGCTAGTTTATTCACGACGGCTCTACCAGAACAAACGACTGAGCTCCTTTTCGACTAAAATGGACAAAGAGCGGAAGATGTTGATTGTATCGCCGGAATTTGTCCAACGTCTTAAGTCTGGCGATGATGCGGAGAAAAATATATTATCACAGCTTGATGACGAAATGCAAAAAGTTTTAAAGTCCAAATTAACTGATCACGATAAATGGATCCAGTACAATCAGGTTTTACAACGATTCCTTCATTTCACAAACCAGGCGCGGCAGCCAATCAAAATACCTATTGAAACAACCAGTGACAGCCTATCAAATGCCGTTATTTTATCTACACTTCCCAAAACTTTTAAGAAAAAAGCTGAAGTTTTCCTACGCATTTTGAGTACCTCAAGCGATGTGAGCTGGGATCACAAGGGCACCGTTACTATAAAGGGTGAAATTTTACCGGCGTCTAACATAGTCGATTTAATTCACGACACTCTGCGGCCTCGAAAAACTATTAATCCACCCGGACGCCTACAGTTTGCTGAGTACATCAAAGACCTTAACGTTGCTAATGTGCTGCTAGCTAAACCTAAACAGCAAAAGAAGCCAACCCCGACTGGTACTACAGGAAAAACCGAAATGGAAACTGATAACTGCGAGTCCGATTTAGAATATAAATTAAAAACACCAGCTACTCATCCAAGTCCACATCAAAAAGGTTCAGTCAGAAGAACGCCGATAAGGAAACGCCTCCAAAAAAGGGCCGTTAGAAAAACGCCTCTAAGGCAGATGTCATCAACACCAAAAACGAAGGGAATTCTAGATTGGGTGCATCTTAAACTTTAAAATTACACAATGAAATTCTGATTTTATTACTTGCAGTCTTTTTAATTTGAAATGTCGTGCACCTCAAACTACAGTTTTGTAAATTGCTAGCGAATTTTTAGAAATAAGACATTCTGCTGTACATTTATATTTATATTATTAAGTATTATACGAAATAAGAACAATATATTTGTTTATTACAAAGTGTTTGTGTTTTTTATTTCTACTCTGCTTTGTTTTTTTTCTCGAATCTGCAATAATTACAAAGTCTAAAGCTAAAATATTAGTATTTGCAGTTATTTTACAGTTACAAAGTGTAAAATTTCAAAAAATCAATCTACGATTTCATAATAGCGTGATATAATTTAGAAAATTGTGATTTCTTTTAATTTTGTGCGATACATTTTATAAAAAAGTGTAAAACATTTGCAAATTTTTCAACGAAATTGTGTGTTTTATTCAGGTTTATGTTAATTTGTGATCAACATACATATATTTTGTATAATTTCAAGTGTTATGATGGCAGTTTTGTAAAATTTTAAGTGAAATGACGGGGCCAGAACATTTTTTCAACAAAATTACGTGTTTTTATTCAAATTTATGTTAATTTGTGGACAACATATATATATTTTTCAATGAAATTGCGTGTTTTGGTGGTGTCAGAATATTTTTTTCAACGAATTGTGCGTTTTTATTTAAAAATTATGTTAATTTGTGGTCAACATACATATATTTCCGTCAAAAGTATAAGATTTTTTGAATTTTGTTTATCGAAATGATTGTGGTAGTAGATTTTTTCAACGAAATTGCTATTTCTTTTAATTTTGAGCGATGCATTTTATAAAAAGTGTAAAACATTTGCAAAATTATGCATAGTTTATGTAACATGATGTCGATTTTTGTGAAAATTTATGTGAGATGGCTTGTAATTGCGTGATTTTTGTTCAATTTTCATCGTGTGTTGAATGAAAATGTCGTTTTTTGTATAATTTCAAGTGATATGATGACAGTTTTTGTATAATTTATGTGACATGATGTCGATTTTTGTGTAAATTTATGTGAGATGCTGTATGATTGCGTGATTTTATTCAAATTTTTGTTACTTTGGGGGTCAACATATACGTCTTTTCGTAATTTTTGCGTGTTTCTATTCAAATTTATTTTCATTTGTCATCAACACAAACGTATTTTCGTAAAATTTTACTATTTTTCAATGAAAGTTGTATAAAAATATTGTTTTTTGTCGTTTTTGCAGAATTTAATGTGACAAGATGCCGATTTTTATAAATTTTCATGCGAGATGCTGTCGATTTTCTAAAATTTTAAACGAAATGCTTTGGAAATTGCATGTTTTTATTCAAATATTAGTAATTGAAGCTATTTTTCACATACAAAGAATCGAAATTCATATAAATTAAACTACGATTTCATAATTGTGTGATGTACTTTAAAAAATTACGGTTTATTTGTTAAACGTTTGCAAAATTATGCTTAGAAATAACGCTTAAAACTTTTTTACATCAATTTTTCGGTACTATAAAGTCGCTTTGTAAATATTTTCAACGAAATTGTGCGTTTTTATTCAAATTTTTGTTACTTTGGGGATCAACACATACGTCTTTTCGTAATTTTTGCGTATTTTTATTCAAATTTATTTTCATTGGTCGTCAACACAGACGTATTTTCGTAATCTAGTAATTTTGTTGGCAGTACCTCTGCGGCAACTAAACTCCCTAATGCAAACTGACACTTTTTCTGTTAGGTTAGGTTGTTTTCAGTTTAAGGTTATATTTTCTGAATAGGTACATTGTTGCCGGACCTCTCTCTAGTCTCGACATCAACTCGTGTTCTTTTAGATCTGGTCTGTCCTTTTTAAACTGCAACTAGCATCGTTTAATGGAAATTTTTGTTGTAGCAAAATTATATTGGGCATTTTGATTTTTCCTTTGACGGAAATTAAAATTACTTTTACACACTTGATAAAGCATTTATTTTCTTACGAATATTAAAATAATAAGTTTGGCAATGTGGTGGCAAGAAAATGTCGAACAGACACTGACAGAAAAAAAGTTGCATCCGCTACATCACCGAATCAGTTAGTCCAACATGAAAAGAAAAAATAATAGCCAACTCTGTCCAAAAAGGTCGTGAACGGATTATATGTTTATCTCTTTCTTACTCAAGCAATACGTATATCTTCTTGTTCATGTTATTGCTGATATATATATATAATTGTGACCGACAGGCAACGACCGGTTAGGCCATTTGAGGATGACAAAATAGAAAGTTCGCATCGGTGCTATAATGTCTTTTGTAATTACACATAGAACCGTAAAATTAAACATATTCTAGCATTTCAAATATGAAAAAAGGATAATAGCCGTGGTTTTATAAATAATTTAATAATATTATATGAGATCTTTTCATACTTAGTATTTCAGGACTATATTAAAATCAAATTTGTAGCTCGTTTTTATATTTACGACTTGAAAAGTAGCCGAAACACTGTAGCTGAGAGCAACACAACCCGGCTTTTTTACCTATATGAGACTTTTTCATACTTAGTATTTCAGGAATATATTAAAATCAAATTTGTAACTCGTTTTTATATTTACGATCTGGCTTTACCTCTTATCCCCCATTTAATTTTTAAACTAGCAGACTTCGGCATGACGTAATCAAGCCACAAAGGGCTCAGCGTAATTATAAAACTCAAGCACGAAAAAAATAATGTCTATTTATTTTTAAAAGCGACAAAAATCATACGAACTAGAGTGCTTTATTAACCAGGCAAGCTTATCCCACTAGATTTTGTGTCACAGGGATTTTAGCGCCAAGCCGTTGGCTGCGCTGACCGGTAACCGTGCATTCTGTCGTCTGTCAACCAAGCAAGACTAGAAACCGTTGGAGTACGTACTGCTCGATCCAGACGAACAATGCATGCTGATTTAAATCTTGGTGCATTCCATTACGATGCTAATTATAATTACAGTCTTCTAAACAATCCTGTTTAGGCACGTTAAATAAAACTTTCCAATTCTATGCAACGGTTAAAAGCCCTAAGGCCATAAACAGTCAGTGAATTCCTACAACTTGCTTCTTTGTTTGGACCATGTCTCGCTCAAAATAAACAAGCGGCCTGTGACTGATTGGTTAAATACATTTTCTTATAAAATAAAGTAACCAGCGTGTTTTCTATGTACGTAGTTAATTGTTAAGAACCAAATTTTAAAGTCGAGCCAGCAAAAACTGCAACGTGAGTACAGATTTCAGAGAATGACACACAATCGCCGGCTAAATAGAAATTCTGCCTGAGGCGATAACGTCTTTTGTAATTACGCATAGGTAGCAAACGGGATGGAAAAGAGAACGCTGTAGAAAATCAATGGGGCTGAGTGAGATAGCGTCACTCATATTATAAAATTAAACAAATTAATTACAGCAAAACTAGTTACAAAGTCATTTTTTTAAAAATTATTAACAAGTTTCTAAGGCCCTAGACGACACAATTCCGTTCTTATATTTTATATATTCGAAAAAATAGTTTGTTTAAAGCTGGGCTCGTGACACGTAAGTGGCTATGTTTAATTCCTTTAACCTCGATCGCTTCGATAGCCCAGTTGGTTAAGGCTTCGTACTAGTAATGCTGCGATCGTTGGTTCGACTCCAGCCATGGGACATCGCAGGAAGCTTTTTTTAAATTCAAATATTTCCGCGAGTGAATGCAAGAGAGAGACAACAGCTTCGAAGAGCGATATAGGTTTACCAGTTTGAATTTTAAATATTTCCGCGAAAATTCAAAATTAAAAACGACAGCCGTGAGAAGTGCGCGCGCACCAAGATGGCCGACGCCCGGGAAGTTTAAAATTCAAATAATGGAACTTAGAAAAAAATCGGAAAAAATTCAAATTTCAAATATTCCCGCCAGAAATCCAAGATGGCCGCCGAAGTCCGACGCGTAATTCCAGAAGCAAATTAAAAAATCTAATGCGTAATTTAATCAGTAGCACATATGTAAATTACATATCAAACTTCATATGTGATTAATTAGATCAAACCGCGAAATTAATTAGATCAAACCGCGAAATTAATTAGATCAAACCGCGGAATTAATTAGGTCAAACCGCGAGATTAATTGGTAGGTGTCGCCCACTTCGCGGATTTAATTAGGTCAATTAATTTGATTGCTCCAGTTTTGGTGTCGCCCTACTACTCATGTATTTGAATCTTCAATCAGGAACCCTACTTCAATTAGAATCCACAGTGTTACAATGAACCAAACACCTCCAAAGTGTCACGCTACTACTCCAAAAGTCACCCAGCTCTCCTAGAGAGTAGATCATTTATTACATACAACTGCAAATTCAAGATGTAATCTTCTTTACAGCAACCAACATGGTATCCAATCCTCCTATTCCATTCTATAAACACAATGAATTTTATTGAGGATCACGAAAATATGATTAATTGGTGAAATGCTTTAATGCTTCTGGGAACAAGAACAGTTTATAATACATACATTAGACATGACATTTGTGTATCTAATTAACAAGCAGTTGTTATACCTATGGTAACTGAGATTAAGTTGAAGTTTTACTACAACACTTCCCCTAAAACTTTAACAACTCTTACATTCCTAATTTAGAACGTAAAAATTCGAATTTCACTCTAGGAAGCGGTTTCGTTAAAATATCCGCAACCTGGCCAGCGCTCGACACATGTTCGATCATCAGTTTGCCTTCTTGAACTTTTTTACGCACAAAATGAAAACGAACATCAATGTGCTTAGACCGCTTGTGAAACTCAGAATTTCTAGCTAACTTTATAGCACTCGCGTTGTTCGCAAATATCACTGGCACACTGTCCAAAAGCGCAATTTCTTAAAAGAGCCGATCCAACCAGATGGCATCTTTTGCTGCTTCACTACTCCACCTCCGTCATAGATAATGAGACACACTGCTGTCGTCTGCTTATCCAAGTAATGGCTCCACCATCTCCGAACTTGAAGACCATTCCACTCATGGAACACAGAATGATTGGGTTACTAGCATAGTCAGCATCGCTACGATCTTCCAGCACAACAATTTTTCGAGGATACATCCTTAAAACGGTGCCCTTTACGTACAATACTGCTATTAACTTATTCTGATTAGAAGTTTGGTAAAATAGAAACGGGTACGCTGCACTTTCACGAAGTGCAAAAGTGAACAACACTTCCTTGAAGCGTTTCTTCCAACATCTTTGTGACAGCTTCAATCCATACAGGCTCTTGCAAAGTTTACAGACACGATTGGTTCCGTCGTGAAATCCCTCGGGTTGTTCCATATATATTTCTTTATCGATAATGCCATTGAGAAAGGCTGTCTTGACATCGAATTGCGCTAACTGTAGATTTTCATTAGCTGCAATGCTCAGAGCTGTTCGTACAGTATCGAAACGAGCTACAGGACTGAACGTTTCGATGTAATCAATCCCCTCACGTTGACTAAAACCTCGGACAACAAGTCGGGCTTTATACCGATCTACTTCACCGTCAGCAGTCCTTTTTATGCGGTACACCCAGCGATTAAAAATAGCTCTGCGACCCACCGGTAATTCGACCAAGGTCCAGGTTGAATTTTCCTCCAACGCCTCCATTTCCTCTGTCATGGCCGAATTCCAATGAACTTGCTCCGCCGACTCAATTGCTTCAGCATAACTTTTTGGTTCGTCCACTTCAGCCAACATTGTTTCAATTAAACGATTTGGGGGTTGTATAGCTGCTCGATCTCGCAACTTTCTGGTCTTGTCAAGTCTTTCAGTTACATCAGTCAAACCTGGGACAGGTTTAGCTTCAACAGAGCTGTCAGGCTCAGGTTCATCTTCTACCTCTTCTGAATGATTGTCGTCGTTTATTTCTGTTGGAAATAATTCCAGCGTTTTTCCTGGATCATCGGGTGTAAAAACAACACTGTTACTTCTTACCACCCGATTTTCTGATTTTATCCAGATACGAAAATCATCCATACCATCTGAGTATCCCACAAATATACCAAGCTTCCCCTTTGCATCCCACTTCTTCTGTCTTTCATTTGGTACATGCACGTAACAGTCATTACCAAAGACATGAAATGTATTTAAATGCGCAGTCTTTCCAGTGAAAAGTTCATACGGCGTCTTTCCGTCTACACAACTCGATCCTGTTCGATTTAAAATGTAAACAGCAGTATTAACTGCTTCGGCCCACAAATATTTTGGTAAATTTTTGGCCATAATCATTGTTCGAGCAAGTTCAACCACCGTTCGATTTGTACGTTCGGCACAGCCGTTTTGTTGAGGTGTGTACGGATTTGTAATAACCAACTGTGTACCAGTTAATTTTAAAAGTTTTCGGACTTCACCATTATTGAATTCACGACAGCCATCGCACTGCAAAATTTTTACCGACAGTCCGCAATTAGTTTCGACGATTTTCAGCATTTCGGCTACTTTATCAACAGTCTCAGATTTTTCTTTCAGAAAATAAACCATACGGTATCTGGAAAAGTCACAAGTGAAACATACAAAATATTTCGCTCCACCCAGCGACGAACACTCCATGGGACCACACAAATCTGCATGGATAACTACTCCCGATTCCGTCTCGCGCTGTTTACGTGACTTAAAACTATTTCGATGCTGGTTCCCCTCGACACAGGCCCCGCAACATTTATTATCAATAACAACATCAATTCCATGTTGCTTAAGAATTTTATGAACGTGACGCTTATTTTGGTGCCCTAAGCGCCCATGCCATATCTGCAAACTGTCTTTATGTGACGAAACATTTGCTTCACTCATGTGCGAAAGTTCCGGTTGTTTTACACGAATGTCCATTTTAAACATTTTTCCAACGCGTATGCCACATGCCTTAACAAGTCCATTTTTCAAAAATTTACACCCGCTCTTGGATGAACGACAAACCATACCTTTATCAAGTGCAGACATTTCTGAGAACAAGTTTCGCCTTACTTTGGGAACATACAAGGCGCGTTCCATGTGACAGTTGTGCCATTTTCCGTCAACTGCCGCTTCAAAATTAATAGTTCCTCGTCCCAAGGCGTCCATGGTAGAATGATCACCAATTTTTATTTTAATCGGTACTGGGAACTCTTCATATGCTGAAAACCAGTCACGACGATGAGTCATATGGTCGGTCGCACCTGAGTCAACAATCCAGGCATCGTTGGTCAGTTCAGCATTCACTGCTTCAGTTACAAACGCCTGATCACCACCATCTCTTCCGCCACCACCACTGTTCGATGTACTTTTCTGTTTAAAACTGTAACAGTTTATTCGTACGTGGCCGTAGCCACCACAACGGTAACATTTGAAATTTGACTTGTCTTTCCTCTTCTCAAACTTCTTTGACTGATCTCTACAGCTGTTGTTGGACATACCACGGGTCGTCATGTCTTTTCCTTTATTTCTACTTTTGGCAGCCGTCAGTGCGACAAGTTCATCCTGTTTTACAGTACGTTGTTGGCGACGTTTCTCATCAGACATCAAAACTTGAACTAAATTTTCCAGAGTTTGTTGGGTCTCCGATCTAGCCCACCAGGCTTGTCGAAGGCTTTCATATTCATCTGGCAATGTATCGAGAAGTTTTACCATCAGCGACGACTCGTCCGGTTGAACATTGAGCTGCTGCATGCGTAAAACTAGCCCTTCAAACTTAGCTATATGCGTCACCATGTCGTCGGTGGCATTCATACTAAATCCGAAAAATTCTGACTGTACAGTATGAGCAGCCTGTTTAGTTTGTTGCTCGAAAACAGAATGTAATTTGACCCACATGTCTCTGGCAGATTCACAAGTAACAAGCAATGCCATTACCTTAGACTCCAATGTCCTTACAATGACCTGACTGGCCGCCCGGTCTGCCTTGTCCCATAGTTTTAAACTTGCCTCGTATGCACTTCGGTCTTCTGTTGACTCGGCACCGGCCAAAACCGCCGGATTCTTTATGTCACCGATACATACTTCATAAGCACCTTCAATACCACGCAGCAAGTTTCTTACTGCGAATTTCCATATGCACCAGTTTTCGGCACCACGGAGCTTTTCCACGCCATGAAATTCCATCGTTTTAATCCACTTAAAACCCAAGTGCAAAACAAGAATCCACGACGAAAGCTCGACCGAAAATCACCAGCATTTACTACTGCATTCACCAACCACGCTCTTCCGCATTAAAGCATTTCACCAATTAATCATATTTTCGTGATCCTCAATATGGTAGCAGAGCGTGGTTGGTGAATGCAGTAGTAAATGCTGGTGATTTTCGGTCGAGCTTTCGTCGTGAATTGTTGTTTTGCACTTGGGTTTTAAGTGGATTAAAACGATGGAATTTTATGGCGTGGAAAAGCTCCGTGGTGCCGAAAACTGGTGCATATGGAAATTCGCAGTAAGAAACTTGCTGCGTGGTATTGAAGGTGCTTATGAAGTATGTATCGGTGACATAAAGAATCCGGCAGGTTTGGCCGGTGTCGAGTCAACAGAAGACCGAAGTGCATACGAGACAAGTCTAAAACTATGGGACAAGGCAGACCGGGCGGCCAGTCAGGTCATTGTAAGGACATTGGAGGCTAAAGTAATGGCATTGCTTGTTACTTGTGAATCTGCCAGAGACATGTGGGTCAAATTACATTCTGTTTTCGAACAACAAACTAAACAGGCTGCTCATACTGTACAGTCAGAATTTTTCGGATTTAGTATGAATGCTAGCGACGACATGGTGACGCGTATAGCCAAGTTTGAGGGGCTAGTTTTACGCATGCAGCAGCTCAATGTTCAACCGGACGAGTCGTCGCTGATGGTAAAACTTTTCGATACGTTGTCAGATGACTATGAAAGCCTTCGACAAGCCTGGTGGGCTAGATCGGAGACCCAGCAAACTGTGGAAAATTTAGTTCAAGTTTTGACGTCTGATGAGAAACGTCGCCAACAACGTACTGTAAAACAGGATGAACTTGTTGCACTGACGGCTGCCAAAAGTAGAAATAAAGGAAAAGACATGACGACCCGTGGTATGTCCAACAACAGCTGTAGAGATCAGTCAAAGAAGTTTGAGAAGAGGAAAGACAAGTCAAATTTCAAATGTTACTATTGTGGTGGCTACGGCCACGTACGAAGAAACTGTTACAGTTTTAAACAGAAAAGTAC
Organism: Agriotes lineatus; assembly: GCA_940337035.1. Taxonomy (NCBI): domain Eukaryota; kingdom Metazoa; phylum Arthropoda; class Insecta; order Coleoptera; family Elateridae; genus Agriotes; species Agriotes lineatus. The sequence continues at coordinate 181,426 of CALNHX010000865.1, forward strand.
ATCGAACAGTGGTGGTGGCGGAAGAGATGGTGGTGATCAGGCGTTTGTAACTGAAGCGGTGAATGCTGAACTGACCAACGATGCCTGGATTGTTGACTCAGGTGCGACCAACCATATGACTCATCGTCGTGACTGGTTTTCAACATACGAAGAGTTCCCGGTACCGATTAAAATAAAAATTGGTGATCATTCTACGATGAACGCCTTGGGACGAGGAACTATTAATTTTGAAGCCGCAGTTGACGGAAAATGGCACAACTGTCACATGGAACGCGCCTTGTATGTTCCCAAAGTAAGGCGAAACTTGTTTTCAGAAATTTCTGCACTTGATAAAGGTATGGTGTGTCGTTCATCCAAGAGCGGGTGTAAATTTTTGAAAAATGGACTTGTTAAGGCATGTGGCATACGCGTTGGAAAAATGTTTAAAATGTACATTCGTGTAAAACAATCGGAACTTTCGCACATGAGTGAAGCAAATGTTTCGTCACATAAAGACAGTTTGCAGATATGGCATGAGCGCTTAGGGCACCAAAATAAGCGTCACGTTCATAAAATTCTTAAGCAACATGGAATTGATGTTGTTATTGATAATAAATTTTGCGGAGCCTGTGTCGAGGGGAACCAGCATCGAAATAGTTTTAAGTCACGTAAACAGCGCGAGACGAAATCGGGAGTAGTTATCCATGCAGATTTGTGTGGTCCCATGGAGTGTTCGTCGCTGGGTGGAGCGAAATGTTTTGTATGTTTCACTTGTGACTTTTCCAGATACCGTATGGTTTATTTTCTGAAAGAAAAATCTGAGACTGTTGATAAAGTAGTCGAAATGCTGAAAAACGTCGAAACTAATTGCGGACGGTCGGTAAAAATTTTGCAGTGCGATGGCGGTCGTGAATTCGATAATGGTGAAGTCCGAAAACTTTTAAAATTAACTGGTACACAGTTAGTTATTACAAATCCGTACACACCTCAACAAAACGGCTGTGCCGAACGTACAAATCGAACGGTGGTTGAACTTGCGCGAACAATGATTCTGGAAAAAAATTTACCAAAATATTTGTGGGCCGAAGCAGTTAATACTGCTGTTTACATTTTAAATCGAACAGGATCGAGTTGTGTAGACGGAAAGACGCCGTATGAACTTTTCACTGGAAAGACTGCGCATTTAAATACATTTCATGTCTTTGGTAATGACTGTTACGTGCATGTACCAAATGAAAGACGGAAGAAGTGGGATGCAAAGGGGAAGCTTGGTGTATTTGTGGGCTACTCAGATGGTATGGATGGTTTGCGTATCTGGATAAAATCAGAAAATCGGGTGGTAAGAAGTAAAAGTATTGTTTTTACACCCGAAGTTCCAGGAAAAACGCTGGAATTATTTACAACCGAAATAAACGACGATAATCATTCAGAAGAGGTAGAAGATGAGCCTGAGCCTGACAGCTCTGTTGAAGCTAAACCTGTCCCAGGTTTGACTGATGTAACTGAAAGACTTGACAAGACCAGAACTTTGCGAGATCGAGCAGCTATACAACCCCCAAATCGTTTAATTGAAACAATGTTGGCTGAAGTGGACGAACCAAAAAGTAATGCTGAAGCAGTTGAGTCGGCGGAGCAAGTGCATTGGAATGCGGCCATGAAAGAGGAAATGGAGGCACTGGAGGAAAATTCAACCTGGACCTTGGTCGAATTACCAGTGGGTCGCAGAGCTATTTCTAATCGCTGGGTGTACCGCATAAAAAGGACTGCTGACGATGAAGTAGATCAATGTAAAGCCCGACTTGTTGTCCGGGGTTTTAGTAAACGTGAGGGGATTGATTACATCGAAACGTTCAGTCCTGTAGCTCGTTTCGATACTATACGAATAGCTCTGAGCATTGCAGCTAATGAAAGTCTACAGTTAGCGCAATTCGATGTGAAGACAGCCTTTCTCAATGGCATTATCGATAAAGAAATATATATGGAACAACCAGAGGGATTTCACGACGGAACCAATCGTGTCTGTAAACTTTGCAAGAGCCTGTATGGATTGAAGCTGTCACAAAGATGTTGGAAGAAACGCTTCAAGGAAGTGTTGTTCACTTTTGGACTTCGTGAAAGTGCAGCGTACCCGTTTCTATTTTACCAAACTTCTAATCAGAATAAGTTAATAGCAGTATTGTAAGTAAAGGGTACCATTTTAAGGACGTATCCTCGAAAAATTGTATTGCTGGAAGATCGGAGCGATGCTGACTATGCTAGTAACCCAATCACTCTGTGTTCCATGAGTGGAATGGTCTTCAAGTTAAACGGTGGTGGAGCCATTACTTGGGCAAGCAGACGGCAACAGTGTGTCTCATTGTCTACGACGGAGGCGGAGTATGTGGCGGCTAGTGAGGCAGCAAAAGATGCCATCTGGTTGGATCGGCTCTTCCAGGAAATTGCGCCTTTGGCCATATTGAGGATCACGAAAATATGATTAATTGGTGAAATGCTTTAATGCTTCTGGGAACAAGAACAGTTTTTAATACTTACATTAGACATGACATTTGTGTATCTAATTAACAAGCAGTTGTTATACCTATGGTAACTGAGATTAAGTTGAAGTTTTACTACAACAAATTTGTGACAAGCCCAATGAAAATCCAATTCACAGATGTTCCCACCTCTACTGCGAGCCTCACGAACTCGAACCAGCAATTCCCGTTCCAGGTGGTAATTAATCCATTAATAAGTATATGCCAGCATACCCATTCAAATTATTTACAGGTATCTACGTATTGACAGAAATCCACACCACAGCTCCTTCAGTCAACCCAATTAGTACGGACTCATCTCACCAATTCCAATATTTGTAGTTCTTCCTTTATTAGTTGTATGGTCCCCGTCTTCACATTAAGGCCCGTCTCAGTTTTTATAAAATTCTCGTTTATTCCATTTTTTGCTACTTAATTTAGTCCTTTGCACCCTTGTATATAATTCCATTAATACACTTTGATTATAAAAGGGTTAAGGTTTGTAATTTATTTTCAATACAAAATAATTATGTCTAACTTTTTAGAAATCGAAATCAGTTGTTATCTAATAATAATTTTTACTATAGCAATTCTCAATTTTAAACATAATGTTCTTAAACTTACGTCCTGGATTACTTTTTACTACATACAGTACATTTTCTTAATTAATCTGACAAATTCCAAGTAACGTATTTAAATATTAATTCAGCTTATGACTTTCAGATTGTTTCAGACTATCTGTAGCAGTACATATCGTAGCTTCTACAGGAATATCGTTCAATATTAATTAATCCTAATAGATAGGCAACTTTAAGTGCAAGACCAGTAGGAGGGGTTGTCTACCCTTTTTGAAATTTAATTTAGAAGGCCCATGGTTACGTTAATAAAAGAGCAATAAATAACAAAAATTATTACTTCCTGTTTAATTGAGAAAGCAAAAGGGCGCTTCTCTATGCAGAAGCGAAGCAAATTGAAACTCCTAGCTTAGAAAGGATACAAGCAGATAATAGTAAGCCTTTATTTAACTCATACAGCATAGTATTAAAACATAATAATTTTTCAGGCAGATAGGATAAATTCCACAAACATTTTCTTTCTGAAAAGGGCAGTTATTATATAACTGGTAGGTAGACAGTAAACTAATACATACAAATCGTAATAGAGGGTTTTCCTTGATTCAGCTCTTAGTGTCACCTCTTTGACCACCAGCTCTTAGGGCTTCCTCTTTGACTACCAGCTCGTCGGTCTTTTTCATTTGACGCCAGTTCTGGTCAGTTGTATATTCGCCATGGAGAAGTGTGTCGATAAGTTACGAGCGATAAGGAAAAGAGAGGACGCAATTAGAAATCTATAACCAGTTAGGAGATCACTCACCAGTCAAGGGCAACTTCTTTGGTTCGATGAGGAGTTCTTCATAGTTAATGTTGGCAGATGGAGAGGTCCAGGTTCAAGGGTTCTCTGCATTAACCGTATGTTAGTCCTGAAAGGGTTTAATATCGTTAGTTAGACTTAAACCCGCGTCATAGCTTAAATATAATTAAATTAGGGCGTAAGCCTTAAGAATATTCAATAACAGATTAGTTTCAAGTAAAAACAATAGTTACTTACCAGGTGATGTGGCCTGAAGTGAGATTAAATCGTTCTGTGACTGTCAAGTTGGTTTTTGGGTCACTTGTCAAATAATAAGTTTTTTTTTCATAAAGGACCTTTCTTATACTACCTGGAATGATACCAATTAAACTAAATACCGATCATTAATCGTAATTAAGACCTAGGAAAGAGAAATACGAGGGTATAGAGAGCTCTTTATATTTTCAACTTACGAACCGGAGGTTATTAATTAAATAGGTATAAGAAATCTCCTAGATACTGATAGATTCATTAATCCTAACGTTTTATCAGAACAAATTCTAACTTGTCAGAGAAGAATAAAACTTGCTAAATAATTACATAATGTGTATTAAAATTAGAAAGGTATAAGCCTCTAATGCATAACAATTGATTTGTGGACTGTTAGAAAGAATACGTAACCTTTGTAAACTTATTGAATTTAAAACTTTTTAAATAAAGTTATGGCGCCCATTTCTTCTGATTAATGAACTTTTACCTTTATATGAAAGTGAAACGAACTAAAAATCCCACAATTGTTAAACCCTGATAAGAAACCGTATCTTGAGCTAGTCGGTGAAGTGTAAGCCTTCAAAGGTAAGTAAGGATGAGGGGTACATATCTTATAGTTTGTTCTAATGATTTACTTTTTAATTATAGATTTATGTTTGCTAACTTCAATAACCACTCATTTTTTTATCCAAAGATAATGATTTTAATTAATGTTTTTAACAATAGATCGGCAGTCCTATTCTGTAACTATCACAGTAAATTTCATTAAAATTAGAATACGTGTTTAACGTTCACAATGTAACAAGAACGAACAAGCTACGTTTTTTATGAATTACCTTTAGAATGTCAAATAGTGGCTGTGGGTATTAATGGTATACAGGGTGCTCAACATTTGTAAATTTAATAATTTCGCCTTTTCTTAATAAAACGCCCTGTATATTTTTATATTTTTGAAGAGCCCTCTTAATGAGATTTCTTCTGATATGTCACTTCATACTCACCCTGAGTTCAGCTGTTTTTCAGATATGCGTACTTTGGCATAAAAAATGATGTAAGCCCCTTAAGATGCTTTCTTTCAAAGGATAACAACAATCTGCTAAATGATATTTTAAACACCTGAGCTCTCCAAGCAAAACATAGAACCAGGTTTAGAAAATATAACTCCGGTCACTGTTGATAGAAAAATTAATACACACGACAAAACGATATTTTGCTTGCGGATTATATGTCTTCCTCATATGAAACCGAGAAAATTTAATTTCACAGAGATCTTCTACAGGAAGAATGGTTATTATCAGAAGGCTGTATTAAAAGGTAAACCAACTAAGAAGTGATACGTATACTCCATTCACGACGTTTCCCCCTCTCGATAGGCTATGTTTTAGGGATTTGTTGGTACGCATGTGAAATATCTAGACTTGACGAAATTGGGTTATGTTGTTTTCAATTTATTGTTATGGTTTGTAAAGAAGTTTTTTTTAATTGTCTTCCGCTTGCATATAGGAAATAATTTCACTTATAAATATTATGTATACGTTAATAATAATAATTATTGTTCATATGGAACAACCATCTTGCTAAGTTGGGTTATGGTTGCGTATAAATCAAGTAATCTTCTAATTGGTGTTAATTTGCCATGTCATGTTTTCGGCGAGTAGACCTGTCTTGTTTATTGCTAAACTGCAGAACACTACGTATATAATAAAATTAGGGTTGCCAGATTTAAAAAGCCTTTATATAGGAGAAGGTAAAAATATATATAGGAGATTTCCAAAATATATAGGAGAGAACTTTATTATAAATTTTACAAACTTTGAATAAATGGAACAATATTTCACAAAATAGAAAATATACCCATCATCCATGCTAGGTATATATTTCGTTGGTTTGCACCTTTTTTAACAATGCCTTGTTAGTTTTTATAGAATTATAGAATTCTGTACAATTTAATTCAAAATTTACCGTTATTAGTAATTCTGATTTAATTAAATCTACTGAAGGGCGATTTCTAACACCGTTCCACTTATTTCCCATAATTCTAAAGACCCTTTCTACAAAGGCCGAGGTTGCAGGAATACTGAAAATAAATGACATCAAAATACCAATATTTGGAATTTTCTCAGTTTTTTCCAAAATAAGGAGTCATTTTTCAACTGTTTTGACTGCAAACAAAGGCTTCGTCATTTTAAATTAAATTGAGAATGTTGTTAAAAGTTGTCACTCCATCAAATATAGAATCTAGATCAAGATTTAACCCTTTAGGAATGTTTGTAATAATGTTAACCACATTGTTATAGGCTAAACAACATTTTAAATTTAGCCATTTTTAATATAAGTAATCGAAGGATCTAATTTTTTCAATTTTCGAGGGACAGTGATTCCAAAAAATTTGTGGTTTCTTCTTAAAGAAAGCTTAGTTAATAGTGAATTAAATATGTTGTATACAAAATTATAGATACTTTGTTACCCTCTACTTTTAATATTGCATCCTGAAATATTTTTAAAAAAGTGCAACAGAATAACATATTAATTTCAGGGATGTCATTATCAGGGATGTCTTCGTATTCATCATTATTTATGTACCAAGAATAGTTTTTTAATTTGATTTGGACAATCCCTCAAACTTCTAAAATATGATAATAGGTAAAGGGTGCCAAGATTTTAAAATTCTCTTAACACAAGGAAATAATGACAACCACCTTGAGGTGACATGATGAAGAAGTTCCTGATATTCTGACTCGTTAAATTCAAAACAGGCTCCTAAAGTCTCTCTTCGTTTAGCTGGCAGAAAAATGTGCATATAACTTAAGGACTAGGTTTTCAATACCATAATCGAGTTTATCAATAGAATTTTTCACAGCCTGTGTACTACTTAAGCTTGATAATTAGCCTTAATTATTTCTGAATTTTATTCTTTTAAATTGTTAAAAAGAGAATTATGCCCCCCAAAATGTGCCGTATTGGTTGATGAGTTGGATACGTTTGGTATTGTTCGGCGTTGGTCGTTGATTGCGCAATTGCCTCAGATAGAAATTTGAAAACTTTTATATTTATTATTATTTTATAGAACCAATTTTACTGTTTTTCTAGGTTATTGGAAATATAGGAGATTTCACCTTATTTATAGGATATAGGAGATTGCGACAAAATATAGGAGACTCTTATTAAATATAGGAGGTCTGGCAACCCTAAATAAAATCTCTTAAGCGACATTTGTCTACCATCAGAATTAGTCCATAGCTCTAACGATTCTCCAGAATATTTTTGTACACTGTACATCACCCAAAAGTAGCAAACCTATAACATTGAATAAATACGTAAATAATCTTTTTTGGCTAATATTTCTTCAGTAATGAACTCTTTCATGGCACTATGGGCAAACCCGAGGTGGGTGTCTTTTTGTGTGTTAAACATTGGCACTATTTGTAATACATTTAAAACACAGGCATAACCTATCACTAGGGCATCCAATCCCGGTATCCCGAAATGTCGGCATCTCGGGATCCCGGATTTTTTTATCCGGTATTTCAATCCCGGTGTTTTTCTCCAATACCGGACAATACCGGAATTTTCGATATTTTCGGGATTGATTTTGTCTGCGTTGCGTTGCAGTTCGCAGAGTCTGCGAGTCGCCTTCGCCGGCACGGCCGGCGCCAGGCATGTAGCAACATGTTGATAGATAATAATTGGTAGGGTTCAGGGTAGTAGCAGTTAGCGGATGCGTCCGTAAACGGCGTAAACTGTGTGCAGTTGTGTTGTCACTGTTGCTTGCATATTTACTTACCTATTATACACCTATAATACTAGAAATACCGGTTCTGAAAACAGGGAATCCCGGTATTGAACCCCGAAAATCCCGGTATTGAATACTGGAAATACCGGCACTGAAAACAGGAAATCCCGATTTAAACACCGGAAATTCCGGTATTGAATATTGGAATCCAGATAGAATTTCTTCAATACCGAAATCCCGGGATTGAAAACTTAGTTCGGTATTGGATGCCCTACCTATCACATATTATTATCATCATCTCGAATCTAACTGCCTCAGGATTGCTTAAATTATTAATAATGGAAAGGGAGTTTAGAAATTCCGAAAATCAAATTTCACGACATGTTCCTGCCGACGGTTTGTTAAACTCCATGCTAATAGTATCTACTAACTAATATTGTATACATATAATACACAATGGACGGAATCTTGAGTTCTGTCTTATGTAGAAATCGTGTATTGGGTACAATTGTAACTGTGAGCAGTCAAATGTATTTTTTTTTGCTGTAAATATACAGGGTGTTATGGAAATCCACGTAATAATTTTAACCAATGATAAAGCTCACCAGACTGAACAAATTTTCTATTTATAGTTTTCTTAATCGTCTACTTTTAATCACATATTGACCACCCGATCGGAAAATATGCGGTCAATAACATACCTAACTCATGTGATAAGGTACGTTAGTGACCAGATGTTAAGTATTATCATATCTATGCAATTTTTTTTATTTGCATTTGAAAGGTAGGTTTTTTGTGTTTTGTGCTATAGGAGGGTGTAGATTTTTAGAGTAAAACAATTTTGAAGTTTAACTTGATTTTGGGAGTGTTTTCGAGAAAATGGCAAATAAAAAAGTTGTTCAGTTTCATGAGTTCTCTAGGTCGTTAAATTTATCACGTAGACTTCCATAACACATAACACCCTATATATGCACTTAGAAAAAATACAGCAACTTAATTACAACAAATGGGTTCAGGCCAACTCACCTACATCAGAAAGGTTAAGGTGGTGTATGATAATCAAGTACGGATTTGAAGAAGATTTTCCACCAAGTTCTACCAGCAACACTCATTTACCGTTGGAAGGGTTTCCCATTTTTGAAGGGCTTAAATGAAAATGTTCGATGATCTCTCATTATTAGACCTAGAAGAAAATAGTTTATACGTCGCGGAGTTAACTTTTCGGGGGTAACGCATAGAGAAAACAGAAATGAGGAAATAAACATTTTAAAAGTTTGGCAAAATTACCAACATCTTCAACAACTTTTGAAAGAATTGGCTAAAAATGAAACAAATTTTGACCAGGTTGTGCGATATCTGAGGAAGTAAATGTCGGCATTTTACAAATGATTCTGCAATAGTTTTAGGATTAGTAATAATTGTCAAAACAAAATTTAAAAATTTTTCTGCAATTAATGCATATGTTCAGGTCTCAAAAAATAAATTTTGTGAATGGAATAGTTATTTGTTTCATTAGTACAAAAAATGCATGATTTCGGAACATGCGCGTCGTCCGGCGAGTCTAACGCGTCCCGAAAACGCATTTTTTGTGCGAATGAAACATACTATCTTTTCTCCAACTACTCATAAATTCGATAATATGACTTATTATTTAGAATCAAACATTGTAGGTTATATTGTAGAACTGTCATGACGCAAATAAACAATCACTATACGGGGAAATTAAACAACAACCACGGCGATTGCCGAATATTGACGAATCGTTTGTGTTTTATTTAAAATTTACCATGTAAAACTCTATCTTGCGGCCATTTTTGTACTAGTGCAAATATGAATGGAAAAGTATACAGTTGCCAAGGTAATTGGTGAACATCCCGAAATGACGGTTCAAACATTTGAGTAAACACAAATAAACAAGATAAAAAGCATAAAATTATTCTATTATTCTGTTAAACACATAAGGTAAATTAAAATTATGTAAACTTTGTACGATGGATTTACAAGATTTTTAAATAAATCGCTCCTGTGGTCCTGGCAGGTAGCCAATTAATTTGACAGTACTGTCGTCAGCCGAGGGTACAGTCGACACACTACAGCATCGCTAACGCATCTAGGGGTGGAAACTTCGTGACATAGTGCTGTGTAATAAAGCTTTCCGTCAGGGTTTAAATTTGACAGGTAAGAATTAGTTACGATCCAGAGCTTGGAAAATAAGTTCGTAACAGCGGGGACGGGGGCAATCTGAGAGAGCGTGAGTTCGCCGAACTGGAGGCACTCGAGCCAGGATGCCGGTTGGGGTTTGGTCTATGAGTTTCTTATATTGGCAAAACTGCTTGAATTTATACTCGCCGTTATCTTGATGGGTGGGAGAATGAATTCATGCGATAAGCAGCACTGGACTACGGGCGTTATGAACATTTTTTACAGGAATGTTGCCTCGAACCTAAGGTTATCAAGGGTTTTGTATTGCTAGAATGTTATCGACAAGGTGAGGTTTTAAAATACTAAATGTAACAGAAAATCAGCTAAATGCAAATTTTAAATGCATCAATTGCCTTTGTTAATTAGATTTGCGCCAGGATAACGTCACAATACCGAAATGAATACTTTAACAAATTGTGGGAAACGCTTTTCTTGGCAGAGTTCGTTTATAACTGTCCCGAAACAATATTTTTAAATTTCGTACAAAAGAATAAAATAGTTGTGTGCAGTTTTGATAATATATAATAAAGTAATAATTAACACTTTATTCAGACTGCAATAATAAACAATAACACCAATTCAGTTAAACGATCAATAAGGGAGATAATTTAGAATTGAATTATTTATGAAACATTATTTTTCGCCCAATCTTATAAATGATGGTCTAAATTTAAAGTTCAGTATAGAATATAAATGTTTATTGTATATTGTTGAAATTCGTATAATGTATTCTACTAAATTTCAATGAAGTAACCAGGCGATAGAAAAATACGCGAGGTGCTAGAAGATTATGATATAAAAACTGATTTTTATTGAAAATTGTAAAATAATGTAGTTTTCAAAATATAAATGTATAAGTATCCAATAAGTTTTATTGGATTAGTTAATAACTAAATGAAGAGAAGATGCATTATTAAAAAAATGTGAGGTATAAACTAATATTAACTAGAAGTAAACTTTGGAGAGCTAAAGGCAACCTTATGGATTATCGTCTGCGTTAAATAATGGATATACATAACTGGATTGGAACGGAACAATGACAGAGAATGAGCAGGAGGTACATTGCAGAGAACGAGAAGGAGCTGATTGGTTGCACATTTGTGAAGATACACAGAGTTACTAAAACGTACGATTGCAGTGATGGATAAATCACGTAAAGGTAAACGTTTTATTTCTGAAAAATTCCAGCGAGGAAAAGCAAAGGATTTTTAAAAAATGTACTTAATGTACCATTGAAATATCGCGGCGTAAAGACTTGTTTTCGCTCAGAGTGCGCGATATTAAGTGAACGCTGATAACTCGTGCTCGTCAACTATCTTCTACATTCCAATAGTGCGATCAGAATAAAGTAAGTGCGCGCTAACATACAATATGCACCAAGAAATAATACCAATTATCATGATCGAAACACTCCTGGACAATTAACACAGTCTCACAACAAATTCCTGTCGTACTCGCATGCGGAATTTATTTTATTCACAGCAGCTCTAACAAATACCGCCTTTAACACAATACAGTTCACAAACAATGATTTTTTTGCCAGATAGCAATTGGACTGGGAAGTATTAATAATAAAAAACGCCTATTAGAATAATAGAATAATAGAATTGTAAAACAGACTATTGGCTAAATTCGCCAAGAAATACAATGCAATGTCAGAAGAAGCTGAAGAGTCACAAGAAGATAAACTAGAAAATGTTGGTCAAATATATTGTAGTGGTAGCTTCTAGAGATTGATAATTAGCAATTAAAAATTACAAGGGGGGAACGAAATAAAAGTACATACAATATAAACATTGAGATTTGTTTACCGAATGGGAGATTAGATACAGTTACTGTTAAATTGTGAATAGTTTATTAAAAAGGTTCGAGCATATAGGTTGACTTAGTAGGGGTAGTTGTTTGGAAACATCAGAGCTTAGATCTTAATTTGTATTAACTGACAAACGGAATAACTAAAGTGAAAGCCAAAGTTAAGTGATTATCTGAAAAAAGTAAATTGTGGAATGTTATAATAAAATATATCATATAGAAATTTATCAGGAGTGTTAGATTGTACAAAAATTTGGTATAATTTATTGCTAGGGAAAATGATATGAATGGAAAATAACAACGAAGTTTTTTCCAAAAATGTAAAACGTATTTGTAATGAAAGTCTATTTTAAATAATAAAAACTTATTTATAAATGATGTATTGTATTGGTTTACTGCCCACGGCAATTATGATTGCCTAATTAAAACACGAAAATGAATAATTTCAAAATGAGCACAGAATTAAATATTTTATTTATTGCAAGATAGTCAGTATTTTATACTAATAAATGCACTTGATATGAGCAGCAGTAACTATAATTTGGGAGAGAAAGGTTGGCATTAGAGAAGGCAGAATTCGAAAGGGTTACGTTCAGGATTTCAGTAATAATTGGTGTTCGGAATGGCAAGCATAGCTTAATTTATGTTGCTGGCATATTTAGTTTTGGTGAAATCAATACAATAATGTGAATTTGAAACAATACAAAGATGATTTGTGAAGTACGGAAAGCACATGAGCGTTATGAGTGTTAAAAGTTTATAAGCCAACAAACGGCAAGGTAACTGACGGGTAAAAAAGCAGTGTGAGCAAAGTAATTATTGCAAAGAGCAATGAAATAAGGCAACCGATCGAAAGGACACAGACAATTAGTGCAGTGCTAAATAAACTCATGTGAATCAGTGCAATTAAACTAAGTGATTAAAAGCAGAGCAAAGTTGACAATTCCCAAGAAAAGACAGTTTAGTATTTAAGCAAAAACAGTATATCAAAACTATAGTTCATAAGTTAAAATGTGATATCAAACAACATTTCTTAAAAACAAGTGTAAATTGTAATCACTAGGTAACGAGAATGTCAATTGTTAAAAATATCCAAACAAGCTTGAAAATTTTATGTTGTGTGCCAGTTGAGCTGCACAGTTTAATGTAAACATTTTGAATAAAAAGTTATTTGTGAGAGTCAAACAGTGTGCAGGCATCCTTGTGGCTAATTTTCCAGGTAATGACAGTGCCCAGCAACGAGGGATAGCCAGCTGGAAGAATTGCCTAAGTGCGATCAACTTCGGAGCCCCTTTTCGACTGCTTGGAGACATCGGCCAGCGAAAGTCGTGTGTACTACGTTTAGAGAAGACCTGCAGAAGTGCCTGGGTATAGAAATTGGAACCAACACGCCATTCCTAAGTGTGCAATTGCCGTGGCGTTAACAGAAAACGTATCCAGCGTATGAAGCTCTCCGTTTAAGTTAGAATTCTATAGGAAAGCGTTGCCGAAGCCCCATAAAATGTGGGGTTTTTCAAGATTGGACATTGCCCGAGGAGTTGAACGTGATTTCAGCTACCCAGATCCATTGAGATTCGATTTATTGAGGTAGCGTCCCTTAAATTTGTGAATTGGAGCTGGACAATACCGGAAATAAAACAAAAGAATATTAGAGAGTCGGTTTACGTCATCTGAGACAATACAAGGTTAGCCGGAAGCTATGTCACATAATTCGCAGTATTTACCTAATGTATTCTTGCAATTTCAGTGTTTAAAATGCAATTTACTCTATTTTTGTACCTGCAGATCATTTTGTTGTTGTAGTCAATTTTGAGGTTAAAGAGCTGTCAGAACGGATTTGAGCGTTTTCCATACAATATTGGTTAATTTATCGTAATAGCAAAGCATTTGTAATACAAAGTTTTTTTTTATCGAACTTAACCCCGAGATTAGAGTTTTTTTATGCTAGACCGGAGTTTTGCAAATAGATAAAATACAAAGAGCAATGAACCGTGTATTGAGCTAATAATTATTACACCATTTTCTTTAGCCCTGAGATTTACACAAAATTCTTGATGGAAACTGTTTAATATTTATAAATGGTGGTGATTGCCACTATTTATTATTTATATTTTACTAAAACCTTGTATTAGGGCATCATTACAGTATACATATTATCTAATTGGAGTATAAAAGGGTGTCTTTAATTAAAATCAGTGAAACGAAGATAAAAACGAATTTAAAAAAAACTAGCTGTATAATATAGAAGAGTACAAAGAATAATTAAGAATAATTAAATAGTCTTTATGGAATAATAATGTCTGCAGAAGATTTGGATAAACTACCTAATATAAGTCAATATTAGGTATCCTTTTGATTCGGAACTTGAGTTACTGTCAGGTGAATACATCTACAATTGGTCTGGAATTGGATGCACACTACATGTGAAGGTACTGTTGAATTTGGAAGGGCTTGTAACCATATGGATTTCTACATCTGAGTTGGATCTTCACGCAGGGAGCATCGAGGTCTTCCGGGACATCACAATTGTCCTATAATAATTGGATAAGGAGTATCGTTGTCACTGTCACACAGGGAGCTTACATTGGAGGTAAAGGCAGTTTGGATGGCTACCAGCTTCGTAGCGGTGACAAGGAGGGGCGATTCCTGTGGACTTGTTTTTTAGCCGTGTTATAGAGGAGGTGATCAACAACGGTAGCTGTTACAGAAAGCCTTGTTTTTTCGAGGTTTCTAAAGGATCAGGAGGTGGACTGCTTGTGTTGTTGCGACTGACATCCTGTAGGAAGTGCTTCAGTGAGCTTAAAAAAGGTATATGTTATATAAATCTAAAACAAATAAATCCTTAATGCTGAGTGAATTACATATTTGGAAGAACTATTTAATTTGGTCTGTATTCATAATAATTAATATGCGACAGGGATCATTTACTTGACTTTTCGCTTTGACAGTTTTCGAAATGTCATAATTATGAATAATATTTTTTCTTGTGTGCTGATAGTCTAAGAGCTGGTGACATTTTTCAGTGATCATTTAGTTAAGACCTATTTTTTGAGAGAATATTGTTGGAGGCATGTATAAGTGTCATCTGTAAGGATTATGCTTGATAGCGGTATCGGAGGGAGGCAGAACACCCCCAATTTGCACTGTCAGTATATGTCAAAATCAGGGTTAGCAGGTTAGGTTTTCCCTCAGTTTTGACACAGATTGATGCAAAACCTAACCTAATAACCTCGAATTTGACATAGACTTACAGTGCTACCAACATATTAAGGTAAGGTAATATGTTGGTGGCACTGTAAGTCTATGTCAAAATCGAGGTTATCAGGTTAGATTTTCCGTCAGTTTTGACACAGACTGCCGCAAAACATAACCTGCTAACCTCGAATTTGACATATACTTACAGTGAAAATTGGGGGTGTTCTGCCTCCCTTCGATACCGCTATCAAGGATAATCCTTACAGATGACACTTATACACGCCTCCCCCAACATGCTCTCAAAAAATAGGCCTTAACTAAATGATCACTGAAAAATTTCACCAGCTCTCCTACTATGAGTAACTATCATAAAATTGGTTTGGATATGCATGGACCTAACTTGAGTTAAGAATAGTCATTTCTCAAAGAGCTAGAAAAAGAGAAGTAAAATAAAATAGAAATTTTATAAAAGGGCATATATCTAACATTAACTTATTAAAAATAAAAAGTTATTTCAATACAAGAGTAAGATCATATAAGCTTCAATAATAGAAAAACTATTTGATTTAATTAAATTGAGTAAACTAACAGGACCGAGATGATGTGTAATAGCATAGCTATATGTATGGTGAACCTTAAAAATTAATATTTTTCCTATTTTGCTTTAGCTAAAGAACTATTAGCTAAATACAAATAATATTTTGCACATAGCTCAGGTTTTTATCTTTGACGAAAAAGGGTATATTTTGGACCCAACATAGAGAAGGCGAAAACCTTAATAGATTAAATTAGTTTTTCTTTGATATTTTAAAACTTTTTTGTTTCAAAAGCCCTTGAGAGATATTTATTCACGAGTAGCACTTTCCAACAACATTTACTAAATTACCTACACTATGTCTATGTATATTATTTCTTGTTGGAATCCCAAGTGTTATGGCTGCACTTATGTTGATATCCGTACTCTTGTTATTCATATAAATTCTGCTTTTTCATAACCTTAATTACAACCTACGCATCACAACCTGAAATTATTGTTCCTTAGAAAATCTCAGCACAAACATGATCCGTTAACAGGCACTACCGTTGGCATCAAGCTGCTATAAGCCGTTCACGATCATTTTGGGTCAGGTGAGGCTATGACCATCTAGTAATTTTGTTGGCAGAAACTCTGTTGCAACTAAACTCCCTCATGGAAATTGACACTTTTTGTGTTAGGTTAGGTTATTTTCAGTTTAAGGTTATATTTTCTGAATAGGTACATTGTTGCCGGATATTCTCTAGTCTACACATCGACTCGCGTTCTTTTAAATTTGATGTGTACTTTTTAAATTGGAAGTAGCATCGTTTAATGAAAATGTTTTGTTTTAGCAAAATTATTTTGGGCATTTTGACTTTTCCTTTGACGGAAATTCAAATTATTTTTACACATTTGATAAATCATTTATTTTCTTACGAATATTAAAATAAGAAATCTGGCAATGTGGTGGCAAGAAAATGTCGAACAGACACTGACAGAAAAAAAAAAGTTGCATCCGCTACATCATCGAATCAGTTAGTCCAACATGAAGAGAAAAGATCATAGCCAACTCTGTCCCAAAAAGGTCGTGAACGGCTTATATGCTGCATGGTTGGCTGAATTGGCTGCTTGTAAGTGCTTATTTTAATATTTTTAATGTACTAACTTTGTGTTTACACCTTACTTTCTTATTAGATGTGCTTTATTCATTTTCTTCTTTCTTCACCTTGTACAGCTGCTTGTTCATGACCTTGTTGTTTCGTTCAGCTACTCACCTAGAGTGACCACTTTGTCAGGCCATTTTGACAGTCTACAGCAGTATAATTAACCATTTAGGCCTTCAGAGCAGTTTGTCTGTGCTTTAAACCCATTTTAGTTATTTAATTTTTGATGGCGTAATATAGTAATAATGAATTCGAACACCCTTCAGAGTCGTTATCCCGATTTGGCAACATTTTGGGCCATTCTTTAAATATTGTTCCCTGCAGGTGTCCGCTAGAGTTTCGTTCCGTAGCGTTAGATTTTAGGCTAGTTAAAAATTCAGCCTGTAAGAGCAAATGAGAGGGCATCTATTTGTCCTTGTCGCTCCGACACGATTTTGTTTTTATCCGGCGGGGCCCTTGCCTTGCGATTGGATACTTGTTGTGGCCTGATAACGCTTTCTTTTGGCGCGTAAACTGACGCGGGGATTAATGGTCGATTTTTGGTCAGTCGATCCCAGGCCGTCAATCTGAGCGGTGGTTAGTGCGATGCCGTGCGAGCGTCCCCTCACGTTTCGCGTGGGGGCGCTTGCTTTTAAAAAGGTGCTGTAGCCGCGAAGGGTGCTTAAGTGCGGTGTTTTTCCCGAGTAGAGTCACGAGAGAGTCTTTGTGGCACAACGAGCGTTAAGTGGTGTTCTGCTTTTTCGCCGTTGGTGTGTGGGTGCTCGCGTACCTTGATGGCAGTTAGCTTTGCTTCAGTAACGTAGGGCCGAGGTTAGGCCTATTCTTCCCTAGAAGGGGATCAAACTCGCAGAGCTTCTGAAATTGTTGGCCTCGCCGTCGTCTTGTCCCGTAAGGGAACGTATTCCAGTCGTAGCCCCTTGGGTGGATTTTCCTCAAGTACTGCACTGACTCCCACGCTTCCGTTCCTGCGTCGAGTACTGTAGGCACGCCGTCTGCAGCCGTTTCACCCACGCTCGGCGGGCGTCCATAACAAGGTAAAATGTGTGCATGTAACTTAATTACCTGTTATTTATATGGCCTAAATTTGCATTCTGTGGTCGCTTGTTAAGTCATTTTGCTGTTGTAGATGCTTAATTGCATTTCACGCCTTTAGGGCAACTTGTTGCTATTTTAAAACCATTTTCAATTTTTGCGCACAAGTACAATCACATCTTCCGCACATTTGATTCAGGCCATCCTTTATGTAGACACGCTTGGTTCTTGTGGACCGCCCTTGTGAGCGCGTGTTTCACATTGTCGCCTCGCGATTGGCTGCCGCGATATAGTCACGTGGTGACGCCAGCTTCCCGCAAAATTGTAGCGTGGGGACGCGGGGTTTCGTCATTCCGTTACGGGCCGTCGATCAGAACAGTTGCTGCAGTCGGGTTAATTTTGAAGTCGGGCGGCGGCGCCCCGGGCTCTGCCGTGGGGTGCCGCCTCCTCCATTTATGCCGTTACGGCGACCTGTTTCTTTAGCCCTTTTCCTTTATGTTTTTCCGTGTTGCTTCAGCCAGTGTGTTACACAAACTATTTCGCCTTTGAAGAGTCGGAGTAAAGCCGCCAACAAGGGAGGTGTGTGTCGTTTAGCGGCGATCTTATTACGCCAAGGCGTAGGTGTGATGGAATTCCATGCCCGGTTCTACGTCGTCACGTAAGGGAGTGTTTCCTTTAGCTCGTTGTGGGAGGATCCCGTTGAGGTAGGACATGATTGGGCTAGCTTTGCCGTCGTAGCGGCGTTTGTTGAAGCGCCAGCCTTTGCCGCCATTTTGGGCGCATCCAGACCATTCACACCGTCGGCCGTTTTAGCGGCGAATTAATTGCCACAGGCAACCTGTTTCCCGCCAGCTGGACCGCATGCCGATCTCTTGGGCCGTCACCAATAAAACTAAGGTATTTGTAACCATTGAATCATAACCATTGTTGCGGTGTTGCTTCCGCTTGTACGCTCGCTTCGCGGCGGCGTATTTGCGTGCCGCGGTACTCCATGTGACTAACTTCTTGTGCGCGAGCGTTGCGCCTAACCATGTGAATAATTGCTGAACTCTTGGCATACGTGCTGTAAGGCGGCATCGCCAGTTTGGTCGTAGTAAAATTGCATGTGCGCGAACTTGATGTGAAATCATGTGCACCGTTAAAAATGTACCCTTCGCATCTTAAATTGTTGTGGCGAAGTGGCGTCGCTCGTTTTTAATCTAATCACTTCCCTCACTTGGGCTTTGCTGTGTTTGCCCAAATTATCATGTGAGCCAGATCACTTCTTATCAGGGCGGTGCCATATTCGCCAAGTTTTGTGCGAGACCTTTCGCATGTTAGCAACGGCGTCGTGTTCGGCTTGTTGAGTGTTACACGAAGTTATCGATCGCTTGGGCGGCGTAGCACCAGCTGTGTCATATTCTATATTCGCCTGCTGGCGTTAGGCTATGTGAGCCCCCTTTTCGGCCAAATATATCTCAGTAACGCGGCCCCCTTTTTGCCTTGCGAATTGGGTTTCTAACTAATTCGCCGCATCTCTTTGCGGCGCCGGATTCTGCCGACAGCTACGCTGTTCGCGTCGCCTTTGCTGTTGCATAACTCGATTTGTATGAACAAACGTTCCCTTTGTGGGACTCATATGTCAAACTGCTCTTGATTTTGTACAGTTATGGGTGTTGTTTAGTAACAGTAGTGCGCCCATCAGCTGATGCTTATTTATAAGAATTAACCCAATGTTTGCGGCACGCTTTGCTGCCCCAATGTAAGAATTGAATAATAGACGCTTATCTAATTAAGAGACGCTTTATTCTTGGTCGATTTGTGCATGTTCTGTTTCAGCGTGCGCCCATCATTGAGAAGATAAATGTACGGTGGGGCCAGTGAGATCAGAGCGTGCAGGTAAGCTTGGTGGTGACATTGCCGTGGCTGAAAGAGCCCCAATTCATGATCTATGTATTTTTGCCATCACGAAAACGTTGTGTGAGTTTATAATTCACGAGTACCCCTATCGACGGAGTGTCTTGAATAATTCGCCCCCGTCTAACCGCCCAGGCCCGGTTATTCGGGTTAAGACAGGCTTGGTGGCGCCCTCTTTATTTTACCGTTATTTACCGACCCTCTGGCCGTTACCCTTAGATAATCTCGTTAAGAACCCCCCCCCCCCCCCCAACTCCAATGAAAGTCTAGCCGGCCTATCTTGTTGCGGCTGGGTAGCGGCCTAGGAGAACTTTCGTCCCGATTTCGTCCATTACGGCACGCTCCGGCCGTTTCGTTTATGTATGAGCCGGTGCGGTGTCGTAAAGTCAGTTTAAGACCGTAACACGCTAAACTAATGTATTTTGACTGCAATCATTTGTAATTAATCATTTGTTATTTATATGGCCTAAATTTGCATACTGTGGTCGCTAACCTACTGTATTTTGATTGCAATCATTCGCAATTAATCATCTGTTATTTGTATGGCCTAAATTTGCATACTGTGGTCGCTAACCTAATGTATTTTGACTGCAATCATTCGTAATTAATCATCTGTTATTTATATGGCCTAACTTTGCATTCTGTGGTCGCTAACCTAATGTATTCTGACTGCAATCATTCGTAATTAACCATCTGTTATTTGTATGGCCTACATTTGCATACTGTGGTCGGTAACCTAATGTATTTTGACTGCAATCATTCGTAATTAACCATCTGTTATTTGTATGGCCTAAATTTGCATACTGTGGTCGCTAACCTAATGTATTCTGACTGCAATCATTCGTAATTAACCATCTGTTATTTTTATGGCCTAAATTTAGCATTCTATGGTCGCCAACTTAATGTACTCTGGCCTCAATCACTGATAATTAATCATCCACTACTTGTAAGGCCTAATTTTCTTACTGTTGCTGCTAATTTGATGTGCTTTGGGCACTATCACTTTTAATTAATCTTCTGTAGTTCGCGCTGGCCCAATTTGGAATATTGCTCTTGGGTCACGAACGTTGTGGCCGCCGCCGCTGACAATTTAAGGTTCACGTAACTGGCCGACCAAGGCCTGTCTGATTATTTGAGTTTATGTCGGCCGCCCACGGCCGGTTGTATGTTTATGACCATTTATGTACTAGAAATAGAGCGCCTCTCCAGATGGGGCCCTAGATTTAGATGTAGGTTAGTTTTGAATTCCTGTAAATCACCCAAGCTGCTTAGGTTAGACCAATAGACGAGTATTTAAACAAAGGTCTTATCATTGCGGCGAATCTGTGCATGCTCTTTTCAGGATAAGCTTTATTATGTAACGATTTATGTACGGCGAAGCCTGAGCGTTGGAGCGACACAAGTAAGTTTGACGACGCTTGCCGCAGTGACGACGAAGTTAGTGAGGCTGAGATCCCGTATCATATCCCGTTTGACCCTCAAGGTCCGGTTAAACGAGAGTTTTCTTGGACCTTGTGGCGCCCAGTTATTTCGACACACCCTATATAAGTCTCGACACGTTTGCCCGGTGACATAACCGTTTGAACCGCGCCCATCTCCCTGAGCGTACCAGCTGAGGCCTATAGCCTGTTCTTGACGATTCTCAGGGCGAACGTGCCACCTTGTCTTGGACTTGACTAGTCTTTTGATACTCACACCGTGTGGGTGTCGTTAAGTCATTTTGATACTGTAACAACTTTTCAATTTATACAAACCCTGAGATCCTTCGTAAGTAAAAAAGGGTATCTTCAATAAAGAACGTTTATAGAAAACAAAAAGCAAGCAAATAATAACTAAGTTTTTATAAATTTCTATGAATGGTTAGCAAATATAATGCAAAGTGTAACTAAAATACTTGCCCATATCACGCCGTACACTAAGCACGGATTGTTTCTGCTTGATGTGCATGTATTCAAAATAAAAAATCAACACAGACGGTCACTTTTCACTATAGTTGCACTGACTAAGACTACCGGCCGCTGCAGGCTATTCTCTGTTCGGTTTTGCAGGCTTGCAAAATTGCAGACAGACCATTATTAATGTAGTGAAGTACAGGCAGACCTCGCCGTTCGCGGGGGTTACGTTCCAGAAGAATGCCGCGAAGCGCAAAACCGCGATGCAGAAGTAAACACATAAATGATAAAAACGGGGTTAGGTTCCGTGGCCTAGATTTATTTATACTATGCAACCTCAAAAAATTCAAAATACATAAACGTGCGTATACAAACTAAAATTCCATACGTAACATAAGTCTTCCACTTGAATCTAGAGCTCGAATGTCCATTTGTTTATTGGAGTTATAATTTTACAATTTATTTCAAGTCCAATTTGATAATAAGAGATTCAAAGGAATAGGCTCGATAAGTATGTTTACAAGTTAGTGATAAATAATGTTATTTAGGTGTTTATGACAAACCGCATACGTCTGCTTTATTTACTTAGTGTGTGAAAGTTGAAACAGTTAACGTTGGCAATTTCATCCGCGAAAGCGCGAACGGCAAAGCAATCCGCGAACGTCAAAGAAAAGGGAGCACATAAGTGCCCCGCGTAAAATCAAATCAGCAAACAGCAAATCCGCGAACGGCAAGGTCTGCCTGTATTACAAAATTAGCGTAACCCGGAGTAATTATAACAAAACCCGGAGCCCGGAGATTTAGTGTTGTAACCCTGAGACTCCGGGTGAAACCCTGAGAGGTGGTCACCCTATACCTACCATGTTATGAGAACTAGTAGAGAACAAAGTGGTTACATTGTCACTTTCAAGTGACGCCACCTTGCACACATAACAATGCTATTTTAAGAAACAGAATACAAAAATCATCAAAAATATACATCTCTAGGTAGAATGTTGAACTTTTGTGCTATTTCTTTGAGTATTTCGCCACACTACAAAATAAAAAATATTAGAACATGTACGTTTCGAAAGACAAATCTACTTCAGTTTTCAACAATTAACTAATTAAATTAAAAATTAACTAGAAAAACTTAGGTTATTTCACTATTATTTAAATCAACTGAAGATGTGATTACGCATTCGTCTTTGCCGAGTACAATATAACCGGTTTCTTTAATTGTACGTCTAGTTGAAATCGATTCTTTAGATAAAATGTTTGTGCTATGCCGGTGTTTGTGATTATTGAGTGCTCGATCCTTATAAATACGAAACCGTTCAACGAAGAACAACATTCAAAGAATTGTATATGTTACGGTTAAAGTGTTTACTTGGCTAGTTTATAGGCTAACTGGATAGTATACAAACTAACCAAATGTCTGGCTATTTTGATGGAAAATCATATTTCTACTAAAATAGCTATGAATATTGGCTGGTTTGCATACTATCCAGCTAGTTTACACACTATACAAGATTTATCGCCAAAGTACAAACCACAAGAAAAGTACACAAATTAACAGGTGATTTTGGCTAGTTTGCGAACCTATCGACAGGATTTGGATGAAGTGTGAACTTAATATTCGTAGTAATATATAATAACTAACTCGTTGGTTAGTATGTAAACTAACCTATTCCATTTGGTTAATTTATGTAAGATTACGATTATCTGTAAATCATAAGTATTTACCACATAATAATCATTCTTGTTACTAGTGTTGGATCCAGCTTTGCGTATTCTCTTTATACATTTCAAAAGTTTACTATAACCACAGTCATCCATTAATTTTGAATTCTGCGACTTTTGCTCTTAAACTTCCAAAAGTAGGTTTTCAAATTGTTGCTGTTGATTCATTTTTAATAACCAGATACCTACCCTTAAACAAATTTCACAAGGCACGACAGTAAACAATATCAACACACAGCACTTGCCATAAACATAACCTCACTTTTCTAATAAATTACCCAAATGGAATTGGTTAGTTTACATACTAACCAACGAGTTGGTTATTATGTATTACTATTAATATTAAGTTCACACTTTATCCAAATACTGTGGATAGTTTGTAAACTAGCCAAAAACAACGGTTAATTTGTGTACTTTTCTTGTGATAAATCTTCTATAGTTTGTAAACGAGCTGGATAGTATACAAACCAGCCAATATTCATAGCTATTTTAGTAGAAATATGCTTTTCCATCAAAATAGCCAGACATTTGGATAGTTTGTATACTATCCAGCTCGCCTATAAACTAGCCAAGTAAACACTTTAACCGTAACATATATATGGTAGTCCTTGTGAATTTGGGAAATAGTATATCGGTGAAACACCAAGACTTTTAGAAGTTAGGGTTAAAAACACAAAAATTTAATTAAGGAATATCAGATTGATATATCTAAAATAGCAAACAACCACAAAATACATACCTCGCTGTACTACTAAAATTCCACCTGCAGATTCGCCGTGAAATCAGCCGAGAAAAGACCCATGAGGGTTAACTATCTTTAAAATGACTCCACATTGACCCGGCGGCATTTGTCAACAAACGTAGTCACCTTCCGCTTATTATCTCGAATTTGTTTTAATATTATTTATATTGTACATACGTTGTATAGCTACGTTTATTTACAAAAATTGACATGTAATATGCAGACCAATATGCTCAATTTTTCTAAAGTGTTCTCAATAGTTTCAGTCGAAACAAATCATTGAACTCTGGCTATTGGCTATCCCAAGGCACTTATATGGTAAACATTAACAAAAACTACCAGCCAGTACAAAGTATTACAAAATGAGCGCAAAAACAAAACGATTTGACTCGATAGAAGGGATTGAAGCGGCAGCTCTTTCTTGAAGGAAGATGATTTCCACAACTGTCAAATATACAACTTTTATGTAGATTTTATGTCTTGTACATAATCAAACTTTGTTGACTTGTCTTTTTATTAACCTCGCTGGTAGCCTTGCTCTGACATCAAACAAGGCTCGTCTAATAACGTCCTCTGCTATGTTATTGTTTTATAAATAGTTGTTTTGAGCATTGTAGTAAAAATAATGAGAAATATCTAATAAGTAGCCTTTTCATTAAATAAAATCATCAAGTGATAACATCGGGGTTAATGGATTGTTTGAATTTGTACAAGCACTTTACAGTTCGAGTGTAGAGCTCTGTATTTTCCCCTTTACTGGTGTTTTCACACAAGGTTTTTTTTTATTTGGACCATTTAACATGGTTGCGGAAAGTTTGAGAACTTGTAGGTTTGGTAAATAAATACTGATTACCAGGACCGCGCCAGCATCAATGGCCGCCTGTGTGCAGAGCCAAATTTGCCGCCCCAAAATTTACATTTTTGTTGTAAAATATAAATTTTATGTAGTACATACCTAGTTTAACTGTAACAAATCAAATTAATTTAAGTGAAAAACAAAAATTTAAAAAAAGTTTTATTAACAATAAAATTTACAAAAAAATAGTGGACTAAAATTAATAAAAAACAACAAAATTTTAGAAAATTATAAAAAAGCAACTTTCCTAGCTTTTTTCTCCGCAAATTCTTTAATTACTAATTCTAAATCGATGGAATCCATCGTGTCGCTTTCTATTGCTATTATAGACAGATTATTTAATCTGTTTTGTGACATTGTGGATCGCATATAATTTTTAATAATTTTTAGTTTGGAGAAAGATCTCTCACCAGACGCAACTGAAACTGGTAACGTGAGTAATATTCTAAGAGCTATTGACATATTTGGAAATGATGCTATGAACTGATTTTCAAAAATATATTCAAGATGGACTGGGGCTCTAACTGATGATTTTCAGCTGAAGTAGGTTTAAAATGTAATTTTAAAGATTTTATCTCTTCAAATAATTCTATTCCATCTACATCTGATTTCTTTCTAGAATCATCAGTTAGATGAAGATGTAAATCTTTACAACATTGTAATAGCTCGTTTTCCGTTAAATCAAACATATTATAGGGAAATCCAAACATAGTATCATATCTTGTTATTCCCTCAAATTTGTCTCTTAAAGACGATAAAGTTTGATCTAATATATTAAAATAAACGTTAACTTTATAATAATTTTTTGGATCAATAATTGGTTCATCACTGTGTTCATAATCAAATTGTCTGGGTTTTCTTCGTGGTATAACAGACTGAACAGCAGGGAAATTAGGTTCAATACCGAGTTCATCCGCAAGTGTATTAGCGTCAGTAAGAACATTATTGAATTCTTCATCTGATCGAAGAGCTAAGAAAAAAGCTAACAAATTTTTAAAATGCTCTAAGCAAGTTTTTATATTTATAGTAGGATTTTGCATCATCGTGCTCAAAACACTAATTTTGATTAAAATATTGTACCAAATAATTGTTGCGCACAAAAATTTATAACTCTGAATTTTTAATGCCAAAGATTTGGCTTGATGTGAAGCACTGTGGTCTTGTACGGATAAACGATCTTCAATTACTTCTACCAATGCATCATATATTTGCCCAATTTGGTAAAGCAGGGGCTTCACAGCGTCTATTCTACTAGACCACCGTGTATCACTAAGTGGTTTTAAATTTAAATTTGTTGTGTGTTTTTTCAGAATTGACCATCTTTTTACCGACGCAGAAAAAAAACAAATAATTCTTGAACTATATCAAAATAACCAGAAGTCTCAAAAGAAACTTTAGCAGCATCGTTCACTACTAAATTTAATGTATGGGCTGTGCACGGCACAAAAAATGCTTGCGGATTTATTTCTAAATTTTTTTTTGCAAACCATTATGTTTGCCGCGCATATTTTTCCCATTATCGTACCCTTGGCCACGCATGTCGTAAATATTTAAATTCAACTTTGAAAGTAAATTCATTAAAAATTCACTTAAACCCACTCCAGTTGAATCATTAATAGGACAAAATTCTATAAAATGCTCGCGTATTTCAATTTTTTTTTTGAGGACTCATTCAACATTGTAAATCTAAAAATTATAGTCATTTGTTCGATATGACTAATATCCGGTGTACAGTCAAGAATGAGAGAATAGTATTTACATTTTTAATTAAATCCAAAATATTATTTCTAATTTTGTTACCAATGACATCTATTATTTCATTCTGAATTTTGTCCCCTAAATAATTTACCATTCGTGTTTCATCTTTTTGTGACTTTTGAGTCCGAAGCACATGTTCTGACATAACAGAATAAAATTGTGAAATCTTCTCAACAGCTTTTAAAAAATTACCGTTATTGCTTTCAAATAATTTATTAGATTGCCCGCGTAAAACAAGACACTTTCGTGACAAATATTGTATTATTAAAATTATTCTCTCAATCACAGCATGCCAGTGCTTTGCTTTTGCATTCAACAAACGTAGTTGCGTCTGGTTTACAGTTTGTTCTTTTGATAACAATTTTATAAGTTCTAACTCATTTTAACATTTGCATTGTATCACTTTTTTCGTGCCTTGAAATCAATAGTGACAAATGCTGCCAGTCAGAAACACCTTCCTTTTGCGAAAAGTTGTTTTTAATTTTGCCAAATATTGTACAACAAAAGCAATAAACTGCATTATTTTTTATTGAATAAACTAACCACGGTCTATTAATTTCTTCTTGTAGCGCCCTCCATTGACTATTGGCGCAATTAGCTTTACTTAGACATTTTGCGCAGGACGACCTTAAGGGATAAACTTTCACCCCAGTTAGTGTCAACATTCCTACGGGTGCGGTCGTGTCTTCCCCCGCTCGTGAGTGCTAAACTGTTGCGCGTTGCCCGGAGTGCGTTTTTCTTCCTAGCGGCAACGGGATCGATCCCCAGACCTTTTATATCGTAATTCAGTTAGTGATTTAGGCGCAAGTGAATTATAACAGTGAGCTACGGCTTGGACCACCTGTGAACCTGCTTTACTACTCTACCCGGACCTTCCACACACACATGTAGATCGAACCACACACGAGGTAGGCTACAATTGGCGCCCAACAGCGAGGCTCGAGTAAATAAGGTTAGTTTTATTGAGTTTTAATCGGGAACGACAAAGAAAGCCGCGTAACGTACGCATACGCCAGCGCCCCCAAGCCAAGCGGTAGCGTCGTGAATCAGGAATTCGTGCAGGCGCAGACGACTACTTCCGCTTCAAAATGGCCGCTCCTATCCAGATGTCAGCGGAGCAATTTCAAACTTTGTTGGGAAGCTTGCAAAATATGTGGCAGGCGCAGATGGAAACCGCACCAACTCGGATGTCGACACCCAGCGAAAGTCAATCGCAAGGAAACTTTACGCGGTGCACTTCGAGGTTTAACGGAAAACCAGGGTCGGACGTCGCAGCATTTATTTCCGCCATTTCCGTTTACAAGAGCTGTTCGAATATATCGGACGCTAATGCGTTGACCGGATTGGCCATCATGTTGGAGGATTTTGCCGCAACGTGGTGGGAGGGCGTTAAGGCGACGGTGCCGGATTGGGAATCGGCCCTGGACTTGCTCCGCCAAACTTTTGGCCCGCGAAAACCGGCTTTTAGAATTTTCAAAGAAATCTTTGCTTCCGAACAGGGGGAGAGAGTCGCTACCGACATATTTATATGTGAAAAGCGCGCTCTGTTCGCGCAGCTCCTAAAACCCCTGGACGAAGAAGTGCAGCTGGATATGGTGTATGGGCTGCTACATTATAAGATTCGCGAACGGGTACCACGCGGATCTATAACCACGTTCGCCAAGTTGCTGGAACAGGCCCGGCTGGCGGAGGAAACCCTGCACGAGGTCGAGCAGGAAAAGTTAATAGGGCCCACGGCAGGAAACGCGCCGAAGGATTTTCAACCTAAAGTGCGCTGTAGGTTTTGCCGGCGTACTGGCCACAAAGAAGCAGAGTGTTTCAAGAAGGCTCGAAGCAACAGTAAACAGACAGCGGCATCGGATAATATGGCACAACCAGGGCCCTCCGCTGCTCCAAGGCAGCCTTTAAGTTGCTATCGGTGTGGTAAAGAAGGCTATATCACAAGCAACTGTCCGAATTGCAACGCAAGCAGGCAGACGACGGCGGAAACCAGCAGCCTGGAATTGGATTTCCATATCGTCTCAACGAAAACATCTCCGGCGGCAGGCGGCCGACCCCACGTCTTTGTTGAGGTGCTTGGGCTGCGAGGGATCGCGTGTTTGGACACGGGTGCTCGGAAGAGCATAGCAGGACACGAACTGTATCAAAGATTAGTGACTCGTGGTGTGAACTTTTCACGGGAAAGCGCTCGGCTAACCCTTGCCGATGGAAAACCCCAGCGACGCGACGTGCTAACTGCCTCGGTTGACGTGAAAATTCATACGCGGGTGGTGCCGACCTCGTTTATAGTGTTGGTGGGTGAGCCCCACACGAAAACTTTGTTGGGTTGCGATTTCATCAGAACTGCAGGCCTGGTGTTAAACCTGCGTCGCAGGCAGTGGGCGTTTGAAGATGCCGAAGATGCGACATTTGCTTTTGCACCGGAGCCCTCCACACTTGGGATGGCAGTCACCACCATCGAGATGGAGTTGCGGGACGATGAAGGAATCGCATTAGCAGCAGCAGAACGGCAGCGGTTCAACGCGCTCCTGGAGGATCATAAGGCTATCTTCGAACCAGGGGGAGGGCCTACCCCCTTTGCTGAACACCGCATAGATACTGGCGAACACGGTCAGTTAAGTGCACCTCCATATAGGTTATCTTTCCAAAGACGCGAAATGTTGCGGGAAGAATTGAGCAAGATGCTCGCGAGCGATGTAATCGAAGAATGCGAATCCGAGTGGTGCTCCCCGGTAGTTTTAGTGCCGAAAAAGGACGGAACGCTACGTGTCTGCGTAGATTACCGGCAATTAAACGCGATAACTGTGCCCGATCACTACCCCTTACCGCGAATCGACGATCTTTTGCATTCTGTAAAATATACGCCGTTTATGTCAACGCTGGACCTTAAAGCAGGGTATTGGCAAATCAGTGTTCGGCCCTGCGATCGCGATAAAACAACTTTTATCACCCCTTTTGGATTATATCGCTGTAAACGTATGAGTTTCGGTCTTCGGAACGGCCCGGCTACGTTTCAGCGTTTGATTGAACATTTCAAAGCCGGTCTTAGCGAGATAACTTTATTCGCCTATCTAGATGACGTCATTGTGTTGTCTCGGGACTTCAACAGTCATATGTCGGATCTAAACGCAGTGTTCGAAAGGTTAAGGCATTATAAACTTTCCATAAATTGCGAGAAGTGCCAATTTGCTTGTAAGGAAGTTAAGTACTTAGGACATGTATTAACTCCTAGCGGAATATCTGTGGATATGCGTAAAACCGACGCGATAATGAAAATGCCACCCCCGCGGAACGTGAAACACCTACAAACATTCTTGCAGACATGCTCGTGGTATAGGAGGTTTATCGATAGTTTCGCGGAAATTGCTCGACCGTTAACCGACCTCCTAAAGAAGGACGCAACCTGGACCTGGGCTGAAAGGCAGGAATCCGCATTCCAACGGCTGAAAACGCTGTTGTCGTCGCCGCCTATTCTACGCCAAGCGGACGAAAGCCAGTCTTTTACATTGCGGACAGATGCGTCATCGCATGCACTAGGTGCTGTATTGTGCCAAGGAGAAGGCACCGACGAACGCCCGGTAGAATATGCGAGTAGGTTATTGACGGCAGCTGAAAGAAACTACACAACCACGGAACGCGAGGCTCTTGCAATTGTGTGGGCCGTTGGGAAATTCCGTGGATACATTGAATACACGAAAGTTATCATCGGCACCGATCATCAACCACTTCGTTGGCTAATGAATTTAAAATCGCCCAGCGGACGCTTAGCGAGGTGGGCATTATTACTGCAACCTTATAACCTGTGCATCGAGTACACCCCAGGCAAGGTTAATAAGGTCGCCGATACGCTGTCGCGCCCGCCGTGCAATATAGAAACTGAAGAAAGTTGCACCCTCTGTACTGCGGTCGTTGACCTCCCAGGTCGCAGTGCCAGTGACGTTTGCAGCGAGCAACTTAAGGACGAGGACCTTGCTAAAATTGTACTGGCTTTCGAGGACCTGGAAGCGCCTAATCCTTGGGTGGAAAAGGGGTACCTAGTGAACGATGGCATACTATATAGGTATTCCCCCGAGCAGGACGACGACAATGCTCAACAAGTGGTCCCGACTCACGAAAGAGTGAATGTATTACGCGAATACCACGATGCCCCTACAGCCGGCCACTATGGTGTAGAAA
This sequence comes from Agriotes lineatus, assembly GCA_940337035.1. NCBI lineage: Eukaryota > Metazoa > Arthropoda > Insecta > Coleoptera > Elateridae > Agriotes > Agriotes lineatus. Next base: position 212,234 of record CALNHX010000865.1, read on the forward strand.
AAACATTGGCCAGAATTACTTCGCGTTACTACTGGCCGGGGATGCGACGTTTTATTACCGAATATATCCGCGAATGTGGAAAATGTCAGCGGTACAAAATCCAGAATCACAAGCCAGCGGGACTACTACAAACGCCGGCGGTCTGCCAACGATTTGAAACCCTGTCGATAGACCTTTTCGGGCCTTTGCCTGTCAGTGAGCAAGGACAGCGATGGGTATTTATTATCGAAGATATGCTCACACGCTGGGTTGAACTTTTTCCCCTGAAACAAGCGACAGCTGAAGAATGCGCTAAAACACTAATTAGCGAGGTGTTCTTGAGGTATGGGCTGTGCCGAAAGGTGATCAGCGACAACGGGCCTCAATTTGTGAGCGCTGTCATGCAGCACGCAATGTACTGTTTAGGAGTACATCAAACCTTGACGCCGTACTATCATCCTGAGGCAAATCCCGTCGAGCGAAGGAATCGCGACCTGAAGGCACAATTATCTATCCTCGTGGGGTCTAAGCATGCCTCGTGGCCCGAACAACTACCCTCAATCCGCTTCGCCATGAATACCGCCAGATGTCAGACCACTGGACAGACGCCGTGCTACCTAAATTTTGGCCGTGAACTAAGGACGCCGGATGACGTCAACAGGGATATGAGGGCAATCATCGGAACGGAGAATTTTGTGCATCAAATCACTCCGTACCTAACACGAATGGTAGATACCTTACGGGACGCACGAGACACGATAGAACGTGAACAGCAGCGTCGCAAGGAATACGCTGACTCAAAACGAATCGTTGGGCAGGAATACCAGGTTGGAGATCGCGTATGGGTAAGCACCCATTCTAGAAGTGATGCCGGCGCTGGGCGATTCTCCAAGCTGGATTCTCGTAGGGATGTGGCCCTTACGTAATTCTTCGAAAAGTTTCCTCCACAAGCTACGAAGTTTCCAGCGCGGATCGGCCTCATAGTGCACTTGGTAAATACCATGTGTCAGCCCTGACACCGTATATGGGACCAAACGAGAACAGTACGCCGGTAGTGCCCATACGGAAACGAGGACGGCCGCGCAAAGCGAATTAAGATTGACGTCGGGACGCCGGTCAATCTTAAAGGGGGAGTGTGTAGCGCCCTCCATTGACTATTGGCGCAATTAGCTTTACTTAGACATTTTGCGCAGGACGACCTTAAGGGATAAACTTTCACCCCAGTTAGTGTCAACATTCCTACGGGTGCGGTCGTGTCTTCCCCCGCTCGTGAGTGCTAAACTGTTGCGCGTTGCCCGGAGTGCGTTTTTCTTCCCTAGCGGCAACGGGATCGATCCCCAGACCTTTTATATCGTAATTCAGTTAGTGATTTAGGCGTAAGTGAATTATAACAGTGAGCTACGGCTTGGACCACCTGTGAACCTGCCTTACTACTCTACCCGGACCTTCCACACACACATGTAGATCGAAGCACACACGAGGTAGGCTACATTCTCCATTTGGAAGAGAACGGTAGAAATATTTTTTCGAAAACCTTCGACCATTTTCATTAGTTGGGAAATTAAATTGCGTTACCTGAACAGGCCCTCTTTCTACTAAAATGTTTGTTAATGTTGTTGATATTATCTCAGGCCACTCTCCAGGATCATCTGAGGTTGCTGTGTCCTGTTGCGACTGCTGTGAATCTGATGAGCAGCCAAATTTCTTTAGTTCAGAAAGCCTTGATGAGGATGACGTGCTGGCTTCTTCAGCGTCACCAACTTCTCTTCTCTCTGGTTTTGGAGACTCCGAGTCAGATGAAGTCACCTTCTCTTCCCCAGATTCGGAATCTTCCCTCATAATTTCCATTTCGACATCTTGGACGCACGGCTCATTAAGTGGCCCGGAAAGAGAACTAGAGCTTGATTCTAATGCTTCCGCTGACACATTTTCTGGCTTCAAATATTTTTCTAAAGTATTGGCCAGTTTTTTCTTTTCTTCTTTTTTTTTTTTGTAGATTTTGTTTTCGATACTGAAAACCCGACAGCCTTTTCGTTTTTCTGTTCTAGAAAAATTATAACAATTTTATTACTTAATACAATTTAAGAATATGTAGGTAACTATCTGTGTATTGATTGATATATGATTGATATGTATGTAGGTACTTACCATATTTATAACTTTTCTTCAACTTTCTTCAAAACACAATCACTAACAAAATTAATTTTCTCTACTCGATCTTCTCTGCAGCCAATTCAAAAATTAAATGACCAAATAATTATCATTGCACCCATATTACCACAGCATTAATGTAAGCATTATATAATATTATATTTCTTAAAATCAGCTTTAAACAATTAGGTACTTACCGACAAAAGAGATCGCCGACACCCCGATCAAAAATAATATAAATACCTACTTCATAAATACGATATGTTTCACAGTCAATAAAAGCCGCCAGCCGCCAGTTTTCTGAAAAGTCACGTTTTGTTGCTTCTGATAAATATCCGGCTTTTTTGCAATCATTGCATAAAGATGCATGGAAAGCGTTCCTTCAAGTTGGCTTCGTTTAACAATTAGCCGCCACGGAATAAAAACTAACTTCGAGAATTTATATAAACAATAATCCATGTAACCATATTATCAGGTGTTCATTTACACAATAAACATTTTTTATACCTATATAGGTACATATTTTTGAACTTCTAAAATTTGTAAAGTAAAAAAAATGTACATTTTTCTTTTTTTTTGTAATTTGTATATCATTTTTAAACCTTTTTGGCCGCCCCTGAATTTGGCCGCCCGTGTGCGGTGCACACATTGCACACTGGCTTGGCGCGGCCCTGACAGGGATTGTTCTCAATTAAGGCATCCGGGTTTTGTGTGTATCTTTTAACCACTTCGCTAATAGGTGGTGACAGGTGATCAGAACTTCTTTTATTGTTGGTTCTATAACTAGGCTTCATTTTTGTTTATTTATTAATTTTTAATTATTTAATCAGCTTATTCGGCCGAGAATCTAGATTACGCCATGGTGTCTGTTTTTCGGGAGATTGTATTATTCACGACCGAAGGGAGTGCGAATTCGGGAAAATTCTTCCCAAAAAAGTTAGGTACAATGTCTTTTGTAATGAATAACTGAAAATATTTTAAAAAATAAGAAAACTGTTATTTAGTGTTTTACTACTTTACTGAGTTGCAGCACAAATCACTAACTTTTAAAAGTACCCACGCACCTGTTAGCTTCTACCGACGTTTACAGCGCCTCTGGTGTTTGGAAAAAGTTTGAGTCCTGGGATTGCTAGCTGGCTGGATACGCATTCCGGCTACTGATCTAAGGATCGATAGTTCGATTTCCAATCCCGGTGAAGTTTTTAAAAATTAAAAAATGCGGATGGAATCCTCTACAGAATGTCATCATTTGGAAGTGATGTAAAGTCCATGTTACGACGATGTGTGGCATGTAAAAGATCCCTTGATAGGTTTGGAACTCCTTAGTCTCGCCAAAATTCTAAGTGGGACTTTGACCATATGACCAAAGCAGTTGATGTCTAAGGTACCTGGTACTTCGCATGCCTAGACCTTGTCCGTAACAAACGAACGGCAGTATTTGAGTTATGGTAATAAAAAAGTCACTTATGTAATACTGTTACTACGATTGTTTAAATCGGGGCATTTATTGAGAGGTATTGAATAATAGTACATTATATTATAAGTCAGAGAAATGCATCATTATTTGCAAGTGAGAATTTTGAATCGCGAGTGCCCTAGCACGAGCGATATAATTTCTGACGAGCTTATAATGGCATTTCGCTCACGTGTGATATACGACGTTTTATCTTACAGCAGCAATTCTTCTGCCTAAATAGTTTGCGCAGTCAAAATATGTCGCGAAATAAATTTATAATTAGTCGCCTATGATTTGTGATATACGTTTGACAGTACTGAAGTGTATTGGCAGTACTGAAGTGTATTGTCAGTCTATCTCAAATTCGAGGTTCGTAGGTTAGGTTTTGTTTGTTATTTGACACAGACGGACGCAAAACTTAACCTGAAAATTACGAATTTGACATAGCTTGACAGCGCTACCAACAATGCAGTAGTATAAATAATGAAAACTCACTTGTGAATAAAACTTCATTTTAGCCACTGAAAACAGTTGTATAATGTAGGGTAATAGGCGCTACTGTAAGAAAACATTTTATTCTTTCCCCAATTAAATTAAATCGGTCTCCGAGTAAGTATTTAGGCGTTGTAGTTGTATATGCACGACTGGTGATGCTATATCCCATTATTAATAAGAAATCACCCCTTAAACATCAAGTATGATGTCTAATCTACGAGTCGGCTATTAGACCGGTTCTAACATACGCTTGCCAGGTTTGGGAAGCAGTTTTACAAACACAATTGAAGAAATTATAGACATTTCAAAATACATTTTTTTCGTATAATCTTCAGTGCACCCTAGTTTATGCGAAACTGCAAAGAGAGGCAAATATACCACACATTCAGAGTTTTATCAAGACAGTAACAAGAACATATTTTCGTGACAGTACACAGTGAGATTGAGCAAGGTATTATAACACAGGATATATGATAAGTTAATTTAAAAATACAGTGAAAGTAACGGCAAATCAATTTCGGCAATTATAGTGCGGCTTCTGTAGTTTAACACATTAATTTGTAAAACTATATTCCATACGTGTAAAACAAATTCGCTGATCTGATTTATATTAAAAATATATATTTTCGTTAATCCCATCTGAAAAATTCCATACAATCTTGCATTGCTGAAAAAAATTAAACCTTTATTATTATTGTACGATATTAAACCGCCAAGTCTCGCACCTAATTTCTACATGGACTGTTGCGCCCTGAAATGTACTTTTTTTACCCTTACAACAGAAAAACATTTAGTTTTCTAAGAAATCATATAGACGCTTAATTACATAATCTTCCATTATACCTACTCGCATTCGCGAGCAAAACGTTAATATCAATAAGACGGTGCACCTGCCCACGATGCTGTTTTGACGAGGCAACATTTGAACAATGTATTTGGCAATAAGTGGATAGGAACCCACGGCCATATATCATGGCCGCCTAGATCACCCCATATGACTCGGCTTGACTTTTTTCCGTGGGGATATCTGAAGCAATTATTTGTAGAGAAAAGTATGACGTCCAGATGTTCCAAAACAAAACTGAGCAAGTTTTAGGTGGCAACGAAATAATATCTAAAATAAAAAATGTACAAGGAAAATTTAACTTTCAGTCTTGAAATTGATGGCTTTTCAGTTTTGGTAAAAGTTTTCCTTGTTAATTTTGATTATTATTTAATCGATAATGAAGTAAAATTGTTTCTGGAAACGTTCGAATTTCAATATTTTCAGTTTTGTAGGGTGGCGAAATACCCATGAAACAGCATTCCACAAATAGGTTTCAGAGCTTGTCTTAAAGAAACATACATATCTTATCAATTTTTTGTCCTTCTAATTTTACATACAGGGAGTTTATTATAACTCGCAATATGTAAATTCGTTTATTGTAAAATGCAATATAGAAACTGTGTATGTAAAACCATAATACGAGTATATTCTACGAAGGAAAGAATTCTGTTGATCAAATGGTACAAAGACTTCAGTTTACAACAAGTACGTGGTGGGTTATTACATGCCCTTTTGTTCTTTCCGATGCTTCTTTTTCGATAGAATCACGGTTAATATATTGCATTTTAAAATAATAATATATTACATAACAAGAGTTCTAAGAAGCATATTACGCACGAAGTGGAAAAGTTATACAAGAGCCGCGTAGCGGCGAGTTTGTAATTCCACAAGTGCGTAATTGCTTTACAACTCGAGTTTTGTACTATACTTTATCCACGAACACATTAATTACTAGCAAAGAAACAAAAAGAAGTATTTTTATTAATTTAACATTACATTTTGTGATAATAATTATTGATAGTTACAGTACAATTATGAAAAACTGGCGCGGCATTAGAAGGGGCCATACTGATATTATTGTTAAGAACAGAAGTTACAGAAGATTCCAAAAATGTATAGTCATGGACGTTGGCGCCACGCGCCAGAGGATGAAGCCATAGTAACATATCTAACGGTGGTTACGTTTGATATTGCTCCATCATCACAGATATCACTTGAAATCTTTACCGCATTTTCAGTTTTGTTTTTGGTAGAATTATCAACATAGCTTTCAGCTACAGCTGACGAGCGCCAACCACCATGTCTCTTTAATTCCAGCAAATCACCACCAGCATCTACAAGAATGGTGGCCGACGAGCGCCTAAAGCAATCGCCAGTGTATTGTTTCGGGTTCGCTAAACCCAGAAACATGGGCGCCGTTACATAGGGGCAAGAAGAGGCGCTTGCCCCTCCCCGGGTTTTTTTTTCCAAAAATAATCCACCATTATATTAACCTTGATTGCCTAGTCGCGCTGACCACCGAGTAATCAGAACTCACCGCACAGGAATTATTTTCACAGGGTGTAATAATGTTAGATAGTGTGCATAACAGCAAATATCTATTTATTCTTTTTCCCGCTCTAAGGACCCGGCCACGTTACAGAACCGATTCTTTGAATAAGCCAAAATAAGCCGATGATCGAAATATCGAGATGAGAGGAGTCTATGAATTTGTTACTCAGCGCGATACAAAATAATATTTAGATTTCCGTTTCTTAACGCCTTTAAAGACCGACCGATGTTGGGTTTTCTTGTGTCTAGGCACGTTCAAGTACCTAATACATTCAATGGCTCGCTAAATCTCAGTGCACCTACACGGAATGTTTGCAAGTTGGTCTTATTCGCTCCCTGGTTGAGTTACTACTGTTAGATGCCGGGCTCCATAGCTCAGTGGTTAGGCATACTGCCTACTGATCTAAGGGTCTAGAGTTCGATTCCCGATCCCGGTGAGGCTTTTAAAAATAAAAAAAAATGCGAATGAAAAACTCTACAGAATGCCATCATGCGGAAGTGATGTAAAGCCGTAGGCCCCAGATCCCTTGCTAGGGTTGGAACTCCTTAGTTTTGGCAAAATTCTAAGTAAGATTAAGGTACCTGTTACTCTGCATGTCTAGACCCATGGGGTTGGCAAAAAGGGTTTATGAAGGCCTACTTGCTAGACATGAGTCTCCCCACAACTGATACTAACTAACTACTACTGTTAGATTATTGGGTATCCTGGTTGCCATTGTTTTTTATTTGTGACTTCGATCCGGTGTGTATATATTTTTTCATCTATTATTTTATTTGTTAATTAATTTTGTTAAATCCGGTTAGGAATTCTTCGATTTTTCAATACTCTAATTGGATGCGGAAAAGTTGAATTTTTCAAAACTAGAATGGAAAAATAAGACAAAAAAGAATCAATGCAAACTTTATTTTTTTATATATGTTAATTACAAAATTAGAGCAGAAAGGCAGAAAGAAAGAGAACAACGATTTTATGTTATAGGATAATTAAGTAATGAGTAATTTTTTACCGGATTTAACAAAATCTTGTGTACAATACGTTGGAAAAAGCATGTTTTTCCGTTTACGACGTCTAAAACGGAAAAACATCACTTTTCCCAACTTATTGTACAAATATCTATTGTCAGCATTATTGTGTATTGCTATTACTATCGCTTCACTATTTTGTGAGCGTCGATGTACAAATCATAAGGTAAAGATGTAGTAAAAACCGTAATGATTTTATTATTTCTGATATCTGAATGTACCTTGCGCGTGCAACTTTTACAAATAAAATGCTCACTATTTTTTATTTAGATACACAAAACGTGTTGGTGATACAGGTATGTTTTCCAAACCTTGTAGCATTTTGTTTTTATATTTTTAAAAATCTAATAGCATTTTTTAGGTGTGCCTTAAGTGTTTCTTTTTTTAGACACTGTGAAATTAATTGTCTCAATACCGAAAAAATATTGCCCCTCCCTGGGAAGTTTTCTAACGGCGCCCATGTCCAGAAATGTTGCGATTTTGGTTGGCACAGCACCAAACTTATTTAACCCAACGCATTGTTTGGTACATTTTTTGTGTTGGTAATTCAGAAAAAACGGCAAATATTTTGTATTCGCTTCTGAAGAACGTAAATTTTTGTATTTCTTGCACGTTGGGTACCATGCTTCAGGCACAATAAAGGAACGTTGAGTTTTTTTTGTCTTAGAATCTGGGATTTTAATTATGAGTGATTTCCCTGTATCTTGTATGTCTTCAGTTTTTATGTTTCTCAGCTCCTGCTTCCTGCAGGCACCACTAATACCAAATATTAAAATTACCTACAATGAAATATTCAAGGGTAATACCACAAGCAGTGGATATACTTTTGACAAATATTTTGTCGTTTCCATGTAAATTATTGCGTTTAAATTTCACGATACAAAATCACATCAAAAATGTCACGAGCTGAAGGCGAGTGACGTTTAAATGTGATTTTGATGAGTGAAATTTGCAATAATTTCTATGGAAATGGCAAAATATTTAAAAAATATATATCCACTTCGAGTGGTATTTGGAACGACTATTTAACAATATTAATACATAACGATTAACTTTATTGAAAAATAATCCAACAATTAATATAATTAATATAATTCTCAATTAAATTCAGCGGAATACTTCCAAAACACAGCATTTTAAAATTTTTAAAACAAGCCACACAGTTTGTTGGGGTTTAGTGTTACGTAACCTAGCGATATCAAGGACAGAACATCGTTGCTAAGCGATACTTCGCAACAAGGCTATTTATTTTTTGAGTACGTACATTGTTTTGTGAATATTTTGCATGGTGCCCAATATTCAGTGATATACTGCTGTTATTGGTTGAAAAAAGTAAATGTCTGCAATGTCATTGGCTTATATGTTCTAGTGTTGAATAGTCATATCTATGTTACTTTCATAGATTATAAAAATGTGTTATACCTCTGACTAGTGATGGGTAGAATCGAATACTTTTCAGAATCGAATGATCGTTCGAATGCAAGCAATTCGAATGCAAAATCGCACTTCCGAATACAGAATCGAGTTGTGCGCTTATTAGCTACCGATGGTCCGATATCACGAATTATCGGAATTATGCAGTAATTGTAATAACAGCATCTACTTAACAACGATACAAAAAGCACGTCAGGCTCATTCGAGCAAGGTTTAAGATAATTATGCCATCGCTATTCGACCGCTCTTAAAACATGCAGAGCCAACCAATTATAGAAACAATAAAATATATAATTTATTAGCCCTTCGTTATGGGGCTAATACTCTAAAATACATAAATTAGAGGGCAGCGATTAGGTCGACATCTGGACCGCTTCGACGGATCGGCTGTCGGAATCTAACACGCTCGCTCTCGTATTGGGGAAGTGGTGAGGTGTGACCTCGACTCGGCGGCACGCACAACCAGGGATACCGAGACGCTGCACGTGCACAAAACAAAAATAAAAATTTGTTTTGATTGTAGGCGGTTCAGCTTATGAGCTTACCCTATTAATAACGTATATTTGTTTTGTAATACTTAAATGTTAAATTTATAGTACCGAAAATGAATATGAGAAAGGGACCGTTTATAAAAATAGTTTTTTTTATTGTTGTTACAGGCCTATATGTATTTCTTTAACATAAATTATTAAGACAACCCCAGCGTTTGTTTCTCTTTCATTTCCATGTATCTGTTGAAATTTTTAGTAGATTTTTAGTTGTGTGAGCCCCGTTCTTAGTTGCTGACCCGACCCCGTGCTGCCTCATTAACCGCCGGGAATTTGGGGACCGTCTCGGTCGCAGGAATCGGAGCCAAGACCCAATAACCAAACACATATAAAAAACACTACGATAGGGGTGTTAGAATAAAACGCTGTATGGCGAGGGGATTCTTAGTTTTGCTTTCGAAAGAGTTCGTTATTGGAGCTGTATCTATTTAAATAAAAGTGTATAAATGTTTTTGGTGTTATTACTGAGTTATATAAATTAATTAAGTCGCTGAAATCAGAAGTGGGATAACTACGCGCTTTCCTCAGTGTAGATAAAAAACTTTTTGTGAGAGTGCGAGAGTTTTAAAAATTTTGTGACGAGTTCTCGCAGGGCGCGATCACGCAGCGTGAGTGCGGGCGCCGATGAAATTGAACGGCGAGCGGCTCGTTCGTCCCGAAAGCGTGCCCGGCGGTCGCGTAAAGCGGCGCGGCAGCAATCTGATTCTTCTGGGGCAACCCCGCCACTGAATTCGCGAGCATCTCCGGAAGCCCGGCGGCGGCGGTGCGTTTCTCCTGGCGTTGTGAGGTCTCCAGGGGCTCTCCCTCCAGCAGATTCACCAGCTTCTGCCGAGGGCCCTCAAGCTCTACAGAACTTAGCTGGCGCTGGAAATGGTTTGATGGTTGGAATCCGGAACTAAGAGATTGGGATACGTTTAAAGCTAAGTACTTAGGTTGAGAAATGCTTGGATTGCTTTTACTGTAAAAGTATTAATCGAACTTGTAGCCGGGATGCTCTGGTAAAAGTGGCATGTTTTATAAGTCCTGTTAAATGTTGGTATGAGGAACGGAACCCTTCCGATCATAAATGGAAAAATTTATCAATTGCGTTTCCTCGAAAACGTAATGCTGGTCTTAAGTTACCTGTGGTTAGTAATTTTAACAGTGATTTGTGTAGCCAATTGGCCCGAGTCGGTCTTAGTGAAAATGATTATCTTTGGTATTTATGATCGTTATTAGAGTCTCATCTATAAACTCAAATTGTCATATTATACTCGAGTTAATAACTGTGCTTTTATCATGTCACTTTATAAACGCCGGCTTGGTGGGCCTCGTGCTGACTCGTTTGTAAAATGGCGCTTTGAAAAGCCCAGTGTTTGAAATTATAATAATGAAAAACGCAAATGTCCCCGCTGCCATGAATGTGGTAATTTGAAATTTCAGTGTCCCTTAGGACCTCTTGGCCCTGGAACTAAAACAAGGGAAAAATTAGAAAACAGAAAACACGCCTAGGACCTGTGTGGTTGCTGGTAAAGATTTGTTGATATTTGAATTCTGGCCGTTCTGCTGTGTAGAATTATTATTTTTTGTTGTTGTTAAAGCTGTTAAGGGGGCGAAGCATAACGGCGAAAATGGCTAACTGGGCCCATTGACTGCCGAACTTGTTTTAAGTTTTCGAAGCCGGATAATTAAGTAAAGCTTTATTTTTTTTTAATCAAATATAATGAAAGCAGAGCGGAACAAAAATGATAGAACCCATCACCTTAGTAATGCACTAAGAGTTGGAACCTTAGCTACAAGCAGTAGCTATTAAAGAACAAGTTGTAATATTGTATAGAAAAATGTGTTTTTGCGTTAAATGCGGACACGGCGTTACGTCCTGTTGTGCCAAAGAAAGGGTTACAAAGGACACTAAGCCCAATGTAAATGTGTGTGAGGAATTTTACTACTCCTCCTACGCTTGTGTTAATTAAGAACATACTTGTGTATTGCTTAGTAGATTCCGGCGCGTATGGTTCCCTGATAACCAAAAAAAAAAAAAATAGCTAAACAGGTTGGAGCTCATTGGACTGCGTGTCACGTCGCATTGCAGGAATCAGGGTCAAGTAGTACTTTTACCTTGACGCGCACAATTTTGATTGTTTCTTGTGTGGATGTCACCCTAACTCGAATTTTATATCGCACCGAATGACGTTATATCTTACGACACGAATGGTCAAATTGAGCGGTATGTGCGTACCATGGTTGATTTGCTAAAGTAAGAAGTCAGAATGGACGAGCGTGTTGCAAAAGGTACAACTAACATTAAACACCACTGTCCGTTTTAGGGAGTGTTTGGTGAGCAGTTGTTTGAAAGTTTGATTGGTTACTATTGTTTGCTTGATAAGTACTGCGATACTGCATGTGTTTTTGATAGTGAGAGATCGCTGAATATTTCGGTGTGACAAGGTTGATGGCCTCTGAGTATCAAGTATGATGCTGGAGACGTGTGTGCTTTGAACATATGTTGACAGGGTACATTAGGGAGTCTTTATGACCTACGAATGTTTAATAGTTGCGGATACCGATAATTGTGATAACGAAGCATAAGCCGTACTATGTTATTTGTTTAGCAGATCTGGGTTTTTCGAGAGCGAAAAACACTTCAGGATTGGCTGTGTTAGATTCTGGCCGGGTTCGGTCCTTCGGTGGTGTCAATTTCTTGACCCCATGGGGTCGCCGGCGCTATTAATTACACCCCCATAAAACTGTCTGCGAGACGACTGCCCTTATGAAAGCAGTATTGTGGTATAAAAACGAATGTGTGTGTGAGCAGGCACGTTCAACTCGGAGGCCGACCCGAGTGTTAGTGCAGAGAGTTGCATTCCTTATAATAGAGTGTAATTATTTTAGCTAATTTAGCTAATAAGGCTGGAATAAAGCTCTTGGTGTGGCTCCCTCAGAAGCTCTGTTTGGTTATCGTTCCGGCCCTACTAACTTGGCATCGTGTGAAGATGTCACAAGGGTGCGGCAAGAGATAGTGGACAGGACGAAGGCTGCCCAAGCAGCACAAAAGGCTCGCTTTGACTCTTCTCGAGCAAGACCCAAAGTGATTACAGTTGGAGAGCTCGTCCTTGTTCAAATTTCTTCCATTGTGGGAGTGGGCACTAGTAGAAAACTACTGCCTAAATGGAAAGGTCCATTTAAAATTTCCAAAGTGTTGGGCGCAGACAGATATGAGGTGGCTGACATACCAGGATCAAATAGGTCAAAAATCCCGTACAAGGGCGTCTACGCTGTGGAACACCTCAAGCAGTTTGAAGTGCTTGGCTGAGTCTTTACTGTTCTGTGTTCCTAAGCGACATTTGAATTTGTATTGTAACCAATAGGTATAGTGTTTCTGTTTTGTATGTCTTTATGTTTCGCTCGTCCTATAGTTGTAGAGCGTAGTTTTTAGAGCTGTGTTTTGTACCCTTATGATAATAAATGCTGTGCACGCCATGTATGGCATAGCTTTATGAAGCTGTTTTTTTCATATGTGCACCCAGTATATGGTACTGTGATCAGCTGAATTGGTTTTATCAGTGACACTATATCAGTTTGGTCTTGGTTAGGTTAGGCACCAAGTTGGCCGGACTGACCTTTGGAGTGGTGCTGGCCACAAAGCTGTCACCTCATTTGCCACGTTGCCGCCCTAACAGCACCACGCTGACCGCGCTGTCACTTGTCTAAAGTGGCGTAGGTCACCACGTTGCTGGGATATTGGTCTCGCATATCGACGGCACCACGTTGCCGCGCTATGCTGAGTTGACAGCACCAAGCTGACCGCGCTGTCACTTCTTTGAAGTGGCGTTGGTCACCACGTTGCTGGGTTATTGGTCTCGCATATCGACGGCACCACGTTGCCGCGCTATGCTGAGTTGTGACAGCACCACGCTGACCGCGCTGTCACTTGTCTAAAGTGGCGTAGGTCACCACGTTGCTGGGTTGACAGCACCAAGCTGACCGCGCTGTCACTTCTTTAAAGTGGCGTAGGTCACCACGTTGCTGGGATATTGGTCTCGCATATCGACGGCACCACGTTGCCGCGCTATGCTGAGTTGTGACAGCACCACGCTGACCGCGCTGTCACTTGTCTAAAGTGGCGTAGGTCACCACGTTGCTGGGATATTGGTCTCGCATATCGACGGCACCACGTTGCCGCGCTATGCTGAGTTGACAGCACCAAGCTGACCGCGCTGTCACTTCTTTGAAGTGGCGTTGGTCACCACGTTGCTGGGTTATTGGTCTCGCATATCGACGGCACCACGTTGCCGCGCTATGCTGAGTTGTGACAGCACCACGCTGACCGCGCTGTCACTTGTCTAAAGTGGCGTAGGTCACCACGTTGCTGGGTTGACAGCACCAAGCTGACCGCGCTGTCACTTCTTTAAAGTGGCGTAGGTCACCACGTTGCTGGGATATTGGTCTCGCATATCGACGGCACCACGTTGCCGCGCTATGCTGAGTTGTGACAGCACCACGCTGACCGCGCTGTCACTTGTCTAAAGTGGCGTAGGTCACCACGTTGCTGGGATATTGGTCTCGCATATCGCCGGCACCACGTTGCCGCGCTATGCTGAGTTGACAGCACCAAGCTGACCGCGCTGTCACTTCTTTGAAGTGGCGTTGGTCACCACGTTGCTGGGTTATTGGTCTCGCATATCGACGGCACCACGTTGCCGCGCTATGCTGAGTTGTGACAGCACCACGCTGACAGCGCTGTCACTTGTCTAAAGTGGCGTAGGTCACCACGTTGCTGGGTTGACAGCACCAAGCTGACCGCGCTGTCACTTCTTTGAAGTGGCGTTGGTCACCACGTTGCTGGGTTATTGGTCTCGCATATCGACGGCACCACGTTGCCGCGCTATGATGAGTTGTGACAGCACCACGCTGACCGCGCTGTCACTTGTCTAAAGTGGCGTAGGTCACCACGTTGCTGGGTTGACAGCACCAAGCTGACCGCGCTGTTACTTATTTGAAGTGGCGTTGGTCACCACGTTGCTGGGATATTAGTCTCGCATGTCGACAGCACCACGCTGACCGCGCTGTCACTTTTCTAAAGTGGCGTTGGTCACCACGTTGCTGCGCATGCTGAGTTGTGACAGCACCACGCTGACCGCGCTGTCACTTGTCTGAGGTGGCGTTGGTCACCACGTTGCTGGGTTGATAGCACCACGCTGACCGCGCTGTCACTTGATGAAAGTGGCGTTGGTCACCACGTTGCTGGGATGCGAGCACCACGTGGCCGCGCGGTCACTTCCCTGAAGTGGCGTTGGCCACCATGTTGCTTTTCATCTGCCAGGGCGCGCTGGACACCACGTTCTTGCTGCACGCCCTTGGTCTAGGGTTGGGACACCACGTTGATCGCACGGTCACCTTACTTCAGGTGGTGTTGATCACCACGTTGTCTCATCCCAGGTAGTTTTTGTTGTTCTGTAGACTTATTTGTTTGTGTTTCCACAGGACACCTCGTTCTGCTCTGATGGTCCCTGCAGCTCCGCTGGGTCAGGAGGGCCGAGTGTGAGCCCCGTTCTTAGTTGCTGACCCGACCCCGTGCTGCCTCATTAACCGCCGGGAATTTGGGGACCGTCTCGGTCGCAGGAATCGGAGCCAAGACCCAATAACCAAACACATATAAAAAACACTACGATAGGGGTGTTAGAATAAAACGCTGTATGGCGAGGGGATTCTTAGTTTTGCTTTCGAAAGAGTTCGTTATTGGAGCTGTATCTATTTAAATAAAAGTGTATAAATGTTTTTGGTGTTATTACTGAGTTATATAAATTAATTAAGTCGCTGAAAGTTGCATTAGTGATTTTGGTGGTGCTATATCGTTTGAGTGTGGAATCTTCAGTCTGTGTGGTAATATTAGTCTAAACTCATATGATACGCAGCGCTGTGCTAGTGAAAACTGAATCTGAAACGATTCGAGTGCAAAACCGAGTACCAACCGCCGCCAAGCGCCGATGCATTCGAACTCAGCATTCGGATAAGAATCGAGATCACGCCGAATTCAGCATTCAGATTGGAATCGAGATCACGCCCGGCGAGATTTACAAACGTCGATTCAGTATTCGATTCGAAGCATTCGAATCAGTGGCGGTGATATGCATAAGCGGGAATAAGCGTTGCTTAGGGGCCCGGGCCCTTAGAGGGCCCTTTGGGAGGCCCGGTAAGTTCGCTGATTAAATATCTCGATATCTTCTACTTCATTTCGGTATACATTGATAGCACTGCAACCTCAGTCCCCCACTCTCAGTTATCAGTCATCAGTGATCAGACTTGATTTGAGAGCTTTGAAAAAGTAACAAATATTTCTGAAGTTTTAAAACCGAAAAACGTTTTAAGTATGCAAGAAGCTGAACAGGTCCGATGTGATTTGCTTCAGAAAAAGTCAGTGGCGTATTTATGGGGGGGGGAGGGGGTCTAACCCCGCCCCCTCCCTTAGCTAACTTAAAATGGTAAATATTAAAAGCCTGTTGAACTATCTTTGTGCGTAAAAAGATATAACTCAGCTTTTCTTTTAAATAACTTGTCAGTTTTACCGAGCTTCAGCATCTACTTTTCAAAAGTTTGGCATTTTATTGTAAGTACGCATATTTTGGCAATGCATTACAAAACAATAAAACATTATCAGTTAGTTCTGTTTCATGCAGAAAAGGCTGAATGGTTTGGCAATTTTATCCATTCAAAACAATGTGGAAATATCGACCTCCGAAGTAATTGACAACTTAGCGAAGAATCCTAGGTGACTTCCATTTGTAATATAATAACTTTACTTTATTTGATATAAAATAATGTGTAATGACATTTGTTAGTAACAATATAGGAATAGGTTTTGATTCATCAGTCGTTTTTTGGGAGCATTAAAATCGTGTATCTAAAGTCTCCCCCCCCCCCCCCTTCCCACTTCCTGGTATTTGTCTCTTGAAAGCAACTTTTACATTTCGATTTTAACCGCGAAATCCTAAATACGCCACTGGAAAAAGTATTCTGATGTCCTCAATAATAATCTCGCATTCAGTTTGTGAACACTATTTCCTTACTAAACGAAGATTTAAATGATAGCATGGGTGTTCCAGATCCGACAAGTTTATTCCTACAGAAATATAGTGTTCTCGAAAGCAATTTTGGGGAGATTATTACTGCATTGGTTTTATTCTTGACTCTACCTGTAACATTAGCCACAATAGAAAGATCATTTAGCAAGTTGAAAGTTAATAAAACATAATGTAAGAAATTCTACCAGCCAAAGTAGGCTAGATGACGTTCCGGTTTTATCAATTGTGCAAAAAGCATCGTCTACGTCTACGATGGACATAAAAATCGTGTGGAACAATTCGCTGTCAATAAGGCCGGAAAGATACATTTTTTATTTTTACGGCGTTTTACAGATATTAATGATACAAATAAATACTAAGTAGTTGTTACCTATTTTGACGTGAGTTCTTAGGATTTTACCTGAATATTATTTTTTCTACGACCACCACTAAAAGTAGGCTTTATAGCGCTAGCTTTTTTCACGAAAAATGACGTTTTATAAATCAGCGTGTTACAAGTGAAATCAGCTGTTTACTTTTAGCCCATGTGCTAAAAGTAAGCAGCTGGTGTTGGATTTAGAATTTCGAACTGGAAGTCAGGTTGTAAAGTTATTCTAGTTACTTCTTTCGTTAGAGGTAAACTGTTTTTTAAATAATTAAAGCATTATGTAATGAATAAAGTAAAATGTGCACATTTATAATTCTCTTTGATAACTAACTTTGACAGCTACTGGCTGCAGAAACAGTCGCGTCAAGGCCATCTGTTTACTATTACATAAATTATAACTGTCATAAATGCAAACCTTTATTAAATCGACGATTAATAACAGTAAACTTAAGGCCGCACAAAAAATATTGTGTGCAAACTCGTGCTAAAAGTGTTTATGCACGAGACACGTTATGAAACTCAGCCTTCGGTTTCGTTTCATAATTTTCATGTATCGTGCAGAAACGTCCACTTTTAGCACTTGTTGCACAAATAGCTATTATAGATAGATAGGTAGATATTTATCCATCAGTTTTCTTTGTATTTGTGCCCATACCAACTTGAAGATTTTATTTAGTTTTATATTTTTAATTGATATTTTGTTAGATATGTTAGTTATAAAATGTGTTAAATGTTAGGCATTTACTACTTTATTTCTGTTGGTTATAACAGGATGTTATTTTATTTTTTGTTAAACGTTTACTTTGTATACTATAATAATAGATATACAATTCATTAAATATATAAATCCTTTTACAAGGGAGGCCATTTTTATATTTGCTTAGGGGCCCAAGGTGCTCTTGCACCGCCACTGATTCGAATACACTCAAAAGAATCGAATGCATTCGAGATCTTGCAAGAATCGAATACTGTAGTAATTTGCATTCGAATAGTCCCATCACTACCTCTGACCACAAATGCTCGCTGTCTGGTGCGTTTTTCAGAAATTGGTTAATTTCTTCTGGAGAGAGAGTTTTTGACTAAGGGTAACTCACAATGTTCGTATTATGTCGAATATTGACTGTGGCTCTTAGCAGTGGCGTAGCCAGAGTTGGCCCTTGGGGGGGATATAGAATAATAAAAATATATAGTAACTGTTTACTTACGTTTTTTATACATTGCATGGAAAAAAGTGCAAATATTAAAGAATATTTTTAGAATGATAGTCGTTATTCAACAAAAAATATTACAAAACAAAATCTAAGTGCCGTGGTTTTTTGGTCAGTTCGTCAAATACTTCATCTACTTCAACTAGTATTTCTCGGTGTATCGCCAACATTGCTAAACCGTTAAGATTTTTCGACGCATACTGTACGCACAAGTGTTTCCGCCCCACTTCTTTTAAAACATCTGACGTCCCAGTACGCAAAGTGACAATTGGTATAAAATCGATGTTTTTTCATCGATCGACATGCAACCGTGGATGGTTTATGATATACTTATACTAGTATTTATTTTTGTAGAAGGTACAGGTCGATATGGTTTCTTATATTTTGTTACAAAACATGCAGAGGAGTTTATATTGCAAGATTTTAAATGGAAATAATATGGCCAAATTTGGAAATTGGATTTCGACTAGCAATAGTAAATAATGTAAATTGCTTGATCCTAAAACATTCTAAGATTTCTAATTTTGTCAGCTTCTGAATTTTATAGTTGCAGCAATTATTTAAGTTTTTGACTCTTGGGGGGGATATATCCCCCATACCCTCCCCCCCCGTGGCTACGCCACTGGCTCTTAGCATGGAATAAATAGCCCAAAGTGACGACGGCTTCATTTGCTTTGACAATTCGTCGAAGTACGCCAACATTACGTTTTCAGAAAATGAATTTACTTTATTTCTAAGTCTCCAATCCATGAATTTTTGGTACACAATTGCATACCTTTCACGCGATTTTGCCGGAAGTAGATTGTTTACGGCAGTTCTCGCTTTTTCGCCGATTTCAGGCGGCATGCACAGCTCTTGCTCACTGTCGCTAAACATTTTATAGCTTAAATTGAAAAGAATTAATGGAGAAATGATATATTTTATTAAAAATTACCTTTATACATATGTAATTACGTACCTACAATTGAAATTCAACGATAACAGTTGCAATTTCGAAAACTGCCATTCTGTCGTGGCTAATTAGATCGAACAACAAAACAAATAAACAAACAAACAAACGAGTGCCTGCTATGTAATGCTACTCCGTGTGTGATTTTGCCACTTTACGTACGACAGTTCGTAAGCAGCAGCTTACTTAGTTTATGCGTTGTACGTAATTCATCTTTTTTTATACAGGGTGTTCGGTAATGAATGGGCCAAACTTCAGATATAGTTAATTTCGACGAAAATAAGCTGATTTAATCCAACTTACCTCAGTCCAAAAGTTAGTACTAACGGAACTACAGGGTGTCAAAGTTGAAAAAAATAAATCACATTTTTTTAATATCTTTCGATCACTTCCAGCTAATTTCACGAAATTTTGTATCCGGGGTTTTTTTTGGCATGAGAAACTCAAATTTATTAACGATTCGGTTGTATCCTCTAGAGGTCGCCACAAGCGACCATTAAGACACTGTTAAACCGCTGCAACTTTTTTGTGCCACGGTGTATGTCATTTTCGACTAGAAAATTTTTTTCCCTATCTTTTCTGCTTAAAAAAGGTATATTATATTGAACTCGCTAGAAGCAACGGTTTACCATAAAAACGCATCCAAAGCTGATCATGAATGTAAATGATCCTAAAGTAAAGTTGTTGAGTAAAGAATGGGCCATACCGCAACAGCGTAATAGTTAGACCATAATAAGTTGATTTACTTCAGCCTACCCTAGTACCAAAGTCGATAATAACAAACATACAGGATGTCAAAGTATTTACTCAACAATCTGATTTTTCTTTAGGATAATTTACAAGCATGATCAGTTTTAGATGCGTTTTTCTGGGAAACCGTTACTTCTACCGAGTTCAATAAGATATACCTTTTTTAAGTAGAAAATATCGGGAAAAAAAAATTCCAGTCGAAAATGACATACACCGTGACACAAAAAAGTTGCAGCGGTTTAACGGTGTGCTTGTGGCGCCCTCTAAAGGATACAACCGAATCGTTGATAGTAGAGTAACTATAGGCGTTCTGAGACACATTTGACCTTGAAGGTTTTTCAAGGTCACGGGCCTAGCCGAGGTCATGGTCACGAGCCTAGCCGGTGGGCGGGGTCATTGGCCTAGCCGGGGTCACGTGCCACTTCCGGTTCCCACGATGAATTTTTGGGGGTAAAAGTGTAATTTTGAAATTTTACAAGACTGCCACGATGAGTTTTTGAGTTAAAAGTCTAATTTTGAAAGATTTCCACGATGAATTTTGCGGCTAAATATCTAATTTTATTCCTGCGCTTATAAAAATTTTTCCAGGCTCAACAGGATGTGAGTCATCGTCTGAGAATGTAGACATGTCCAGTCTTGCAGATGCAGAATGTTATTATCAGTAAATTGAACAATGATATCCATTGTTTTAAAATCTGCACGATTGAAAAAAAATAATTGGACAATGAAGCCATTGTTGTCTGGAGGAATTTTTGCTGACCTCCATTATCAGATAAACAGGATGTTTTTGTCTAGAGATTAAAATGTGCAAAGCTGGTAAAAATTAAACCCATTGTTTGAGAAAAATCTGCACAACTGCTAAATTGAATGGAGCCTTTGTTTCGAAATTAAAACTTGTTTGAGGCTCTGGGTGAGACACACGAGTGACTGGGATCTGGTAGTTGATATGCTCTCGCATATTGTGATAGTTATTAACAGTCAGTTAGTAAACAGTATTTAACATAATACAAAAATGTTAGAGGCTTAGATACATTGAGAGAAATCCTCAACAATGTAAATATTACGTGTTTTTTCCCGTACTTTATTAAAAGCACAGTCTCGAAATTGAGCCGATAGTTATTTATTTCGCTTTTTGCTGTTGGATTTATGTACAGAAGGACAGCATTTTCTCACTTTAGCAATAAGCAAGTTCCTAAAGAAATATTATTATGCTGTAGAGATTTACAGGTTACAGTTCGGAGTGTAAACTGAGTTAAAAATTTCTATACAGCTATTAGCAGCAGTATCATTTAATTGCATATTGTTTTCTTTTACGTAAGACCCAAATTTTAGATTCGATTGTTTTAATATAGTTTCGAAAGCACTGCTGACAGACAGACAGACAAGCAGAAAACTTGTAATGCAGCTGCCAAACCGGGCCTTGTCAAATATCGAACAGCAATATATATTAGTAAAAAATACTCTTCTGTTAGCAGGTTTAAAGTTTGATGTAGTTTTAGCCAATCTTATACACATATATAATTCCAGCAGTAAACTCTGGTAGGAAGCTAACACACATAAGTACGGTGGAGTCTTAAATAGCAGAATTTTATAATACAAAACAGGGCGATAAAAGAATCGTGTTGTATCATATGTAACCACTCAGCATTTTTCAGTTTATAGGTTATCTCGAAGAATCTGCAACTTTCGCATGTCAATCTCGTAAAAACAGACACCTTCTTTGTTCTTGTGTTAGCACCTTGGCTTTAAGAATGTTATGGTTTATTTACATTTTGTGTTACCGCCGTTGGTTTTAAGAACGCTATGTAAATGAGTATTTTATAGAATTTGGAAAACCAAAGAAAATATTAGCAGATAATACAACTTATTTTAAAAATGCGAGGTTTATAAATACAATAATACAGCACGCCATAAAAGTTGGTTTTTTGCAGTATAAGACATCTGCAAGCCAATCCGGTAGAAAGATATTTAAGAGGGGTGTAGGGTACACTAAGTCCTAATGCACCCTAAGTAAATAGTGGACTGTATAAAAACTTTTAAAATACTTTATTTTACCAAAAATAACAGTAACTCGTTGCCGACATAAACAGGTCGTCCGCCATGTTGGCGTCACTTCCGGTCTCGTTCTTGCAGTGTCTATTGCGCGCACTCCGACTAGACAGTTCTACCTTTTCCACAGAGATGTCGCACCTAGTAACTAAAAACTGAATTAACAGCATAATTATCGCCGCATACGGAACATGCCGCCGGCCTTGGAATGCACTAGCATTTCAAAAAATAACAAATAAATGAATACGTATAACCTATAAGTTTATAGTTATATACATAACATAAAACAAAAATGTCAGACTAACCTTCAATGGTTTACAAATGAAAAAAGGAATATCGTTAAATTTGTAGCACACACAGATTGCGAACAGAACGTTTCACCACACTGCCGTTGCTGAGTTGCACAGTCACGACCCTGGTAATACTGTCCTTTCCTGCATGAAGCTCCTTTACACAAGCGGTAATCCAGTGAAACGGTGGTACCTTATCATCCTTGATAAGTACTAAGCTGCCACTGGTCAATAGCTCCGAATAATTTTTGTGCCATTTGAGTTGGGCTTGTAGTTCTGTAATATATTCACTGCTCCAATGTCGCCAAAAATGTTGTACAATTTGTTGTAGTCGGTTGAAATGATTAAGTCGGTTGGTCGGAATTTCAGTAAAATCGGGTTCAGGTAAGGAGGTTAAAGATCTTCCTATAAGGAAATGTGCAGGGGTCAATGGTGTATGATCGTCAGGACTTGAGGATAAAGGACTGATTGGCCTTGAATTTACAACTGCCTCTATCTGATTTAGTACTGTAAAGAACTCCTCGAAGTGCCAAGAGTTTAAACCAATCACCCGTTTTATATGGTATTTTATGCTTTTTACACCTGCCTCCCAGAGGCCACCAAAATTAGGTGATTTAGCCGGTATTAATTTCCAATTGATACCCTCATTAGTTAAAAATGTTTCAATTGTACATGAATGCTCTTTGATAAGTCTCAAAATTTTTGTGTTTGCGCCCACAAAACAGGTGCCATTGTCACTAAAAATACACTCGGGTTTTCCTCGTCGAGCCATAAATCTTTTTAAACATGCTATAAATGCTTGACTCGTTAAATCAGTCACCAGGTCCAAATGAACGGCTCTGGTGGACATACAAATGAAAATGCAAATCCATGCCTTGGTTGTAACTGGCTTTCTTGTTTTTCGGTCTTTTAGCAAAAAAGGTCCGGCATAATCGCAACCTGTGTTTGCGAAGGAAAATGACTGATTCACCCGTTCAGGCGGTAGGTTTCCCATTGAAATTTCATAAAACTTAGGTTTTACCTTGAAACAGGTAACACATTTGTTAACTAGCAATCGACATAAATTACGACCACAAATTGGCCAATAATGCTCTCTTATTGAATACAAGAGTTGTTGTGGCCCGCAATGTAATAGTCTTTTATGCTCGGAAATTAAAATTATTTTAGTAAGTGGGTGCTTATTATGCAATATAATTTGATGTTTCTTGTCGTAAGGAATAGGGGCTTCGAGTAAACGACCGCCTACTCTTATTAAACCATCGGAATGTAAAAAAGGCTTCAGCATTAAAGTACTGCTTGACTTGTCCACCTGACTGCCTGCCGCGAGGCACTTGAATTCGTGACTTAAAGATTGTAATTGAGCAATTTTTAATAAAGTTATCATAGCCGCGTCTAATTCTTTAGTACTCAATTGTCCTATTTGTTTTGAGTTAAGGTTCTTAATGTTAAAAATAAAACGATTGATATATGCAGCTACGCGTTTCAATTTACCTAAATTTGAAATTCTACAAAAAAGGTCAAAGTCTTGAAATACTGATAGATTTGCCACAATACGTTGTTCAGGAATAGACTCAGAATCAAGAATTGGAGTAGTAGACGGCCACTCTGAAATGTCATTTTCAAGGCATGTGGGCCCGTTCCACCACAACGTATTTGTCAACAGGTTGGCTGCTGATATACCACGTGAAATGCAATCCGCTGGATTTTCTTTAGAAGCAATATGATGCCAGTCTTGGCAATCAGTCAAGGTTTGTATAACACTAACCCTATTTGCGACGAACGTTTTCCATCTTTCAGGACTGCCGTTTATCCAATAATACGTAATTAATGAAGCTGTCCAGAAAAAACATTTTTCAAACTTCATTTTCAAGGAACTTTGTACACGCTTATATAATTTTGCACCTAATGCCGCCGCGCACAGCTCTAATCTTGGTAATGTGACTTGTTTTATTGGAGCTACCTTACTCTTTGCACAAAGCAAGTTGCACGAAATTTTACCGTTTGCGATACTTCGAACATAACACGTTGCACCATAACCTTTTTCTGATGCATCTACAAATGTATGAAGTTCGAAATTATTTGCCGTAGAGTCCAAAACATGACGATTTATTTTTATGTCGTGTATGTTTTTTAAGTCTTTGAGAAATTCTAATCATTTTTTTGCCAGCGAATCTGACACAGGTTGATCCGAACAAACTTTCTCGCTCCACAATAGTTGTAGTATTATTTTAGCTGTCATTATCACAGGGCCAAGAAGACCTAAAGGGTCAAATAATTTGCCAATCGTCGATAAAATAGCCCGTTTAGTCATAACTTGTTCATACCTAAACTCACTTGTACAATATTGAATCATATCCAAATTTGCGTCCCAAAATATACCGAGTGTTTTATTTGACTCATTTTCTCCGAGATGCAGGATATTACTTTCTGAATTTGAATTAATTGTGAATTTTTCACAAAGCTCTGGGCGATTCGATAACCATTTTCTAAGTTCGAGTCCTGCTGTAGCCAATATATTAGTAATGTCTCTTTGTAATTGCAAAATTTCTGTTTCCGAATTAGAACCTGCTAAGAGATCATCAACGTAAAAACTATCAGTGATAATCTCACATGCCAAAGGATAATTGTCCTTATGAATAATAGCCAATTCAAGCAAACAACGAGTAGCTAAAAACGGTGATGCCGCAACCCCATATGTTACAGTTAATAGCTCATAGCATTGCAACTCGTCAAATGAATCCGATCGCCAAAAAATTCGATGAAATCGTGTATCATCTTGGTTCAAATGAATCTGCCGATACATCTTAGTAATATCAGCATTTATCACGAAGGTATACTGCCGAAATCTCAATAGAATATCAAACAGTTTGCTTTGTACTGTCGGTCCAGCCTTATGCACGTCATTCAGTGATACGCCACTGTTCCCTTTCGCGCTCGCATCAAAAACGACCCTAAGTTTTGTTGTCAGACTTGCTTCTTTGAGTACTGCATGATGGGGTATATAATACACTTCAAAGTCACTAAGCTCGTCTACACTATGGGATAATTTTCGCATATGGCCTAAACTTTCATATTCTGTCATAAATTCCGAGTATTGATTTTTCAACTCTTTATTTTTGTCTAGCCTTTTTTCTAGCAAATGAAATCGTCGAATCGCGCCGTCCTTCGTATCACATAACTTATTTTTACCCTTATCAAAAGGTATTCTTACTACAAAACGCCCGGTAGTACTATCTCTTTCCGTGTTTTTTATAAAATGTGTTTCACAGAAATTGTCAATTTTCGGTATATCATCGCACTCTTCTATACGCCAAAATTTCTCGAGACTTTCAACCTCACTATCAACGCAGTGATGACATGATATTGTTTTCAATGTGTTATTATTATTAGCAAAAGGATAATTGAATTCTCCGCCTAACACCCAACCTAATTCAGTGTTTTGTATAACTAAGCCGCTTTGAAGTTTTACTTGTTTTTGTACTAACAAATCATAAAATAAACCAACTCCAAAAAGAATATCAATGTCCGATTTTTGATTAAAATTAGGATCTGCCAACACAACCCCCGTGGGTAAGTTTAAATTTTTAATATCAAAAGAGTAACTAGGCATTGGATGCGTGTCTTTCGGCAAAATCAAAAAGGCTGCTTCCTTGGAATATTTAGAAATTCGTGAACTAAAGGTAAAAGTCGTTTTGTAATTAGCTAACAATGAATTATTGTTTACAACGCCAGAAATTGAATAATTAACACGTGTCTTATGAAAACCTAATTTATTTGCTAGCGATTCTGTAACAAAATTGCTTTGAGAGCCTGGGTCCAATAAAATTCTAGCCGAAACATCGTTTCCTTTTTTATCCATAATATCTACAATCGCTGTCGATAGTAAACAGTACGTAATAATTGTCGAATCATTCTTAGATGCTCCGCCGCCCGCCGTAAGCGCGTTTATTGTGGATATTGTATTATCATTTTTTGTGGACATGCCCGCGCCCTCCCCGCTTACTAGATCGTCGCTGTAAGTTAACATTGAGTGCAGAGCCGGACTGTCGACTGTTTGCCTCTCAGCCGCCACAATTTCTGAGTCTTTATGTAACAAGGTGTTATGCTTTTTATTGCATACTCTACATGGTGTTTTTTCACACTGGTACATGAAATGATTAGGATTAAAGCAATTCAAGCACAATTTAAGCCTTTTAACTTCTTTGTTTCGTTTACTAACATTTAAATTTGCAAATGCATTACATTTAAAAATAGAATGGTTCTGTTTACAGAAATAACACGTAAACCCTAAATTGGAACTACTCGTCAGTGACTGGAAAGTTTGAGTTTTAGTTTTAAAGTTGCTCCTTGTCGAAGCCTTAACGTTAATTTCAGATTTATTGGCCATATTGTTGGACTTTGAAAGTTCAAGTTTTTCAAGCATTTCATACTTTTCTTTAAGAAACAGTTTAATTTCGTCAAATGTGGGTAGTTCCCCTTTTATTTTAATGCATTCCCAATCTCTTCTTGTCCTGTTGTCAAGTTTAGACACGATCAAATGTACTACAATCGCATCCCAGCTTTCTGTCGGTTGTCCCAAAATTTTAAGAGACCTTAAATTTTTACTAAAAACATCAAATAAGCTACGAAGTTGAATACTATTTTCTTTCGTCAACACAGGTGCATCAAATAATGCTTGAATATAATTAAAAATAATTAATCGCTTATTTTCATATCTTTCGGTCAATGTCAACCAAGCCACTGGATAATTTTCAGCTGTAACTGAAATTGATTCAATCAACTGTGATGCTTCGCCCTCGAGGCATGATTTCAAATAATAGAATTTTTGAACCTTATCTAAAGAGCCATTATTTTCAACCAGAGACGTATAAATGTCTCGAAATTCTAGCCACTTGCCTAAAACCCCTGAAAAATTAGGTAATTTCAAATTAGGCAATTTTGCACTCATTGTATATTGAGCTGGAGGCCCAAAATTACTAATGTTGCCATTAACTACGTCTGACGTCACATAATTTATTTCACTCTGTTCAAATCTAATAATAAAAACCGAAATTTTTGAAGCTAAATCAAAATAACATGTCTCGAAATTTTCTCTTTCTATTAGCTCCCTATCCTTTTCGTCAACAGAAACCTGGTCATCTATATCTAAGTTATATTCTATCTCAGACTGTATTTTTGGAAACTCGTCAATGATTGGTTCTAACCTCTGCCATCTTAATTTTAATTTAAGAAAAGTGTCTTCGTCGAGACTATTTAAATTTAAAGAATCAAAAAAGGTCTGCAGCCTTGTCAAACTGCCTTTAATTTGGCCTCTTTTAAACTTAAGTTGCCGTAACTCAGCCATTGTTTTAAATAACAAAAAACAAACAGTTTCAATTCAAGTAACCAAACAATAAATTGGAATGGACTCACGGATTGTCTGAAATCTGCTGTTAGTGCGATCCTGCACTGGAACCTTGCCTGTTGCTGTGAACGTCGTCGCCCCCAGGAAGCTGCGATATTGCCAAACGGCTACGCCAAACTGCCGCGTCTGTTAGTGCTGTCCTGCACCGGGACTTGCCTGCTGCGATGAACGTCGTCACCCCCAGAAAGCTGCGATATTGCCAAACGGCTACGCCAAACTGCCGCGTCTTTTAGTGCTGTCCTGCACTGGGACTTGCCTGCTGCGATGAACGTCGTCACCCTCAGGAAGCTGCGATATTGTCAATCGCCTACGCAAACTGTCGCGTCTTACTGCGGACACATAACTTTGTCACACAAAACACTAGTCAATCCGGCTCGAAGGACCAAACTGTAGGGTACACTAAGTCCTAATGCACCCTGAGTAAATAGTGGACTGTATAAAAACTTTTAAAATACTTTATTTTACCAAAAATAACAGTAACTCGTTGCCGACATAAACAGGTCGTCCGCCATGTTGGCGTCACTTCCGGTCTCGTTCTTGCAGTGTCTATTGCGCGCACTCCGACTAGACAGTTCTACCTTTTCCACAGAGATGTCGCACCTAGTAACTAAAAACTGAATTAACAACATAACTATCGCCGCATACGGAACAAGGGGTGATAAAATACTTAAAGATAATACGAGTACATTTGAAAAATTTGAACGACTAATACTCAAGATGATTACAATTACATGCTAAAGACTGCAGACAAAAGGTAGGTATATCATTATGAAGGTAAGATTAAAATAAAAAATTTTAAAATAAAGCCTTGAGAATAAGAATTAAATTAAATAAAACCAACTAAAAGCTATTAGACCACAACAATATATTAGTAAAAAATAGTCTAATTAATAAGGACGCTATACACGATACCAAACGGTGAAGGACAGTTCAGTTTTACCGGATACAAAACTTATCTAGATTGCTTAGAAATCAGGTCCGGATACCTGTTTAATGGAAACATTTTCTGGAATTTCTAATCGAATCTAAAATTTGGGTCTTACGTAAAAATCTTTTAAGTTGTTAGGTTGACTGTGTCAGGTTTCCACGAAAAAAACTAAAGCTCCTACAGGCCAGATTCTTGGATCAAGTATTGAATCTACATTTTGCTCGTATGTGCTTGCGACTGGATTGTAGCAGTGTTTGAGTTTTAGTCACGGCACTATATGTTTTAACTAAACTTTTAAATTTTGATTAGTCTCCAAAACAACTGAATTATTCGTATTTGAAGAATTATTTCCAGCTAAAAGATGCAACACTCAAAATGTTTCAAAAAAATGTAAATAAATATTTTATAGAATTTGTAAAACCAAAGAAAATATTAGCAGATAATACAACTTATTTTAAAAACCCCGAAATTTATAAATACAATAATACAGCAAGGCATAAAAGTTAGTTTTTGCAGTATAAGACATCCGCAAGACAATCCTAAACTGGTAGTTTTAAATAGCAGAATTTTATAATACAAAACGGAGCGATGAAATAGTCGTCTGTTGATCATATTTTTGTAGCCACCCCAGCATCTTTCAGTTTTTATAAGTTATCCTATCATCTCCTTTGTTGCAGGTGTTAATAGAGACTATATTTGCGTGTCGCCAGATGTCAGACCTGTCAAGACTTGTGGATGTGAGCGAGGGTCTGCGTGATGGTTTCTGCACAGTTTTGGCGGGAAATTAAAATTCTGCTCAGGTTTTGACGGTAAATTCAAAGACTGACACAAGAAGGTGTCTGTTTTTACGAGATTGACATGCGGAAGTTGCAGATTCTTCGAGATAACCTATAAACTGAAAAATGCTGAGTGGTTAAATATATAAATAACGATTCCCTGTCTTGTATTATAAAATTCTGCTGTTTAAGACTCCACCGTACTTATGTGTGTTAACTTTCTACCAGAGTTTACTGCTGGAATTATATATGTGTATAAGATTGGCTAAAACTACATCAAACTTTAAACCTGCTAACAGAAGAGTATTTTTTACTAATATATATTGCTGTTCGATATTTGACAAGACCCGGTTTGGCAGCTGCATTACAAGTTTTCTGCCTGTCTATCAGTAGTGCTTTCGAACCTATATTAAAACAATCGAATCTGAAATTTGGGTCTTAAGTAAAAGAAAACCATATGCAATTAAATGATACTGCTGCTAATAGCTGTATAGAAATTTTTAACTCAGTTTACACACCGAACTGTAACCTGTAAATCTCTTCAGCATAATAATATTTCTTTGGGAACTTGCTTATTGCTAAAGTGAGGGAATGCTGTCCTTCTGTACATAAATCCAGCAGCAAAAAGCAAAATAAATAACTATCGGTTCAATTTCGAGATTGTGTTTTTAATAAAGTACGGGAAAAAACACGTAATATTTACATTGTTGAGGATTTCTCTCAATGTATCTAAGACTCCAACACTTTTGTATTATGTTAAATACTGTTTACTAACTGACTATTAATAACTATCAAAATATGCGAGAGACTATCAACTACCAGATCCCAGTCACTCGTGTGTCTCACCCAGAGCCTCAAACAAGTTTTAATTTCCAAACAAAGGCTCGATTCAATTTAGCAGTTGTGCAGATTTTTCTCAAACAATGGGTTTAATTTTTACCAGCTTTGCACATTTTAATCTCTAGACAATAACATCCTGTTTATCTGATAATGGGGGTCAGCAAAAATTCCTCCAGACAACAATGGCTTCATTGTCCAATTATTTTTTTGCAATCGTGTAGATTTTAAAACAATGGATGTCATTGTTCAATTTACTAATAATAACATCCTGCATCTGCAAGACTGGACATGTCTACATTCTCAGACGATGACTCACATCCTGTTGAGCCTGGGAAAATTTTGATAAGCGTAGGAATAAAATTAGGCATTTAGCCTCAAGATTCATGGTGGGAATCTTTCAAAATTAGACTTTTAACTCAAAAACTCATCGTGGCAATCTTGTAAAATTTCAAAATTACACTTTTACGTCCAAAAATTCATCGTGGGAACCGGAAGTAGCACGTGACCCTGACTAGGCTAATGACCCCGCCCACCGGCTAGGCTCGTGACCTTGACCTCGCTTAAGACAGTGACCTTGAAGAACTTTCAAGGTCAAATGTGTCCCAGAACGCCTATAGGTACTCTACTGTTGATCAATTTGAATTTTTCATGCCAAAAAACCCCGGGATACGAAATTTCGTGAAATTAGCTGGAAGTGATAGAAAGATATTACAAAAATGTGATTTATTTTTTTCAACTTTGACACTCTGCAGCTCCGTTAGTACTAACTTTTAGACTAAGGGTTAAATCAGCTTATTTTTGTCAAAATTAACTACATCTAACGTTTGGCCCATTCTTTACCGAACACCCTGTAGTGGTCGTGGATAAACGCATTTACACATGGCGTGGCCTGTCCTTAGAAACCAATAGTAATAATCAAGTCCTCATGCAAACGGGAATACCACATTGCGCATTAATATAAATTCACTGTATATGCCGTTCAGTAGTTATTTCCCGGTAGGTGGAGTTTTGTTTTTATGTTTACTAAAATTAAAACTCCATAGAATCTCTTTCTGACACTTTGTCAGAATCGACTGTAGTACAGGAGGCTCACGAAAGTGTCTAATTTGACATTTTCACGTTAATCGTGTAATGTTGCCAGTGCTTTCATACTGTGTTTGCCACTAGGCATAATATTTATGGACATCAGCGTAATGGATACCTGTCTGTCAACAAATTGTAATTTATACTAAAGCAAATATGCCGAAAGTTATTAAACCTGACACATTACAAATTAGGAAGCCCTAAAGGCATTAATTATAAAGCCGACAGGCCAGACCTCAGCGAAACGGAAATATTTGCCCGGCTTAGTGACATTTGGGATATACCTAAGTATTTATGCATAAAACCTCTTGGTTTAATTTTGGGCTTTGTACTGTTTTAGGTATCTGAAAAATCTATTAGAAGTATTATCGGGCGGGGCAATTTTGAAATTAAACATAATGACTCACGACCTAAAAATGATACTATAAAAATTTTACATTTTGGGAAGATTTGCAACGACCGATTTGGAATCATCACTTGAAAAATGAACACTTTACTTTGGCTAGACTATTAAAGGACGCGAGTGTGAAAATTAAGAATTCGATAAGGGGAAACGAACTTTATATAATATTCTAAAATCAATTGGTTATAAATACAAACATGTAAACGGACGTAAAATTCTATGTGAACAGAAACATGTTTTTGCATCAAAAATTACTTATTTGAGGAAATTCTTGCAATACCAAAATTGTAGTAAAAATATAACATTCGTGTACCTGGACGAAACCTGGATTTATCAAAATGCATCGAGCGTCCGACAATTGGTACACGATCCTGATATTAAAAGTAATCCGTCTAAAATTAAATCGGATGGAAAGGGTTTCACTGTTTTGCATGCGGGCTTTGGAAGAGTGTGATCTATTATTATTAACTTCAACTAATAACGATAGGGATTATCACAAAACCATGAACGGCGAGATTTTTCAAAATTGGGTGGTTAATAAATTATTTCCTGCTCTGAATAAAATTCCTGGTAAATGTGTGGTAATCTTGGACAATGCACCGTATCATTCGGCGCAGTTGAAAAAGTTACCCTCACTTAATTGGAAGAAGGATCAGATGCAGGATTGGTTGACACAATGTCAAAATTGAGGACAAAAATACAAAAAAAAACATCTTTGGAGTTTAATTCAACCTTTTAGGAAAGACAATAACATACGCTACGTGACTGATGAATTTTTTAAAAAGAATGGTCATGAGGTTTTTAGATTACCTCCGTACTATTGCCAATACAATCCTATTGAAATGGCATGGGAGTTCTGTAAAACTTACTACAACTAGCATATACATTCTCAGCTTTCATCCAAGGATAAGGTTAAGCATTTATGGCTTGCAGCTCTTTCAAAGTGTAGCTCCTACATGTGGAAAAATTATTGTGATAATTGTGAAAAAATTATTTCGGAAGACTGGACGAAACATATGGGAAATATTTCGTTTGAAAACATTCCACCTTTCATTATTTCATTGGAGGAATATGAGTCAGAATCATGTATTGATAATGATTCAGATATTACCAATGAAACAATGGAAGTGGAATATGGGGTTTTTGGCATCAAAATTCTTGTTTATGACATGGAAAATGAGTGGCTATCTTCTGAGAATCCACACCGCGCAACTCTCAAAGCTGATCCGGCCCCAGGGTAAACCAAGCTCAAGACGTTTCTCGTATGAAGATCTAAAGCCGCTCGAAGCTTAAACCAGCATACCGACATCTATCCCAACAAGAAATCTCATTCGCAGTCTCGCATTTCTTACATTTGCATTTATTTAAATGTGGAAGAGTTAGTTTATAAAGGTTTACATCACCGTCAGTAACCTAGTACTATTAAGCATTTATTATATAATTATAAATAAGTTATTATATAACTGCATATTGAAAGAAATATATAAATTGTAATATTTAAATATTTTTTATAAAAGTTTTTATTACATTAAAAAACTACTTTCATTATACCATTATGCCTACTCAATAAAGTATGAAACGTATTCAGCATGAGCAAGTTGTCTTTCATGATATTTATCTTAACCAAGAATAAAAGTGGCACAAAATCTAAAACCAAATCTGGCAACCACGTTTTGTACATTAACATAAAATTATCATTTTATATAAAATGAGCGTAACCTAACTTTTATTAACGACTGAGAGCATATTTACAGGGTGAAATTCATCACCCTAACAGGGCCTTCTATCGGGAAAATAAATATCGGACGGTTTATATTTATTACAACAGAATGCACCAAGTTTTTTTTTGGAAACAGGTGAAATCTAGTTATCCATCTAACCGAAAATCAAATGACCAAAAAATAAGTTTTAATTTCGGTAGTACTAATTCTTTCTCAGTTGTTACCCTCAATTAAATTTAGTGTTTGGTAATTTTTGTAGCACACAACATTTTGCAAATGGATTCTAACGCTTAATTTTCTATTTCGGAGATAGTTTGTTTGCGTCATTAGATATCCACAGCTACATACACATACATTACCGCAATGGCGTAATATTATTACTGATTTGTGCCACAAAATATTGTTTAGCCGAATAAATTAGTAGTTTAAAAGTAGAACTATATACACGAATGTAGAAGTCACAGTAGCTTATTTGCTGACGCAACGTAAAAATACTTGGTGTAGGTGCTGCTGTCCTGATATCAAACGAGTGCAGTTGGGTGCTAAAAGGAGCCAAGTCCACTGAAATGCATATGGAGGCGGATGAAAGAAGTGTTTTTTTGTTTTTTTATTAGTTACTCGACGAGTTATAGAAAAATTAAATAATCCATGTTGTAAAAGAAGAAAACACTGCTCGTGTAAAATTTACATACAATTACGAGGAGCGTTCAAATATAAATTTTAATTTAATATTTATTCAAAAACAAACACACTAGACTCTAATGTATATCATGTAATTTTTCTACTCAGTCTCCCTCTCTTTTAATAAACTAGTGCCATCTTTCCGGAAGTTTCTGTATTCCACGAGAAAAAAATTCATTTGGCTGCTGTCACACCCATTCCCGAACCACTTCGATGACTTCTTCATTACAAAGGTGTATTTTTTTCCCAGAAACTCTTTTAAGGGCCCAAACAAATAAAAATTTGATGTACTCGTAGCAAGATCGGAAATGTATGCTAAATCGGGCTGCATGATCCATTTCAATTTTTGAATCGTAGTCAGCTTGTGAATAGCGAAATGGGGTCGAGCATTATCCTGT
This sequence comes from Agriotes lineatus, assembly GCA_940337035.1. Classification (NCBI taxonomy): domain Eukaryota; kingdom Metazoa; phylum Arthropoda; class Insecta; order Coleoptera; family Elateridae; genus Agriotes; species Agriotes lineatus. The sequence goes on from CALNHX010000865.1 coordinate 246,605, forward strand.
AAGAAGTAGACAGAGAACTCGCGTTTTTCCAAGCTACCCTTACTGATATTTAATGCAGAAGGAGTATCCTTCACTGTAATTCGACGATCGTTTCAAATAAGTGCATTCTACTCTGTCAGCAATATCTTCTGTGGTCAATGTTTTTGGACGGCGAGGATGCGGAACGAAAATGAATTGTGACGACTTAACGACTGAATGAAGGTAGGGTCATATTTCAGAGCATTAATTAATGTATACAACTTCTTTGCATGGCGTTGTCTTTTGGAGGCGCAATTCAAATTATAATTCATAAAAGAACGTTCCTCGTATTTGACTCTCAGCGCCCCTTATCCTTACTCTTCCTTTTGTCCGTGGATGCAACCTCTTTGTCGCCTCTATAAGTCTGTTTGGATTTCCCACTGCTTCCATAGCTATCCACATTGTACGTTTTGGAACCTTGGTACTTGCAGATTTACAAATGTGAGGTACAGTGATTTTCTTTCTTCTATTTTTCTCTCTATTGTTGTTTTCAAGATATATATATATATGAAACTTCTTTTGCCTGTTTTCCATGTATGCTGCCTTGTTTCTCTTGTAATTCGTCTTCTATGTTGCGTCTGATTCTTCTTTCTATTGTTTTAGAGTAAATCTTTTGTATGCATGATGAGAGACATCGCTCGGTAGTTATCACGCCCCTTATTACATTCATCAGTTTTTTTTATGTAGCAGTATTATTATGTTTTCTTCCTAGTCTTTGGGTATATCTTTTCTATCCCATGCTTGTTAACATACTTTCCTGATCCAGTTTTCTAGGCTTCTTCCTCCGTCTCTTCCAACGGCTTTTCCTAGTTTCATTTGTTTATTGATTCTTACACCTCAGCTTCACTTATAGCTTCTGCTCTTCTTCGTCTACTTGTTCTTCTTCTGCCTTATTTATGATTACCATTTTGATTCTTTCTAGTCTAGTTTGAGCTGCTTTAAACTTCTTGTCGTAGTACTTTCCTCTGTTATTATGTATCCTTTTTTATTTTTTATGCTCCAGGTTTGTTTACTGTATTTTCTTATTAAATTTTCAACTGTTGCACAGAACTCTTTCTTATTTCCTTGGTTGTCCTTGAATTTCTCCTCTATTTCTTTGTAAATTTCCTTCCACGATGCTATTTTTGCTCTTTGAACTTCTTCTTTTGCTTAATTTATTTTTCTAATACAGTTTTTGACTGTTTTCTCTCTTGCTGTGTTCAGGTATTTTTTCCAAGCTACCCTCTTTTCTCGGTTTTTTGCATTCCACAATTTTGTTCTTTTTTGTTTGGGACTTATTTTCTTCATTCCACATGCTTCCTTGATTGTGTCTATAGTTGAAGTTTTTAGTATCTGCCATCTTTCTTCTAAGTTCCATGTATGGTCTTGCTACTGTTCTTCTCTCTCGTAGGCTTCTAGTTTCTTCTCCCGTTTATTTTGATATTCAATTCTTTTTTGTGGTATTCTTACTTCCTCAACCTTCATTTTTTTATATTCCTTTGATGGTGCTGATTTCCTTGTGTAGAATATTGTGTCTTCAACAACCAGTTTGTGGTCTGAGTTTATTTCTGCCCCTCTTATTACTTCCACATCTAATATAGCGTATCTAGCACCTCGAGAATAGCCGAAGTAATCTACGGTGCTTTTAGCACCCCAAGTCTCTGCTACCAATGTAATTTTATGTGTTTCTTTATGATTGAAGAAACTATCTCCAATTAATATTTCGTTGTCTATGCCCAAATCGATCATTCTGTTTCAATTTTCCCAATGCTTCATATCCTCTTTCTGGAGCTCTACCTACTCATACCTACATAACATCACATGTTTGCTTCTGTGTCTGGCTTTATCTGTAACTTCCTGTAACCTTATGTAGAACATATCTTTTTCCACCATGTCGTCACTTTCAGTTGGTGCATAGACCTGAATAAGTGTAATCTTCTCATTCACCATTATTTCGATCGCCATTATTCTTGAGTAGATATCCTCCAATTCTATTATTTGATTTGTCAAGTCTGGGCTTATTATTACCTTTATTTCTTCTCTCGCCCTCGTTTCTATTGGTACTCTGCTGTACATTAGTTTGTAACCCCTTTCCAGCGTTATCTCCTGTGTCCTTTTTGCTTGATTTTCGAGATGTCCCATTTCTTTATTTTCTTCCTTATCATTTCCTCTACCATTTCCACCTTCTTGCCATTTATACCTATAATATTCCTATTCTTGTCCTTTGTTCTCGTTTAGGTTGTCTTCCAATCTTTCGTTCGTTTCCGAGGCTGTCGTTTGTTCTCTGAATCTGAGTTTTTTACGTGGGTGCTTAGCCCAACGGCAAGGGCCCCGTTACTTTGCGACAACTGGCCTTTGGCCCACGGCCGATTGTTGTGAATCTTATCCAGGACTTCCCCTATCCGCCGCCAGTGGGTCTCACTCCCTAGGAGTGAGGTCTCCCAAGAGGTAACAGGTCTTGAAAATTAAAAAAAAACTCGACCCTTCGGGTCTTGTTTTTCTAACTTTTCTCGATCTGGTAAAATGCACCGATCTTGTATCGCAATAAACTATAATTTACATATCTGTCAGGTTTCGATTTCGATATTGTAAAAGTCTAGCAAGAGGCATTAAAATGAAATTAGTACCTACTTGCGTTTGTTAGTAAAATATTTGTCTAGTTGCAATTCTTTGAAAAACCGTAATCCGCCCATATTTGTTTATTTTCGAAAAACCTTTTTGGATTCCGTCACCGTTATATCTCTAACTAAAAGATTTAAACAAAATCGTTCGTGTCGTAAGTTGCAGTGCACGTACGCACACATGCACCACTTACTTATACAGGGTGTTTACGGTCTTGTGATTTTAATTGTAAGGGGTGATTGAACACCTTAAAAGAAGGTCATTAACGTTAAAATGCCTTAACAAAAGTTGTATAATAAGAGAGATATGACTTGTAAAAATTTTCCTTTATTAAATTAAATTAAACAAATACACATTTTATTTTTATTTTTATTTTTTTCAAGAAAACCACCTTACACTAGATGTTTGAAGTTATCGCTGTGTTGTTATACGCAAAGTCTCGCTCGACGTATGAGTTGCCATAACTTACAAGGCCTAGCAGCTGCTTCAACGCGATTACGATCCAGATGTTGGCGAACTAAACGATTAAAATGCGGCAGTGCGCCATCTTGAAGAAACCACATTTGTTAATAATTCAAAGGTACTTTTTCTAGCAGTTCTAGCAAATGATTTTGCAAAAAAAAGATATAATCAGTTCCAGTCAATCGGCTTGGCAACACAAAAGGGCCAATAAGTTGTCCGTTGACCAATCCGGCCCAAACGTTTATCGTGAATCTGTGCTGGAAATGATTACGACGAACAGCATTTGGATTTTCAACTGCCCAGATATGAGTATTATGACAGTTGTTGGTGCCGTTACGTGTAAACGTTGCTTCATCAGTTGCCAACACAATGGAAGAAAAGTTTGGAATTTCAGCAGAAACCATTGGCAAAAATGCAAACGTAAAAGATGATCTGCAGGTTGTAATGCTTGTACTTTTTGTACATGGAAAGGATACAATTGATTTTCGGGCAGTGTTCGCCAGACAATTCGATTTGAGACATCTACTTGGCGAGATATTTCTGGAGTACCACTGGAAGGGTCTGCTTCAACAAGGTTTAGTATTTCTTCTTCGGCATCCAAAATTCGTTGGTGTCGGCCAGGCCTACCATTCCGACCTTGACGTGTTTGCAGTACACCAGTTTCTCAATGCATTTTTGTGGGATCGGAGTTAGCCTGTTAGGAAACCGCTCAGCATAAAATCGGCTTGCAGCAGCAGGATTCTGGTGTACTTCCCTATAAATTAACATGTCAAGGTATTCACTGTTAGTGCAATAGACCATTTTTACGTACCTTATTAGAATTTATTTGGAAGAATTTATGCCAAACAAACAGTGCAGTGACAACTACTGAAATAGTTTGAGAGATGCGAAAAGTTATTGGCATCAGCCTACTTAGTGATAGCTTATCGTGTGAATTTATGTTTACTTGAAATAATTTTTTGAATAATTGTTTTAACGTTAATCATTTTAGCGTTAATTTTTTTATCAATTGTCTTTGCGTTAATTGTTTTAGTGTTATCGACAATCATTTTAGCATTAACAACCTTCTTTTAAAGTGTTTAACCATCCCTAGAAAATTATAAAATACAATAAATAAATATATATTGCTATAGCTCACCAGTTGAACTATGCCTTAATTAACGCAATGTCTTAAATGTTAAACGATAATTGCTTTTAAATCGAGAGCTCTTATTTTCAGGGTGGGTTCGCCAAAATCTAGTTCTCTATTAATTGAAGTTTTAAAATTGTATTTTCAAAAATCTTTGACTATCAATGACACATAACGTCAAACTTGACTTTTAAAATTCATCAAACCAGGTAATTGACAATTGTATCTTACATTAACACATTTATTATTCAATTCACCCAAGTAAGTACTATATCAACTTTATATTATCACTTTCTTTTATTGACAGTTATTCAAAATGCTTTTTCAACTAATCTACACAAACCTCTATAGCTGCTCTAGCTTTCACTGCAACGTCCATCAAATACCGGATCCTGACGTCGACAGACTGCAACACCTACTGCCCACTTCACAAACAGCAACACCTATGATGGTCTGTGAATCCTTTCAACTGCATCCGTCCTGTCAAACCAACTCCTCTGCTCCCAAAATCCAGTCCTGGTTCCTCCTGAATGTCACTGTCACACGAACTAACTCCTGGTAAGTTGCTATATTATGATGTTCCAAATCTAACTTTGTTCCCTTTTTGCAGATAGTCCGATGTCTCTTGTAATACTCACAGAATATCCAAATCATATAATAACTGTAAAAACCTCTACTAATATCTTGTACGTATGAATAAATCCAAATCTCTTTAACTAATATAACATTCTGTATTCTGTATCTCCAATTAACTGTATCTGTATAATTTCTTCATCCACTTGATGTCTCAATACATTCCATTTTATATTTAACCTGTTCGACCTCGTAGATTTGTTTAAAGCCCTTTTTTAATTTGTCATTACCAAAACCAATACAAATTAAGGCATAATTTCTATTCTTATTTCACAAAATTGGTTATTTCAAAATTACATGTATGCTTTCATGAGTTGTTTTACAGTAACTAACTAAACAAACTTCTATCCCTATTAGATACAATTCTTAGGGCACACTTCCTATATTTTAAAATAATACTATTACAGGATATTCATTCTGATTATTATTAACAAATACATTTGTCTAATGTTACCTTGGTTTGTTCTTTATTAACATTTAATACAACCATTAAGTTTATTTATTTCAATTAATATCGCACTATCAAATGGTTTCTTTCATTGTATCAATTACTTTCATTATTCATATTCGAAATTTTTACACCCATAAAGATCTAATTATTGTAACCTTCCAAATTTATTAGTTTTGAATATTTCTTTCTTATGATTTATTATACTACGTCATGTATCATAACAATATATATCTCTTATTATAAAACTTTTATTAAGACATTTTCACGTTAATGACCTTTCTTTAAGATGTTTAATTACACAAGGCCGTAAACACTCTGTATAGACAAAAATTCCGACAAAATAACAATTAGTTAAAATTTAAAAAAAATCGCATTGCTTGCACGCATGCTTCCTCATGGTTGTTCGTCAGTTGGCAAGCAGAGGTTTGATGCGATTGGACTTCTCCCCTTTTAGCACCACGGCGACGTGTTCCAGAAGCAGGATATCATGATGTAGCAGAAGGTAGACCGACAGCTAGCAGATGTCTGTGCTGCTATACAAATTTCAATATTATATTATTTTGTTGCTTCATGTGACAGTATTTCCAGCGAAAGTGAAATTTGTAATCTTCATTTTGCGACAAAAATCAGTAATATTATGTCATTGCTGCAATCTGTGTGCGTGTGTAGCTCTGGAGACCTAAATGCACACTATACAGCGCTACGATCAATTACCATGATATTAGGTAAATGTCAAAATGTGTCTAGTGTATAGTTCCAACTTAAAAGTTCTGCATATACGAACAACTGTCTATTCTGAATTACAATGTTTTTATAGTTCAGAAGCACATTGCCTTATTTAATCAGACAACGAAGTTATTTTATCAAAATTAACTTCTAAATTCTAATAATCCTTCACTTGAAATGTGATTTTATAATTTGACTTTAACCAGCTAGGTAGGTATTACATTGAGAACAATTTCAGTTTTCTAATAGCCGGAACTACAATTTAAAATAATTAAATTGTCAACCAGTCAACCTCACTGCAAAAATAATGACCAGAAACTTATGTTTCAACACAATTCAATCTAATTATAATGCTTGTAATAGCTTTTGCTATATTATTACGTCATTTTTACTTCCTTTTACTACTATAAAGGAAGTATTGGATTCACCCCAAAAATTCGAAATTGAGTTTTCAACAGATCTTCACGTTTTAGAGTCCCCTGATCCCAAAAAACATATTTTTTTTTCATTGGTCTGTCTGTCTGTGTGTCTGTCTGTCTGTCTGTGTGTGTGTCTGTGAACAGAATATCTCAAAAATGAAAAGAGGTATGGCATTGAAACTTCATATATAAGTTTTGTGTACTATGTAGATGAGACAGCAAGCTTTTGAAGAAAATCGCATAACCGGAAGTAGGTGTTTACTCTTGTGATTTTTCAGTTTTTTTCGATTTTTTCAAAACGGCTCTAACGATTTTTTTTAAATTTTACATTTTTCTTACATTTTTAATGTGTATTGATGTGAGATAGGTGATTTTCCAGTTGAATACTTCTAAAGTGGGTTTCTTTTGTTTTTTTTTTATTAACTCCTATTTTAAATAAAACACCCGGTATATTATTACATTTTTGAATTCACCTTAAAATTCTAGAGAAAATTTGTCTCTTCAACTAACACTCGATTTTGTACCGTTTTTGTAGAATTTGTAATTTTTGAAAATTTTTAACAAATGGTTAAAAATTAAAACTGAAATTTTTGACTAATTATAAGATCACTGTAAAAGGAAGTTGTGTGAGTGTATCACACCAGATTTTTTATTATATCAATCAGAAACCGTCGACGGGAATTCCCTTAATTTAAAATTAGTTTTAGTAGAATCTTTCGAAGTTGTACTTTCGGGACCGATCATTTTTACCATTTTTATTAATTTTCAGTTTTTGCCGCAACCACGCAATCAGTCGGGACCAAACTAAAATTATATAAAAGACCTCATAAAACTGTAAAGACAGTAACCGCTTTGACGGTAAAGGAGTGTCGGAAAATGCCGTTTAGTGAAGCTATTCCGCCGGATTAATGTAACACGCTATCTCGAGAACGATAAAATCTATCACAATGACTTTTGCGGCAGTTTGTGAGGAATAGTAATGTAAAGAACTGAAAAGCTTTTGGATGAAATTAGTCTTTTCGTAGTAGTTGTTTCTCGATTATGTAATCGAGATACCAGTAATAGATGTTAAGCGGCCGCGTAACTACGTTGACACAACGGCGCAGTAGTACAGATCTGGCTGCTGAGCTTAAGGTCACGAGTTCGAAACTTGCCTTCAAAAGTTTTTTTTTTATTATTAAAAGATTCAGATACAAATGTCTGTCTATTGTCTCTTATGAATGTGGAATGTGACATTGTAGGCGTTCTCTGCCCCCAAACCAAAAGCACTGTTTCAAATATCACAAAACTTTAAAACCCCTCACCACACAAATATCATCAATAGCTACGAATGTTATACAGCAAAATGGCAACGATATGCATGTGACCAAATCACAAATGGAAGTGGGCGATCCCCTCGCATTTTACAGCTACAACTTAAACAAATACATACATACAAGATGGAGGAGGGTATAGGTCCACCGTTTTTGTTTAAATGTTTATTATCTCGGTTCTTAAAAATGGCCAAGCTTTCAAAAGAATTTAATTGCTTTGTTGGAGTTAACGCCTTTACAATTTTTAGGTCATCCTTTATACTACGACCCGTTTCGTAAGTATGTTGGGCAATACTCGACTTTTCGAATCTTTTGAATCTAAAATGAGCTATATGCTCTGTAAATGTAATACCAAAATTACGACGTGTTTGCCGAATATATTTAGAATCACAATGGGAACATTTAATTTCGTAAATTAAAGATCTCTCTAAAGTCCTAAGTATCCTAAGTTTGTCGTTTGGATTTCCCCAACTAATTTCTAATATTATTGTTTACGAAATTCAATATTCCCATTGTGATTCTAATTATATTGGGCAAACACGTCGTAATTTTGGTACTAGGTTTAAAGAGCGTTTGGCTCATTTTAGATTCAACAAATTCGAAAAACCGAGTATTGCCCAACATACTCCCGGAACGGGTCATAGTATAAAGGAGGATGACCTAAAAATTGTAAAGGCGTTAACTTCAACAAAGCAACTAAATTCTTTTGAAAGCTTGGCCATTTTTAAAACCGAGATAAACTTTTGAACAAAGACGGTGGAATTATACCTTCCTCCATCTTGTATGATTTGTTGAAGTCAGATTGACCTTCGGCCATGTTAATTGGCCCTCGGCCACGCCCTCCGAGTCAGACAGTATAAATAGCTGTAAAATGCTCGGGAAGCGCCAACTTCCATTTGTGATTTGGTCACGAGCATATCGTTGTCATTTTGCTGTGTAAGTTTCGTAGCTACAGATGATGACAGCTTGGCTGTCGAAATACGTATTTAGCAGTTGTGAAATATTTGTGTGGTAAGGGGTTTTAATGTTTTGTGATGTTTTCAAACCACAGGCTCCAGCAGTGTTTTATATTGTTTTAAATGATTACGAAGGCTAAATTAATGTGTCAAGGAATGCGCGTCCCAAAAGCTCATGGCAAAACTTTCACACCCCAACACGGTATCGAAGTATCGATAATACGCTTGCACCTTGTCATCTTGTTTAATAATTAATATTAAATTGAAATTATCATTTTGGTGCAAATATTTTATTGATTGGCTTACTTATGACTGATGATATTTATTTACTCAAATACCTAGTTAATGTAATATTTTAAAATACATGCATAATTGCCAATTCTTTTTCTAACTAAGGATACCATTCCCTCATTATAATTTTCCAATATTAGTGCATTTATATAATTTTCGCATTCTGTACATCCAAATCAATTGGTTCTAGCAATTTGAATCCATTTGATAGTAGATTATCTTAGTTAAAGATTCTTTCTAAAAGAAACCTGATATAATTGTTCTTGTCCTAAAATTTAATTTTGCGATTATTTCAAAAACTACTTAGAAAATAACAAAATGTACAAATAATTACCTAATATACAGTGAATTTATTTTAACGCGCAATGTGGTATTCCCGTTTCCCTGAGGATTTGATTGTTACTATTGGTTTCTAAGGGTACGCCACGCCATGTGCAAATGCGTTTATTTTAAAATGCAGTATATAAAACCGTAATTTTATTGAAAAAGAAGCATCAGAAATAACAACAGGGCCTGTAATAACCCACATACTTGCTGTAAACTGAAGTCTTTAACCATTTGATCAACAGAATTTCTTCCTTCGTAGAACATATATTAGATATGTTTTTACATACTCAGTAACGTGTCCATATTGCATTTTAAAATAAACGCATTTGCCCATTGCGCGTTATAATAAACTCCCCGTATATCAGTTTTAAAAAATGGTATTCCCATTATTATTGGAAAAATCTAATTTTGTGATTTTTTCCAAAAACTGTACTTACAATAAAACTTTTTAAACAAAAGTTGTAGATACCTGCACAATATATAATCTTGTTCTATGACATACTAAGAGTAATGTATCACTTCTGGTTACCCAATTTTATCTCGAATTTATATTAAAACGAAAATATATATTTTCAAGCAAATCCATTAAACTGGACTGCCAGATTCACAAACTGACCGACAGAAATCACTTTGAAAACCACTTTCTGAATCAGAAGATACGAAAACGTACGGACTTGAGAAAACCTGTTTTCTCTATCTAGGGACCTTGAAACGTGAAGATCTGAAGAAATCCGGGAAGGCGATTTTTTTTCAGGATTGCAGTACTCTTCGTCTTTTCGACGTGGGAATTATCTGAGATAAAAGATCGAATTATCTTGACGTATATTATGAAACTTACTGGGCACAAGATTGAGCGTAAATTCATGTCATCAGTAAGGCATCCAATAAAATATATACGCCAAAATGATAATTTCAATTTAATATTAATTATTAAAATTATAAATAATTTGAAATTAAGGCAATGACCGAAAACGGTTTCTGGTTGGTCCAATATAAAATGACGTAATAATATAGTAACAGTTATTGCAAGCATTCTCACTAGATTGATTTGTGTTGATACATAACCTCCTGGTTATTATTTTTGCAGTCGGGTTAAGTTTCATGTTGACCGAATGACATCTCAAATATTTTAAATTGTAGTTCTGGCTATTATAAACTGAAATTTTCGTCAGTGCAATCAATACCTACCTCGTTAAAATCAAATTATAAAATCACACTTCAAGTGAGAGATTATTAGAATTGAGAACTTTATTTTGATAAAATAACTTCTTTGTCTGATTAACTAAAGCAAAGTGCTTCTTTCTGGACCATCAAAACATTGTAATTCAGAATAGAAAGTTGTTAGTATATGCAGACCTTTTAAATTGGAACTATGCAATATGATTTTATCGTTGATGCAGCTTTTATCAGTCTTCACATTTACATATTTATATCGAATATCATGCGAATCGATCGTAACCGTTATATTTTCTATTTCGAAGATACTCTGTATAGTGCATCATTAAGTCCCCATAGCTACACATACACAGATTGCCGTAATGACGTAATATTATTACTGATTTTTGTTAGAACATGAAGATTAGAAATTCCACTTTCGATGGAAATAATGTACTTGCAGGGACAAAATAGGTAATATTATATAGAAATCTGTATAGCCGTGCAGATGTCTGGAGTCGATCTACCTATGGCTACATCATGATATCCTGCCTCCGGAACACGTCGCTGTGGTGCTAAAAGGGGATAAGTCCAACCAGACCAGAGCAACTCTCTCTCTGCTTGCCAACTAACGAACAACGGCCATAATAAGAATCTGCATTGAAAATATCGTGTGTTCCAAAAAAAAAAAACTCATTTAGGGTAGGCCTTGGAAAGAAAGATAGAAAATCTAGTCATCTTAACTTAACTATGTAGGTGAATGCCAGATTGCATTTTGTTTATGAACACATCTGTCACTGTGACAGGTAAAAGTTTACACTGCATTAAGTTTAATTGTATCAAGCAAAAATGAAAATAAGATGGCATGTACACAACAACAACGTGTGTAATAATTATAACGGTCAATAAAATTGTTTTTGTTAAGTGTTTTGTATATTTTTAGGAAAATAATTCAAGGCCAAGATGTAATTTAGTTCTCTCTGACTTGGTAGTTCATTTGCATGAATGGCATTTCTATTTGATCATGGCATGCGGCGAATGAGTTTTTTTTAACATATGATATAATAACAACGCGGTAAGTTGAATACCAAAGTACATTAAGGGTACCTTCTTAATATATTCGGGCTTACGAAATGAATGTTTTTTTTTACGACCACTACTAAAAGTAGGCCTTTTAGCACTAACTTGTTTCACTAAAAATTACGTTTTATAAATCAGCGTGTTAAAAGTGAACTTAGCTGTTTACTTTTAGCACATGTGCTAAAATGTAATAAATAAAGTAAAATGTGTACTATTATAATTACCTTTTAATAACTAACTTTGACAGCTACCGACTGCAGAAACAGTAACCTGCGCCGTCGTGGCCATCTCTTTACTATGAAATAAATTATAACTGTCATAAATGCAAACCTTAGTTTTATCGACATCCTTTATCTAATAGACGTGTCTGTCTGGGACGCTGCTTCAGCAGCCAAACCGTAAGAGATAGAGAAAAAAGTTATTAAATTTATATGTTTGGAATGGTCATGTCAGGTCAGGAACCGAATTTCAGTCACTTGACACTTCCGGTTTTCGAGAAATCACGTGATTTCCGTCCGTCCGGGACGCTGGTCTGTCTGGGACGCTGTTTCAGCAGCCAAACCGTAAGAGATAGAGAAAAAAGTTATGAAAGTTATATGTTTGGAATGGTCATGTCAGGTCAGGAACCAAATTTCAGTCACGTGACACTTCCGGTTTTCGAGAAATCACGTGATTTCCGTCCGTCCGGGACGCTGGTCTGTCTGGGACGCTGTTTCAGCAGCCAACCGTAAGAGATAGAGAAAAAAGTTATGAAAGTTATATGTTTGGAATGGTCATGTCAGGTCAGGAACCAAATTTCAGTCACGTGACACTTCCGGTTTTCGAGAAATCACGTGATTTCCGTCCGTCCGGGAAGCTGGTCTGTCTGGGACGCTGTTTCAGCAGCCAAACCGTAAGAGATAGAGAAAAAAGTTATGAAAGTTATATGTTTGGAATGGTCATGTCAGGTCACGAACTGAATTTCAGTCACGTGACACTTCCGGTTTCGAGAAATCACGTGATTTCCGTCCGTCCGGGACGCTGGTCTGTCTGGGACACTGTTTCAGCAGCCAAACCGTAGGAGATAGAAAAAAAGGTTTGATAGTTATATGTTTGAAATGGTCATGTTAGGTCAGGAACCGAATTTCAGTCACGTTACATTTCCGGTTTCGAGAAATCACGTGATTTCCGTCCGTCCGGGACGCTGGTCTGTCTGGACGCTGTTTCAGCAGCCAAACCGTAAGAGATAGAGAAAAAAGTTATGAAAGTTATATGTTTGGAATGGTCATGTCAGGTCACGAACTGAATTTCAGTCACGTGACACTTCCGGTTTTCGAGAAATCACGTGATTTCCGTCCGTCCGGGACGCTGGTCTGTCTGGGACGCTGTTTCAGCAGCCAAACCGTAAGAGATAGAGAAAAAAGTTATTAAATTTATATGTTTGGAATGGTCATGTCAGGTCAGGAACCGAATTTCAGTCACTTGACACTTCCGGTTTTCGAGAAATCACGTGATTTCCGTCCGTCCGGGACGCTGGTCTGTCTGGGACGCTGTTTCAGCAGCCAAACCGTAAGAGATAGAGAAAAAAGTTATGAAAGTTATATGTTTGGAATGGTCATGTCAGGTCAGGAACCAAATTTCAGTCACGTGACACTTCCGGTTTTCGAGAAATCACGTGATTTCCGTCCGTCCGGGACGCTGGTCCGTCCGGGACGGTCTTTTTTGTTTTATTAAATGAGACATTTGTCTCATTGGACTGCTAGTTTATGGATTAATAACAGTAAATTTTATTTCGTAGAAAAAATATTGTGTGGAAACTCGTGCTAAAAGTGTTATTGCACTCGACATGTTATGAAACTAAATAGCTATTGTTTACGTATTTCCTTGTCTAACCCGACTTTATAGCAATAAGCAGGAATTAATAATAATAAGAATGATGTCTTTATTAAATAAGTTTATCTACGACCACTACTAAAAGTAGGCTTTTTAACACTCGCTTGTTTCACTAAAAGTGACGTTTTATAGTTTACCGTGTTTAAAGAAATCAGCTGTTTACTTTTAGCACATGTGCTAAAAGTGACGCGAGGTTCAAAACTACAATTTCGAACTGCAAGTGAAGTCGTAAAGCTATTCTAGTTGCTTCTTGCGTTACAGGTAAAGCGTTTTTGAAATAATTAAAGCGTTATGTAATGAATACAGTCATATGTGGAGTATAAATAATTAAATTTCGTACCTGTCCTTGACAGCACGGGCGTGGCCAAAACAATCGCCAGCCGCGTAGGCTACTATTCATTATGATGCAGCGTCGCAGATGCGAACCTTTCTTAAATCGATATTTATGGATTAATAACGGTAAAATTAAGGTCGTAGATAAAATATTGTATGCAACGCGTGCTAAAAGTCGTTTATGCGCGAGACATGTTATGAAACTCAGCCTTCGGCTTCGTTTCATAATTTTCATGTCTCGCGCATAAAAGTCGACTTTTAGCACTTGTTGCATAAATAGCTATTTGGGGCGAATCCAATACTTCCTGTATTGTAAAAGGAAGTAAAAAGCATTTGAGGCATGCTTAATTCGTCGCTGCACATTTAATGAACTGTAGTAACTATTGCATTACCAGAACGTCATAAATAAACAAAACACAAACAGTAATTAAAATTTAGGATAACAAACAACATTTCTTAAATACAAATGAAAACAGTAGTAAAGAGAGGAGATGTTCAAATTGCTGCCTATTTACTTCTTGACAATAATGACTGCGCTTTTTAAAATTGTCTAAACCTAAAGAGTCGCGTAAAGAGTTGCGAGAAATAGCAGCCATTTCAGCACGAATACGATTTTTCAATTTTTTTAAATTGTCAGGTATAAACTCTAAAGAAGACAAGTCTGGTGAGCGAGCGCCCCACTCCACGGTTTCTCTTCTCCCGATCCAACGCCGATCAAAAATGTCTCTTAAATAATTGCGCACTGCAAGTCCATAGTGGGGAGATGCACCATCCAGCTGAAACCAGATGTTTTCGTTGACTGCATTTGTGTTATGATGATTTGGAAAGAGTTCTATAATTTTAGGAATAATATTTTCCCGCAGCATTTGAAGATATCTCTCCGACGCGACGTAAGGTTGCTTTCAATGAAAAATGTGACCAAGAATACCAGCTCATACGTTAACTTTCTGGGGTTGCTGGGCGTGAACTTCTTGCGTCCAATGGGGATTGATGTCAGACCAGTATATACAGTTGTGCCTGTTTACAGATCCATTCAAACGAAAAGTAGCTTCATCCGAGAATACAACTGAATTGGCAGAATTGTCATTTTCAGAAATAACTTCCATTGCCCACTCACAAAACTCGAGCCTTCTGTCCAAATCGTCTTCTACAAATTCCTGTACTCAATGTACTTTGTAAGGGTAACACTTATTTCTTTAATTGTTTGAATGGAACGCCTACTCATATTATGATTTAAGGCAAGTTGCTGTACAGACGTTTGAGGTTGCTCAACCACATCCAGTACTACCCCAACGGAATTCTCTTCATTTGTGGCAGATTTTGATCTACCAGATTTAGGACGATCTTTTACGCTTCCACTTTCAATAAATCTTCCTAAAGTTCTACTTACTGTATGTAGATCTACTAATTGGATTCCGACGTACCTCGTCATGTGTTCGTCTTTTGTCACCATAACCGATCATCATGAGAATCTCTATCCGTTCTCCTTCTGATAGACGATCCGTATTGCAGAATTCTAAAGATTATTTGCCAGACAATACAACTACAGGAATAATTAATAATGTGTTGTCAGCCATTAAGGTCTTACTACTTGTTTTTGTTTGTGTTTTGTTTATTTATGACGTTTTGTTAATGTAATGGTTACTAGATTTGACTAAATGTTGTTACGTGCTAAAAGCATTTTGGCACTATACTAGTAGTTTACGTTATATAATTAGAGAGTAAAGATCAAGTGGGATTAATGCGATAAAAGCTCATAAAAATTAATATCAGATTGGCAATGGTCGTTACTAAAGGGGGAAAATAAAAACGGTTTTTGTTTTTGGAAAAAAAAAACGTGTGACAGCATTTGAACGTGCAAAAAGTTTCGTGGGTTATTTGGTGATAATCTCGCCATTTCAAATGGTTTGGTTATAGTAGGAAATATTACTGGCCAACCGTCCTGGTAGGAGATTTTAGAAGCGAGAATCACTTTTCCTACGAATATCGATTCGAGCTTAGAAGCGATTTAGGAAACCACGAATTAACGTTTGCATAGTTATTGCCTGTTAACAGGGTACGTATAGTGATTTTGGCGTCTGCCTCATTTTATCTTGAAATTCGAATTATAGCAACTAGTATTGGGCGGGAAAACCTACAGAAAGTTTAGTCTGCTGAGAGGCATCAGGATGTTTTGGGGCCTACTTGCCGCATGTGACAGCTGACGATTTGGGGCTGTCAAGCTGACATTTAATAGGAGTCATTGGAGGCATCAAATGTCTACAAGTGTAACCACGTACAGATAAGTGATTTCTGATGGTATTTTGCATATAAAAACGCTGTGTAAACATTAAACATATTAGTGGTTTAAGTTAAGTGGGGTACACCGTTCAAATAGTATATTTGAATAATGATCAACGTTTGAGTATTACTCTCTTTCATTTTAATTTCAATCATTGAGTTCGATAATTGTTTCATTAGATATAAAGTGAAGTTACAAGTTTCTTGACCTATATCAGTGTACCTGAGTATAACTTGTTGGCGCTCCCTTTAACATCTTAATCAAAAAATTCGGGACGTCTTCACTGTTGCTAGAGACGGGCCTCAAGTACACTTTTATGGTGATCAATTGTTGAGTTAAAAATATAGAACGCCGACCTAAAGGTAAGTAAAAAGCTAACAATGTGCAGCGATAAATTAAGCATGCCTCAAATGTTTTTTTTATTTATCTGCGTTATTTTCTTATGCACTTCTGAAAAGAGAAAAAAATAAGCTTTCTATTGATGTATCACACAGCCTAGGTTGCTATTTAAAAAAATCAATATGGCGACCGCACTTAAAAACTATATGAAAAAAATACAGAATATATAAAATAACCTCAATTTAACATATACTAAATATGAAACGCATATCGCAAACCGTTTGTCCAGGACAGCTTTAGTCCCAGACATAATAACGACCCTGTATATTGATGATTGAGGTTTGACAACTGTCAAATGTTTCACATAAATAAGGTTTCAATTCCATCGCCGTCGCTGAGTAACCGCTGATGTAAACAGTTCATAAGAAAGTGAATTATGATTTTAATTATTTACATATTTCTATGATTCCAATGTTAAAAATCTAGCAGATACTGAGATATTAAAACATTAACGGCCGGTCTTATAAAGACCACTAATCTGAGGTTAACTTTAATTCACTATTAAATAAACAAAAGCTCATCAAAAGGTTAGTGCTTATGACATTATATTCATTAGTAAACACATTTTGATGTGCTTTTGTTTATTTTAACAACGAATTCAAGTTAACCTTAGATTAGTGGTCTTTATTAAGACTGGCTGTAAATGTATTTACACCTATTTTGTAGTTTAACATATGAACTAGTTACAGCTTTCTAGAAATCGTGGCCTGCCTATATTTGATTTTTTTGGAAAATTATTTCTAGATTACGTCACTGTCACATCTCCAAATAAAATAATTCAACAAAATTGTTCGTGTCCTAAGTTGCAAACACGTACGCAGACACACTTACTTATATAGACAAAAATGACATTTTATCATGATTATAACCTATAACACTGTGTGAAATCATGGAAAGGCAACATCTGATAAAATAAGAATTCGTTAAAAATTTAAAAATATTATTTGTTTGCTTCCTGGCAAACAGGGCCGTAACTAGGTATAGGCAGAGTAGGCCCCCGCCTACAGGCGCAAGCGATTATGGGCGCCAAAATGGCAGTGGGAAAAAATTATTTCTTTCATAGTAATGAAACAAAAACCAATCAATGAGTGGGCAGTCTTACGGACAAATTAATTTATAATATTAAGGATTTTACCCTAAATAATGCTAATTATAATCATGGGAATTGCTCCCAATCTAGTCGACACATTACATTCCATGGTAACGATAATTTTTTAAATTATAACAGATTACGAAGTTTCTAAAGTCAATTATACTATACGTCAAGACAGAGTGTCTCACACACGCTTAATACCAACAGAGAAACCTCTTACAAAAACTTGTGGCTAAAATAAATACCAATAAATTAAACTTTTAAGGTGAGGTGACAGCTACGAAAAATACCTTTAAGTATTATTATTATTTATGTTTTGTGTTTATATGATACTAAGCATAATCATGTGAACCTATTATTTAGAATTGCGTTTTATGTTTTTATTCGAATTCCCATCATTTTGTTTGTGTTTCTAATAACACTGAAATAGTAAAAGAAAACGCTTAGTAATGCGAATTACATTAATTCACCTAGAAAAAGAAAAACCGCATTCGGTGGGGTACGTACCCGTGTTCCTAGAGGGAATCTGATTTGTAGGCAGACGCCTTATGTGCGGACAAGAAATGCGAGCAAACTGCGCCCGACCGGCAACAATAAAAACGTGACAGACGCAGACACGCAGACACGCCGGCCGAACACGCATCATACCTTTATAATAAAGCATAACACTACATGCCATGTTAAACCGGTAAAAGTACCAAGGTTTTATTCAACGGTTTACTATTTTCGGGTTTTTGTAACCAATCTTTTCATTACTTTTAATAGGGATATTATCGTAAAAAACAGTTATTTATTATGCCTATTGGTTGTGTTTTTAAAACTACGAGCAAAACTATATTTCATCTAATAATAAAGAAGGTTTATTACTGGCTTGCTGAATTCGCCCAAACGTTACGTTTAACCACACCCTTACAAATCGATTTTTCGTGTTCGCCGCCCGATGCTAGAAACTTCAAATTCGGCGTGCGCCACAGGCTACAGATAGTTTATATATAAGGAAATAATATATGTTCTGTTGTATTCATAATATAATATGTAATACAGTTATTAGAATTATTGTTTTATATTTTTGCGGTTTTATCTAATTTTATTTATATTTTATTTTGTGTTAGACGCAATTTTGTGTTATGTTAAAATTCAAAGGCTGATGATTTTAAAATGTATCAAAGTGCCTTCCTTGGAACAGGGACGGTGGCAGGCAGTTAAATGTAAAAAGAAGAAAAAACTGCTAACCTGCATAATGATAACAATAATTGTACTGACCGGGGGTAACCGTCCCCCTGGAACCTTCAACTTCTACTATTGTTGCAACCCGTATAGAATTAGTAAGTATCCGATCTTTCACATTACAGCACTTACTTTAAATCGGTAAATCCGCTCGGCTGCTACCCGCTGCAGAACAACTAGGCAGAGCAACATGTCTTCGCGGGATCCCTAGCCGGAACAACATGTCATCACTCTCCTTAATTATCATGTAATCATCCATCACGAGCAAGAACCTCCGGCATCTATCGTTTCCTGTAGTTTCCAAAAACAGCTACCAACATGATGAAACCAACTAATACGTCCATTCTACAGTAGCTATCATCTGACGCAGTAACTAAGAATACGCATAGCACCGCATGTTGCAAATCATCCTATTATAATTAATTATTGCTTCGAATAATCGCATACGCCAACAACTCCGAAAATAGGACGCTTTGACAAACATACATCGCGCCAGTGCAAAAACTCCAAACATTCTGCCCCGATTGGAATTTTATCTCTGACCAGCACACATTCTTCGACCCGGTACATTAGTTGCATCTCCACTTGGACATGGTAAGCGTAGTAACCAAAACTTAAAAATAATGCACCTTCACAAACTACCAAATATTTTAACCTTAGCATATATTATTTTAACAGTTAGTTGTTTATTTTTAAAACTTTTAAATTAAAAACATTGGATTTAGTTTTCAATATACATCATATATGTATATATACTAAAATAAATGCAGACGTTAGTAGTTGATGTCAAGTCTATCGTTAGTGTACGGAGGGGCGCAAAAATTTTGCCTAGCCTACAGTAACATTTTGCTTAGTTACGGGCCCTGCCTGGCATTCTCGCTCCTCGTTAGTTAGTTGTTGGTTGGTTGCAAGCAAAGTTGGTTTGGTTGGACTCTTTCAGCATCACAGCGACGTGTTGCAGAAGCAGGATATCATGATGCAGCAGCAATAGGTACACCGACAGCAGACATCTGCTTTGCTATACAAAATTCTATATTTTTAGAAATTTCGCAACAAGGATTCCAGTTCTAAGATTTGAAATTTGAGCTGGAGATGACATTTTTCGATTTCGAAGATTCGAGACGAGCTTAACCAAATATCGATCTCTTCTCGATAGTTTTCAATGATATTTAAAACATGCATAAAAGGGAAGCAGAATCGGTCCTTCCTCTTAGAGAAACGCTAGTTCTTTCATGGCCGTTGGAGTATGTAAAAATCGAACTTACATATTCTGGTCTAGGATAGAAGTTTTACTTTAAACCGGCTCCACTTTCATTTTCATAAATATCGCCAGGGGAAACACAGAACGTTAATATATGGAACACGTAATTAGTTTGGGCGTTACGCAGTCACAACTGCCTCAGTTCTGTACGCTAAACCGTGCGAGTGTAAAGTCTGGAACTATCAAAATAGAACACTTCAATTTTTATTTTAAATAAGACACATTTTAATGTAATTGTCACTATTAGATTGTTCTTTGTTTTTGAGTTATGACGTTAGCGATAATTTTTTTAAAAGGAAATCCTAAATTTTTGTGATGAATTTGGACAGAGCATAACAATTTTAAAAATAAATATGCTAAACAAGTATGATATTGTATTTCGAAATTTTCGAGAACATCGCTTTAAAGTATTAAAACAAAAATACTAAAACTTCAATCCGTTATTTTTCACTCAAATATCGCACCATTATTTATTTAATTAAAAGCACACCACAAAACAGATAAACAAACTAGGAATAACTGTCATAATTTTAGAGCTAACTCATTGTTTCATGGCTACCACATGCAATTTGCTAGACATGGGTGACCCTAGAGCGGTGCGAGTGATGCAACCGTACCCGGCGCCAGCTTGTACGTAAGGGACGCCAAAATCGTCAACAAAAATTTAAATGTCTCAAACTCGTCGTTGCGCAACCGCAGTCGATATTGAAGAGCACAAAAATGAAATTTATAGCAATTTTTTCTCGTGTCCCGGAGATTAGGGTTGCCAACACTGTCATTTTGACCCGAAGACTTCGGGTTTGGCAATGATTCTTCGGGCTTCGGGTTTTCAATAAAATCATTCGGGTTAACTAAATGTTCAAACAGAGATTGCAAAAATGTTTACTCCTATTTAAAAGCTCCAGAGCAGGTCATTGGTAGAAAGTGGCGAGAGACAAAAAATTCAATTTTAGAAAATATTTTCAATTTTTTTCTGGAAAATGTAGTTTTGTAATAGTTTACATAACTTCCAAGATAGATTTTTAAAATTGTATTTATTGGAATGTAAATAATAGTTTTGTTCTTTATTCCTACGATTTACGAAGGCCGAAATTTATGCTATGTGTAACGGGCTAGCTGCATCCCTCACCGATGTTTATTTTCATGCTTGAATGTAGAAACCAAGTTGTATTTCCTACGTTCTATTATTAGAGCTACTATTGTATTTTATGTAAGAAAATGTTCACAAAGTTGGTCCTGCGTTGGATGTGATTATTATAATTTTAGTTTTCGAGAGTGCAGCAAAAAACACGCTGTACCCGGGATATGGGGATCTTCAACTCATCCAAATTTAACAAAGAAGACGGCGTTCGCACCCAGCTGTTTCTGAGAGCTGCATGGGTTTGTTAGACACGAAAGTATAGTACGTGAATTTGCCCAAGGCAATATAAGTTAAATTTAAGCAGTCTGAAAGATCCTGGTAGCCAGCGTTTACTGCAAGGTTAAAGTGCAGCGAATCAGCGTTTATAAATTCCGAAAACGAATTTCCGAGTGTACATGTAAGTACACCCATTGTGCTATATTTGCGAGGAGCCAATACAACTGTTCTTTCGAGACCTGCATGCAATCGGGGGTTCCCAGCAGCATGTCCGCCAGGAGCGAGTAATGCAATCTAAGTGTGTCGTTTCCAAGGGTATGCAGTAGCCAGTTCCAGGTGAAAGAATTTAGGTTGGCGTGATAAGGTTGTGTTTAACTTCAAGCTTTTGCAAACGTTGAGTAATAAATTTTATTAAACAATAATGTGTGTGTAGCTCGCACTTCAATTTAAAAAGAGCCGGAGTCAAATAAGTATCGGCTTCAGGCAGTTTTAATGTTATTTTTATTATGTTTTACGTTTTTTACGTTTGCAACATGCCTGCGAATAGCTTCAAGCTACATTGCACGAAGGTTGTTTTAAAATGTAATTCTATTTTCTTTTATTTATTTTGTGTTTGTGTGTTTTCTTTGTGCTTTTATGTATTTATTTGTTTTTGACGTCAATAAATGATGTAAACAAATCGACTTTTCTTATCTATTGCTTTAAGTTAAGTTTCAGTCCGACCAGCACTACTAGGGGAACCGGACTCCTGTTTTGGCAGATTGTAATCTCTCATAAGCCACACTAATTGAGATATTAAGAGAGTTTAATGTTAGCTGAGCTAGCTAAGGGATAAAAAGGGTAAATAATTATTTAAATATTGAAAAGTGCGAGACGCTTGTTAAAATATAATGTATCCACAAAGGGGTAAAAAATCCGTGTTTCATACGCTACTTAAAAAATATAAATTAATTTTTGAAATGATACATTTATAAATTAAGAAACCATATCACCTTAATCTTTTTATTAATTTTATCCCCCCCCCTCCCCCCAATATTTTCTTCGGGTCCGCATCAACTCAATGTTGGTAACCCTACCGGAGATTTTGGTCACACAGGTTAATTTCTTGAGAACATACTAAATTGGCGACGTGTGCAGTTTGTTGCCCTAGGTCGTGTAGCTGCACATTTCTGTGGTTTGATGGTGCTTCTTTAATCTATTTTTAAATAAACACCTACCTATCGAGTAAAGTTATAATTTTATTAATTTAATTCATGGAAGTTTTTACGTCTTCTCGTTAGGCAACATTTTTATATGATAAGTAAGTGTAAGTCAATCAGCGACATTGAAGATTGCTTTCTCTCAGCTAAATGGGTGATGATTTAGAATAATATTATCAACCTTAATTTCAATGAGTTGTTTTACATTTACTTATAATATTTTAACGACGTATTCAGTTATCTTTACATTCTTATGAAACCAATTTGAAGCTGAGCTTTGATATGAAGTTTAGTTGACAAGTTTAAAATAATTAACAGTCAAACTCAGAGGTTTAATAACTTGATAATCTTTGATAACTTTACATTCCGGATAAATATAAACTAAAACCAAAATATGTAATTTCAAATTCTAATATCCTAAAACCGCCGAGTACTCGAATCACTTATTAATTTAGAAAAGGTAAGTATAAACTTATTTTCTAAATACAATATTTCTTAAAGTAATTCGATATAATTGTGTTTTTCACTAAACTTGTTCAAAACGTATCTTCGAAATCTCGCCTTTCTCAGTTGATTTGATACCTGAATTCAATTCGTTGATGTCTCGTTCTACTAGTAACAATACTAGCCCAAGCTCTGCTAAATTCTGACTGCAACTCTGACTGCACAAAGTCCCTTGTAGATCTTTCTATCTTCGTGATAGACTTCTCACAAAAACCACAACACTTCACTGAATCACTGAAGCTATGTTAATGATTGAAACTGATTGCTTTTCAATACAGTTTCAATCTCAATACAAAATACAATACTTATATTGACTCTTTGCATTATAATTTATCTGATTTTATATCAGACTTAACTTACAGGTCATTCCTGTGTCATATTATTTCAAGTAAATATAACTTATTCGCCAATTGTATGGAATTGAACCTACAACGGCTTTTAACGTATATCGAGTCAAATATAAAAAGTTGTACTTCTTGTTTATTATTAGACCTAGTAACCTTTCGTTCCTATTCACAACTGCCACCCGTTATATAAATTTTATTTTTATAACTATTTGGATTTGAAACATTAGAATAATATTAGATGCAGTATGCATGTATGCATGTGACATTACACTTAAGCGCTGCTTGCTTTCACTGCGCATGGGAACCAGATGGAAGAGCACGAAGCTTTCCGACAGTTTATAGACAGCAGCGGAGGCCAGCGGCAGAACATAGGTCGAACGATAAGCATATTTTATTTTTCAATGAGAGCCACGTCCGTCTAAGCTCAAGCCTCAAACAGGCTCAGTCTGACCTGAGCCCTGCGATAACGCGCGACAGTTGTGTTTCTGATTACTGATATTTACAAATTTCGCACCTAGAATACCTGCTGATTAGAAATCATACCAGAAATTTATTTAAGACAGATTTTTTCGAGTTAGGCTTATTTTTACTTCAATAGTCCTTTAGGTGATAATTAAGTACAGTTAACCACACAGGTCAGTTATTTAGGAAACGCATTCATATCTTGATATTTTTTATGGATCTTAAATGTTAAAAGGAAGGCTCTGCCTAAGATCTGGACTGCATACGTATACGAAGACTCATAAGATATAGAGCATCACATCGTTTATTCCGAAACCATACTGCCAATCAAAACAGAAGTAAAGTGCAGACGTGTTGAATTCTAATACGTATGCACTTTACACATTCACTACGAGTAAGTACTACTATACTACTTACTATTTCTTATAACACTGAGATTAATTATAACAACAGCGGTTAATGTTAAACTGTATTAAGGTTCAAGCTGAAAAATAAACGCGGTTCCGTATAGCACGTACTTTGGGCTTACACTTTTGAATTTATGTTGTATTCCTTTCTTTCTTTTGTAGATGTAATGTATTGTGTCTTTTCAGTTGAAAAATAAAGACTGCTATTATTATTATTGTCTTCTTTCTCAAAATAGTTTGTTTACATTTTCCAATTAGACAAGCTTTTCGCCAGGTCTAGTTATTAGATGCTATTACTTATCTTTGATTTAGGAAATTCTTCACGATACTGCACGTTTTAATATTTGCTCTTTGTATTTGTGTGAGTATCTTGTCATTTATGTTTATGTTTTTGTGTAATGTGTTTTTTAATGACATTGATTAGATGCTGGTTGTTCAGACGACGAGTGGTATTATTGTGACTTGTTTTCGTTTTCCAATTAGTCTTACTTCTAATGGTACAAAATCTATTTTTTATTTTGCTAAGAAAGTCCATAAAATAAGCTTGTTCAAATATGATTAAAAACTAGTAATTATAAAAGCCGCAGATTGAGTAAAATTTAACGCTTTCGTTTTTTTTTAACGGCATATCTTTGAGTAATTGAAATATGACTTCTGTATAATTATTATTTCTATAACTAACATGCACCATCAAAATATTTCTGTAAATTAACACCATGTTTCCATGCGATCAATCATATTTTCCACTTTACATACTAATCAACAAAGTTTTCGATTATTTTTGATATTATCAGTAGTTTGTATACCAAGGCACTGAAGTTTAGCTTTTTATCACGAATGTGGACAATGAGGGATAAAAAGGAACTTCAGTGCCTAGGGGTACACTATGTTTTATTTCAAATCGAGAAATCGCGAAATTACTACTAACATTTGTAGGTTATGTTGAAGTCGGTTGACGTTTACCTATTGTCCCGCCACCTACAAAAAGTCGTAAAACAATGGATTACTTCACTGCACATTTCTCGTATTTTAATGATGATGTCGACGTTTTTCACTGCTGATTTAAAAAAAAATCTTATCTTGATCGCGAAAGTACTCGCTTTCTGCACTTTAATGTCAAATCATACTGATTCGCTAAAATTGATATATGCCATTTTTTAGCACTCGTGTTCCACCTTTCACATACGTTTTCTAATGGCATCCTTTCCATACTCGTATTACAATATACATCGCTCGTTCATTCAAACTATTCTCTCGCAATGTAAAAAGCTTGATAACGTTACACCGTAAATTACTATTACAACAAAGTGTGCGATTTCTGTTTTTATTGCACGCTACCTTGGAACTAAATTTACTTTTGACACTGGTGCCATAAAATGACATTTTTACTCTGAAAACAAACGTTAAAAAGCGTACTTTTAAATATTGTTTAGAAATACATTTATTTTATGATTAGGCCGTTCAAAAGGAATTAATGTCTATCGACAAAAAAAGCCTGGCTGATGACAAAAATCGCAAATGAAATATAGTATATCTGTCTGAAATATAATACTATACAAACTTCGTTGAAAGGTGAGAGAAGTTAGTAATTTTTCTAAGCTCTAAATGTGGTTTGCATATTTACCGCAATTTTTTGGTCTACAAACTCTCGTTGGTCGACATATAAATATGTGTATAATTATCCTCAACTTTTTCTTTGGAATTTAGATTTACTCTAACAGTTGCGTCTTTTATAAATTTTTACTCGCAGTCTTCTGATAACATACTTTCCATATTTAGACAGTTTATAGTACAATAGATAATCTAATTGGTCTTTCACGAACTAATCATTATTTCTTTGATTGCGCAAAAAAATATCATGTAAACATGAAAACACTGAGTAAACTGCAGACGTCTAATGCCACTCTGTGTCTGCACTTTACTAAAACCTTCATTGGCTCTATATTAATCAATTTCCGATTGTAACCGAACAGTTGTCGTGGTAGCTTATGCGTCTGCAGAATACGTATTGTGGTAATGACACAACCACGGCCTGCTGAATTGTGTGACAAATGTTACTTTATACGGCCTGGGCATTTTTTTGAAATCCATTGTTTTCATTTTTGAGAAAACGCCAATTTTGGCCGTTTGGCGCCACATACCCACGATGACATTTAAATGACAACGGATGTCAAGACTAATTAGTGTTTAGAAATGATTTTTTAAATGCAGTATCAGTAGGATAAGGACCTATTGTTTTGAATGTAGTATAAATATTAATGGTGTAATCTATTTAGTGTCGTGTAAGTACCTTAGAGATCTATAGTTTTAATATTTTTCTTGAGAGAGGTGCAGAACTCCAAGAAGAGCACATGATATGCAGATAATCATATTTCTTACAAATTTGGAAGATGTTCCAGGTGATAATAGTAATGAAGTATTTTATTCTGTGTGTTATTGCAAGGTTGTAAGTTTATGTGTAATTTATTGTAAAAATTTTTAAATTAAACATTTAAAAGTTATTTCTTTTATTAGATATCTATCTGTAAATGTAGTAATTAAAAATGTAATAAAGGAAGTGCAATGTGATTTTATAGTCTTCGCCCAAAAGTACCTCGGAAACACCTGTCTTGAAAGCTACAACTAACAATTCTTTCCCGGTGTTGGTGGATACCTATTTAAATAAAAATAGAAATCGCTAAAAAGGTACGTTGTTTGAAGCACCAGTACGATAATTTAAATTTAGCTTTCAGACCATTTCTTTCGTAAAACTTAGTTGGAGGTAAATTCATGATAAGATCTACCCCAATTGGTATATTTGCACATTGTAGTACCGTTTTCTATTTTAACAATACCAAACAAAATCATAAGCAATAATAATGAATAAATTTATCAACAAATTATACTGTAATTGAGAAAATACACGAAAAAACTAGCAGGAACCTGATCAAAGAACACAATAGAAAATCAAAGTAAAAAATACACGGGAGGGTTATATTATTGTTGTAAAATTTTAAGAAACGCCGTAAAATTTAATTCGAGTCCCTGTATATAGGTTACTATATACAGGATCTCTAAATTTAATCAAACATTTGCATTGTAGTCAACGTAGTAACTGATGTTACATTGCAAATTTGAAATTCCCGCTCGTGGGCATACAGCGCTCTGCGGAGAATCGCTAAACTACACATATGCCCAGGCCGCATATAAGCCGTTCACGACCTTTTTGGGACAGAGTTGGCTATGATTTTTTCTTTTCATGTTGGACTAACTGATTCGATGATGTAGCGGATGCATTTTTTTTTCTGTCAGTGTCTGTTCGACATTTCCTTGCCACCACATTGCCAGATTTATTATTTTAATATTCGTAAGAAAATAAATGATTTATCAAATCTGTAAAAATAATTTTAATTTCCGTCAAAGGAAAAGTCAAAATGCCCAAAATAATTTTGTTACAACAAAAAATTTCCATTAAACGATGCTACTTCTAATTTAGAAAGGACAGGCCAGATTTAAGAGAACACGAGTTGATGTGGAGACTAGAGAATATCCGGCAACAATGTACCTATTCTGAAAGTATAACCTTAAACTGAAAACAACCTAACCTAACACAAAAAGTGTCAATTTCCATGAGGGAGTTTAGTTGCAACAGAGGTTCTGCCAACAAAATTACTAGATGGTCATAGCCTCACCTGACCCAAAAAGATCGTGAACGGCTTATACAGTGACGTTTGTCAAACAATTCAGCAGGTCGTGGACACAACAAATTGAGGTTTAACAACTGAGAAAGAATGCTACCGCAATTAAAAACTAGTTTTTGGTCATTTGTTTTTTGGCTTACTGGACAACTACATTTCACCTGCTTAAAAAACATTAGTGACCCAGATGCTGTTTTCTTATGTTAAGTCTAAGTAAGAGATATAAAAAAATCTGGTGTGATACACGCACACAACTTCCTTTTACAGTGATCTTATAATTAGCCAAAAATTTGATTTTAAATTTTTAAGCATTTGTCAAAAATTTTCAAAAATTACAAATTTTACAAAAACGGTACAAAATAGTGTTAGTTTAAGAGAAAAATTTTCTCTAAAATTTTAAGCGGAATTCAAAAATGTAATAATATACCGGGTGTTCTACAGATAGAAGTTAATTAAAAAAAACAGAAAAAAAAACAAAGAAACCCATTTAGAACTATTCAACTGGAAAATCACCTATCTCACATCAATACACATTAAAAATGTAATAAAAATGTAAAGTTTAAAAAAAATCGTTAGAGCCGTTTTTGAAAAAATCGAAAAAAACTGAAAAATCGCAAGAGTAAACACCTACTTCCGATTATGCGATTTTCTTCAAAAGCTTGCTGTCGCATCTACATAGTATACAAAACTTATATATGAAGTTTCAACGCCATAACTCTTTCCGTTTTTGAGATATTCTGTTCACAGACAGACAGACACACAGACACACAGACAGACAGACCAATGAAAAAAAAAATATGTTTTTTGGGATCAGGGGACTCTAAAACGTGAAGATCTGTTGAAAACTCAATTTCGAATTTTTGGGGTGAATCCAATACTTCCTTTATTGTAAAAGGAAGTAAAAATACGTGAACAAAAGAATTTATATAGAGCGTATATTCTGGAAAAATATTATATTAAGTATGGAGAACGGTAAGAGGTTTTCACCGTTCGAAAACAATTGTTTGGAGGGGGGACGAAGCGACGACTCCAATTATTGTCTGATAACGGCAACCCTTAACGTTCGACGTGCTTATAACATTTTTTGCACGGTCGGAATTAAAATTATACAAAAAATATCAATTATTTAGTGATAACTTAAAACGAGCGAAATACATCGAAATGATCGAAGTGATATGGCACACATCACTAGATAACCAATTTGCTATTTGTCAAATAAAATTGTGCATGTACTACTAATTTTGATTGTTTTTTAAAAGGCGTCGGGTCGGTAAGTATTTTTGCTCTTCAGTTTTTAGATCGGTAAGTAATTTTGCTGTCGTAGTTATAGCAACTGGTAAATTCAACTTACTGTCATGGAAACACCCATGGTAAATAGTCAGAGAGGACCGATCGTGCAAAAAAGTTATTGGATTTGCTATTGAATAGTATATTATGATACAAGTGTATAAATACGCCTTTAAAGCACGTGTGACGAGTTTAAGAGCACGAAGCGCTAGCGGAGTGCTTTTAACGTCGCTAGTGCTTTTAATGGCTCTTATACACGTGTATCATATGCTATTTTTTCTACGATCGTAATAGAAATATAAAAACTAGTTGGGTGACACTTTTTCCGTCATATTGTGTTAGATATTCTAGGTTAAAATATTAAAATTGACGGCAAAGCGTGTTTTAATAAATTATTAAAACACGCCTCCAAGGGCAACGTGCGAATAAGACATTTTGGGCGCTATTATTAAGAGTGCTACAAATGTTGCTTTCTGGCACTAGAAACA